>JARQSW010000489.1:2450502-2474786 GCA_030142375.1 Calameuta pallipes
CTCTCTCTCTCTCTCTCTCTCTCTCTCTCTCTCTCTCTCTCTCTCTCTCTCTCTCTCTCTCTTTTTCTCTCTCTCTCGATTATTCTTTTTCTCTCTTTCTCATTTCTCCCGGTAGACTACCGTTTTAACACCCCGAGGGCACCCCGTGGCGTGGGCCTTTTGTTGGCCAATTTGTAAGCTGTCGGCGATGCTCGTCTTGGGCGTGCGGCGACGACTCCGAAATGGTAATTTACGATCGGCTCGTTACCTGAGACTCGTTGCCTCGACCTTCGCGAATATCCCCTACCATGGTTTGTCAGCTACCACTGAAAGATAACGTAGTGTGATCGGCGATCCCCCGCGAAGATGGCGGCCATTCCAGTGCGATGAAACGAAAAAAAAAAAAAAAAAACAAGTAGATGGGGCCCGTTCGATCGCGCTAATGGCCTCGACACTATTAGGAAGTGTTTTTTTCAATGTCTGACTCTCCGTCGATGTTTGGATTCCGCTTGTGGCGACTTCTCGATCCTTATTAAATTTTTGTGTACTCCTAAGACGCAGCCTCGAGCGAAATTGCTTTTAAATTGCCCAGAACTTTTTGGGACTCGTGCTCTCTTTGGTATCTACATTGTAATCATCATTGACGACGGTATTGCTATTGGGCCTTACGAAATTTTCGGAATCCCTTTGAGAAGTATTAACGATTTTATAAATTAAGAAACTCGTTCCTCGATATACGTATAAATGCCCACGCGAAGGAAATGGTACATGGGAACGGTGGATAGTTACATTTCCTGTTGGTGGGGATATGAAATGTCCTTTTTTTCGGGTCAGCAGCAGCCCTGGAATGTGGAACTCTGTATAGTGGTTCAAAATAATGGGGACTAATACGACGACGAAGGGTGACGAGTTGGTATGGTGGCATAAGCCGTGAAAAAAAAAAGGAGAAAGAAAGCATCGGAGAGGGGAGGCCAAGAAGTCGCATTCCAGGTACACCCTTGACCCGTACATCGCGACTTCAAAGGTCCTGAACAAGACGATTGCCCGGAGAAATTCTAATAATAGATCCCACCGCCAGATGGTGCCCGGACCAGCCGAATACGCTTTTCTTATGGTATGCTGAGGCCTCAGGTCTTACGAGGGCCCCCATGGACCACGAGCGTACGCACGCCTTTCTCTGTATATGTATGTATTCACGGGGCCAACCGGTATATAACGTATGTAGCCGGCCGGTGCCTAAAAATAGATCCTGCCGGCTTTTAGTGCATTCTTCATGGCTATAGCAGATCGAAGGAAGAAGACGATCACGATTTTTCGATGTGACGGACATCTTTTCCATTCTTGACACCTTCCTGCATCGTCTGAACTCTATGAAGACAGCAAAAATCTCGTCGAATGGTGCACAAATATATCGCAGCTGCCATTACGAATTTTTGGACACTCGCGTGACTCTTTATCATTCGGCTAATCGTTGGAATTTATTCGTCAGCATCTATCGTCTAAAATCTACATACCTTATATGTATACAAAGGATAACCCAGATGACGATGTACACCCTGTATATACATTTACGTTTCTCAGTCCGCTTGACGTTCCTTTATTTCGTTTTCTCCTCATGGTGCCAGAAGCGCCAGGGCCGTTTTCCAAAGAACCGCGCTTGCATAGAGACCCAACCCATACGGCATCTGCTCGCCATCTGTGTTTAGAAAAATCCCTCGCATTCCACAGGCTAAAAACGTGCACCGCGTGTGTTTATAGTTTACACATAGCATTCTTTGTTCCGCCATACCTCCGTCTCTTCTCCGTAATCGCACTTCTCCTGCCTTTTTCGTTTCGCCATGTACGTAAACGCGCATGCGCAGTACAACCATTTTTCGTCGCTACAGTCTCAGCATGTATTTGACAACGGCGGCGTCTCTTTGCACTCGTAAACCTGCTCTTGAGTAACGTCTAAATGTTAAACATTCGTTGCAAAAAATATGGTTAACCTGGAATTTCCTGTGACGTGCGTAAAACATAAGGAGCCAACAAAAATGGAGAAACAAATTTACCAACGAAATACCAGTCAAGGGCGAGACGTACGTCAAATCTTTGGTGCCCTTCAACATTTCGCCATTTTAATTCTCACTCGCGGCCATTGGCACGTAACCATAAACACGTAGATATATGTGTAACGCTATGCCGGAGAGACCATGACACAAATTATCCTCGCGAAGAATGCTCCCAAAATTGGAATTTCGTAGCATTCCCGACACATTACTACACGCCATAAAAATGGCCGACCGTCTCTCACGCAGTACGAGTCAAACGCGAAACTCATTTCTCTTCGGCATGTAGTAACTGCAAAGTTTCTACAAACGTGTCGATGCAATAATCACTAGTGGCAAGAAATTCTTTGTAAATTGTTCGAGACGCGGTAAATAAAATTGATTCAGGTAGCCGAGCCAGCTCTCCCACGCGCGTAAGCAGTGCCCACGCGAAGAACAGAACGGCCATTCAGTGAGGTTAGAATGACGCTAAGAGAATTACACCTGCTGGATGGTGACGGTGAATGTCTAGAGTTAAAATTGACTCAATGCACACACATACGAACGTAGACGCGAATTCATTTTGTATAATGCCTATAGACGATTGTCTATTTGACTCTGACTATGTGTGCGTCCATATCCGACTGTTCGGCATACTTCAGGCCAAACGCGAATAATAAATGCTGCGTTACAAATTCATCGCGTAGGAGAAACTTTCTTGTCGAATAGAGCGAATTCATTCGTTCAATTAGTGGGACGTGTTAATACGTATACTCGCGTACGTGTGTAAGCGTCACTTTAACCTGTATTTACGATCGAAGTTCAGACTCTGTTGCATGCCGTGTTAAAATACCGTATATGGATATTATGTGCGTCGAGGATGGCACAATGGCGTCCCATGGAAACTTATATGTCTTCTGGATGACTTTTATCGCTCGTAGCAGAGCACGTAGCCACGCGAAAGCACTGTCTTAAATAAGAGTACTCTCGGTTAAGAATTTCCACTTTTAGGTAAACGGGATGAACGTTCACTCGACTGTGCTTGTTTGTATATACCTATATGTATACACGTATGTACGGTCTTTAACCAACATGCAACCAAATACTGGGTCAGTAGATACGGAGTGAACGTAGCCGTTCGTGTTCGCGTTGCTTTGAACGCTTTATAAAAATTGGTACGCGACCCTGGCTAATTTCTATGTAATTCATTTTTTAACGTTTCTTTACAATTTTTATACTTGGCGTGCACGCAGTCTGTGTGCATAGTAAATCTGCTATACGATTTTTTGCGTAGCATTTTGAAAATTGTTTACGAGGTCGTAACACAGTTTTCATAAGATCCCTCAGCAACTGTTTGGAATTTTCGTTGATTCTGGACGATAACAGTCGCTATGCTCTATCGAACGTTTAGGTATCGCGGAGATTGCGTGTTCTTTTTCCACTTGAAAAAGTGCGTAAATATACGCGGAGACGCACAGCATACATATGTGCATTACGCACGGAAATGCATAGAATGTGAGTGAAAACTTGCGCATTCCATTGACGTGACACGGTATTGTCTTTCGTTCTATGCGGTATTTACTATCGGATGAATTCGCCTGGAGCTATCATTCTTGAAAGTGCAGATAACAACGTCGCAGTAGATAAGGTTATTTATAAATTTAGGAATATCAAAATGAAGAAAAAAAACATACTTTGATCGTTTATTCAAAAACTGTTAAAAAATTTAATCTTCGTATCTCATTTTCGGGACATATTTCGTGAATGAATCGATGCTTTATCATTAGCCAAATATTGAATGATCTATACCTTGCTGAGACGTTATCCCTGTTATCGATAAGCATGAAGAAGCTGTCATTGTCACTCGATTGGTTATATAAATATTATACACGTTCCGGCGTCTACGACGGTTGGATCGTATTATCACACCCGGTGAAATTCTTTGAAAAATTTTTATTTGAGGAATATTATTATTATTTCGTTTATTCAGATTGCAATTTTCTTTGAATACGTTTATTTTGTAAAAACATATTGCATGTTTTAATAAGCATGCGAACGTCGGTTCTCGTTGTTATCGTTGCTCGCACTGGCCCCTTCAAGGTTCGATAAGGCCCCCCCACGGTTTATTCCATATATAAAGGCTCACCCGGAGGAGGTTATCACTGTTTGTCTCATACAACCGGCATTGGAATCGCGTGTTAGCGACGCGTGACGTCACCGACGTCGGAATGTAGGGTCGCGTACGCGTTGCGAACAAGTCCCCCCCCCCCCTTTCCCCCGGCGTATAGTAAACACGCCACGCAACGAGGACACGTGGGAATGCGGGTACGCACGTAAAAATCGAAAGGTTGCCACCACGTTTCTTACTTATACGTACTAACTATATACCTACATATATGTATCACAGATCAATACCTGCACGGTAAACGTTTTGTCCTTGGTAAAGCGACTGTTTTAATAGCCAGCGATACGTAACTGAGCTTATTAATATTAATACCTGAAATAAGGGCTCGATGATTTTAACCAACAAAAAATAATTACCAAAAAAAAATGTCCACATCATTGAAGTCAACATGATTTGTTAAAGTCACTTGAAAATGACTACTATGCATATTTCAATGATTTCAAAAATTACGATATAACGTCACATTTTTTTTGTGTCTACTTATACCACGAGCGTCTGCCTAACGTGTAACGGACGATCTTGAAATTCGTAATTTTTATAAAATTACCAAAAAATTGTCAAAAATTGGTATCGAGCGTTTATTTACTTTTCCATTGTTTATCAATCTAAGCCAATATTGTAACGTTGTTGCGCCGTGTGCGTAGACTTTGTCAATCTTTGATTTTTGGTATCGAATCTCAATAGAAAATGCAGTCTTCAGTCACGCCGAAACGTGATACTCGTTTTGAACGATAAATTCTATGGGCTTTTTGCAGGTAATAATATCGCAGACAGTGTACCGTGTTATTTTATTTTATTCCTCGTGACTCTTTTTTACACCGTTAATACCTGTCGCTCGTCCGTCTCTTTGGTGTCCGCTGCTACTTGCACGACGAACTACCAATAGCCATCGGAGCTGACAATTCTTGTGAACGAAGCAGACGCACTGCAACTCGCATTTAATTATTCTAATACTCGTGTTACATGAATCTTACACAACTCGGATCGTGGATTGACGTAAGCTCTCCGGGAGCTTAGCATAAAACAATTCAAGCTAAGAGGTCAGACACGCTTCTTGCGTAATTGGGCACGGCCCGCATCCGATTTTATGTAACCCTTCATCCGTTGTCTCCTATCGGTCTTAGAGAGACGTCGTGCCTCTTTAACGATTGCCTGGATAAATATGTGTCACGCAAGGCGGCAACCGACGATGACCATAACCAACACCGAGAGCGCATTAAAATTCCTGTGAATAATATGGGACTCATTTTTGGATCCTTTTTCCTATTAGGGAACAAATAGACTGCTGATCGCTATTTCGACAGCTTCTTTGTATCTAATTGAGATATGGCGCTGTTTCGTTTCGATATAGCCTGTAGCAATTTCTTCTGAAAATTAGACAAATCAGGTCAACAGAGCTGTCAACGAAGACGTCACATTAGATAACACTGTATCTCGTGATTGCTTAAAAAATTATTGTTCATTGTCGAGCATGGAATTTCTTGCTTGAAGTGCTCTTTACTTTCGTCCGAGTTACTTGCTGTCTTGGACTTTTTTTTCACGAGATAAAAGATGCTGCCCACTCGGTTAGATATTTTATACGTGGACCCAAGCCCTACCCAAGACCATTCAGGATCACGGTCCTGAGTCGTCTCGTCCCACGCGATTTGGGCGATTCTCAGCGAACGGTGAACGGTCAAAAATATCGACTGGTACCAGTGAACGAAATTGTTAATATTTTATCACAACGAATTATACCTATAACCACACGTGTACTTTCACACGTACCGCGTACAGAGGGGTTCGCGGCAAATGATCTTTTGGTACGAAAGATAAATAAAGGAGTCTCGTCTAAATAAGGACAATCGTCTTTGTATATTTTTAGACTGTCTTTCAGATCGCCCATGGATTCCGATACAATTTTCATTCAAGATTCTCGATATTAATTGTACGGATCGTTTCGTTGAGGTTACGAAAAATTAAGGTAGAGGTCAAAGAGTCGAGAGTCAAAAATAACGAAGACACGTAAAAACTATAGCTATGCAGCATACGTACGTATATAACGTATACACGTAACCTGACTCACGTAGTCCGTAATTGAATTAACGGCTACGTTCATTGCTCGTGTTATCTAACGTTCGCTTACGCGAGTCTTCGCTCACTACTTTGTTCAATAGCGTTCTGTTCCACGCAATCATCGCGGAATGTGGAATGAGACAGCGGGTAAAAAAGTGGTATTAAAATTTCCCCGAATGTCTCCCTGTTTCACTACTCCTCCACATACTCTCTCTCTCCGTTCCATAGCGTGTGTTAACCATGACAAAAGTCATTTTATTGGATGACGAAGTAGCTACGGAATTTCGTGGAGGAAATTACGTCGTTTCGACGCGCTCGGTTTACCTTTTGCGATTTTAACAAAGCGCCAAGGAATTTTTTAATATTTTTTTTTTCTTTCATCACTTTGAACATAGAAAAATTGAAAATCCTATGGGCGAATATCTATGGCAGTGTCAGCTGTCAGGTATCGAAAGAGCATTCTTCCATCGAGTTTTTGTCTTTTTCTCGGATATTCTAAAAGTTCCTGACCCTCGAGCGATTAAAGTCCGACTGGTCACTTGAGTAGGAGTCGTGTCGAATTTTCAGTAAGACACGGCGGATCCAATGGCCTTTAATCTACCCGCGGAATTTTCAGGCGGAACGTCGTATATCCGATAAATTGGCAGTAGCGAGGACGCCGCGACGCACGTCGAATTCCCTCGAGTAGCGCCGATGCTGAGAGGAATTTTTACGTGGAATCCCACGAGGCGTGTAAAACTCTCGTACATACCATACGACATATGTATACTTTGTCTACATGTATATAATGCATGCGTCAAGAATCACAAGGTTTTAAAATGCATACTCATCTATACAGGCAGCAGACTATAGAAAGGCGTAGAGTAGGTATAGGAACGTAGTATCCGTAGACGCCGGGTAGAAAATTCCTATAGTAAAGAGGACGAGAAGCGCGCACGACTTACTCACGGTAGAGATAAGTCAAGTAAATAGAATAAAATTCTAGGCATACCATCGTCGGCAAGTAGCGTAGACACAGTGAGAAAAAAATAATAAGCTAACCTATCGAGAATGTTAATATTTGAAAATGCTACATGGGAATTACGAAATTCTCAGTCTGCTCTTTTTTCTCGAGTAGCGGCGTTCGAGTGTACGTCGCGCACTTTGTTTACCGTTGATTTTGGGCCGTCTGAAGTCAGGCACAGAAAGGGATTCGCTTGTTGCGCATACTGTTACTTTTTTTTTTAGTACTGCAGGGATTGCAGGGAAAAGGACATTTTTATTCGTGCAGTATAGGGTAACGCATAAAATTACGTAATTAGAGGACGCGACTTGGCGAGTAAAATTTGAGACGCCGTTCGATGAAATTCGAACTGAAATTGACTTTTATTGCAAGGTTTGTGTCTCAGTCGAATAGGGAAGATCAATAAGGAATCATCGACGATCCGTAGACAGAACTGAATTCAGATCGAAATATTCTCGTTAGGGTGGCAGAAACGTCTTACGTGGATGCTGGACTTGATTTCTGTCCTACTGCTGAGACTGCCAGTGCTACCGTAGTACCTTTTTGGCATTGACGATTCTCGATTGCCCAGTCGTGTGGCAGAAGGGCGACCGACTGAGAAGGAATGGAAAAGAGTGTCATGGAGGTTAGGAAAGGCTAGGAGCTTCGTCGGAATGATATCGCAATATGTTTACTCGACTACCCCGCCGCTTCACTGGCTGACTTGACTGGCCCAGTGTGCGTTGGAATGTCAAGGCAAGAAACTGAGAAGCCAGGCCATTCGCCAAATAATTAAAAGCCAAGAAGGAGCCTCCGTTGCGGCATCGTATAATATATCCTTTTCACGTGACGCCATCTTGCTACTTATTTCTTCTTCGTCTTATTTTATTCGTACGCGTACACGTAACTTTTTATCGAATAATTATTTCGTGCTTCTCCTCGTTCCTGGCCGTTTCGATATCTTTGTCCCTGGGACATTAGGCTTGCGCGTTATGGGTATTCGTGAAGGGCCGTTTAAAGTCACTAGGATTTCAAATGTCCCTAGAGCCGTCTCATGCCTTTCCCCCCCCTGTAAAATTTGTAGCTACGGCGGTCCTGACATTCCAACGTAACGCTCTCCTCCTCTTCTCACTTTCACCGCACGAATTCCGCCGACATCGGTACTTGCACTCCGTCTTGCGTACAATGCATATTTTTCATCTTTTTCACGTGACCGTGCTATTAATACTCGTATTCGCCATTTTTATTACGTTACTCCTAGTCAGGCATGTCTTATTATACGCCACTGACGCGGTTACTCGATTTTAATTGTTTACTGGATAAAACGGTCTTCTTCGTTATCTAGCCTTGACATTCCGGCACGCACGACTTATCCGCTGTCTCTTATTCATATTGCCAACCTTGTAAAAGTTCACATTACGATTCTTCGAGCTAGGTGGTATATATATATATGTATATGTATATTTAACCGTTTGTGTCCCCAGTCCTAAGCAGCACGCTTGCCATTAGGATATTTAGGGAGGAAGGTGGATGAGCTTGTAATCCGAGCTATTTTTTTCTTTTTATCATTATTTTGACAAACTTAAAATTAAATTGTTGTTGTCTTTTTTTACCACTTTTCTCATACCTCGTTAAATGTCTTTCATTATCATAATAGGTAGAGAGTAAAATTCCTCAGGGCCGTGCTTAGCATCAGCTCCTCCGGCTGTACATATACGGTGGGGTCCTGTTCTACCTGAAGTGATACGATTAGAATTATAAAGAGCTTAGAGAATATCGTGACTGGGTAGCATGAAAGTTCGAGATTATACTAGACGGCGCTTATGTTAATCTCGTAATAGCGATTCGTAGAACATTGATTTTGTTTTTCAATGTTTTTACAAAATTTTGTCTCTTAACGTTACACGTTATGGGACTATGTCTTACATGGAATTATTTTTTCGGTGAAAAATTAATCATTCGACAAAAACGTACTCCTACTGCACTATGAATATTATAAATGTTTATTACTCACTCTCTCTTTCTCTTTGAAATTACAGATTTACGAAACCTCAAACCTTCGCTGATTGTATCGGCAACGAACTTCCGCTCGGTTGGGAAGAGGCCTATGACAAGCACGTAGGAGCTTATTACATTAATCATGTTAACCGTGAGTATATTATGCAATTGAATAATAGTCATCTAATTGTCACGAGCGTCTGTAAGCATTGGTCGTCGTTATTGATTCTCAGAAACAACCCAATTGGAAGATCCCCGTCAGGAATGGCGAGCCATACAGGAAGCCATGCTTCGGGAGTATCTACAGACCGCACAGGACGTACTGGAGGTGAGTTTCTTAATGACTATTTTGATTGATTGAGTAAATGACGAAAAAAAAAAAATGGCATCGAACCTCCATAAAAATTTGCTCTCCGCTAAACAACGGCGGTACCATAATAATTTCTGTTTGTCCCTGCAACCCGAAGGACCAGGGTATAAGTAAATTCCATTTTAATAAACGCTTCCTGGCCATTAGTCAGTGGGCGTAGCCAACCAAGGGAATGCCTGAGTCACTAGTCATCGAAGAAATCCCTAGCTGAAATTAAAGAGTCACGGACTCTTAAGCTTAACTGCGATGCCTTGGTACTCACGTGCGTCCACGTGTAAACGCATCTATACAATAGAATGAACTTATACAGTCCCCACCTAGAGTGTGTCGAGGGGCCCCCGCGGCAAGAAGAAGGGGGGGGGACCCTCTTTCGAGCTCACTAACCAACGGAGGGGACAGGAAGCCGTCCCGTGGGAAATCATGTCACTTCCGGTCACTTCACACTTACGGACGCGCACAGCCAATATCCGAGCATCGTGAATACTTGGCGATTAACAGGCGATTAAATCCTTTCTACATGCCCGTCTTATCCTATAACTATATATATCGTAATACCTGTGTCCCATGCGCCATATAAAATTTCTCACTCGCTTTCCGCTCGGCTTTCTTTTCTCTCTGTTCGCTCATTCATTCGTTCCGTTCGTCCATTCACCGCCAGTCCCTTTTCTCGACTCAACGTCGTTACGTTCTCGCACGCGTCGTGAAACGCCAATGTGCATTCTGCCCCGTAAAACAACAGCTGCGACACGTTTCCACGATCGTTTTTACCCCGTCAAGACGAAAGAGAGTGGAAGTCAAAGAAAATAAGAAAAAATGCCAGCTCACGCATACTCTTAACCAGACTCGCTTACGCGAAACGCCCGGATACTCCCTAAACAAACTTTCGCTCGGTCTGCATCCTGGCTACTTTGCTTTTTTTTTTTACGTTCACGTATATCGCGATCCGTGCGTGGGTATAAACGACGAGGGTCTGCGGCCGAACGAGGGTATCTCGTTAGCGTGCGAAAATTTGCAGGGAAATCAAAAAGCGACAGTGGCGCTACGTCGTGTTACGAAAGTGAAACCGATAATAAAAGAATGCGCTGTAAAAAGGTGCCGAGTCAGTCCAGGTCGAATCCCTCGAGGCTAAGGACTATAACCGCCGTCGGCTGGTATCGTATCTTCTACGTTGTTAAGGGTACGGTTGGATCGAGAGAAGAAAAGGAGGAAAAGGAAAAGAAGAAACACGATAATAAAATTGAAACAGAAAGTAAAGCAAATGGACGACGTTTGAAACTTTTCTATAAGGATCGTCGATCGTCGTGAGAGGAAGTCGCTAATTTTCAAGAGGAAAGCTTTTCACCGAGTTATTCTTAAATATATTCACGTACACGCATAGACTCTATCTCCCGTACCTCACCAGCAGTCCGGTTCCCTGTCTCTCACGGCACCGGCCGATCGCTCGGGGTTTCACGCGTGTATAAATACGCGTACTCGTAGAACGTGGTACGAGCATTCGAACGCGGCGAGGGGGTTTGGCATTCCGATGCAAATGGCTCTCCTCTCCGCTGGCTCGATCCAGCCAGTGCATAGTTGACTATGCGAATATTTTCTATGATACGAAGAGACGGGATTTCCTTACGTATGAAGTACGGAACAGATGTTGTCTATGGTCGTCTTACTTTCGTGTAACTTTTATTATCGTTTTCTTAACCTCATTCGGCTGAGGAAAATATTAATTTCATATAGGTACGATGAATCATCGTAACCATAATATATCAATATTTAGCAACTGCACGTATGTAGTCGGTATAATTTAATTAATGGCATTAATCAGATATGATTGATCGAACGGAGCGCCACGAATTTGTCTCTTTTAATTATTTACATGGTCGGCGACTCACAGATGCGTTACGGTAGGTACCGCGTTCAGTGGCGGTTGATGTCTCGCAACGTATTATTTAAACTGGGTATAGGATTTCTTTGTAAAGTCTGTTCACGCAAATAATACACAACGTAAAGTGCAGACGGTCTCCGTCGACTGTCTCGTGTCAGTTATTCGCTTTCTTAGAAAATGTCCGCGAGTACCGAGCACGCGGTGCCGTGTTAGATATATAGAATAGGAAAATTGGAATTCCCAGGTCGCAAGGGTTTAGTTACCAGACCGTACTACGTGCCATGTATACCCGTGTACTGTGTAGCGGATAGATGCGCGCAGCACGCGAAGGATCCGCGGCCAAGAATTCTTCGAATTTTCAACCCGAGAAGAATTTTTGGCTCGGATCGCGAAATTTTTGGAATACCAGGCGTCGCTTCTAGACTTCGACCGATCCACCGTACTTCGGGATTATCAGCGTCGACAAACATCGCTACCCACTCGTCCCCAGTAAAAACTCCTAATAACGACTTGCGTAAAATCGAACATCCAAGGGACTTGGCTTCCTCTTATATTAAATGCTCTTCGCCATTGCTAAATCAACCGAGTTCCCAAGATCGATCAGGAATGTCGTGATCGCTGGATCGCTATCTCTCGCCTGCCTAATCAGATCTCCAGCTATATATATAGTATACACGTCAGCAGCCTCTAGTTACATTGTTTGTTTGTATCGGCTCGTTACCGAAGTGTGTTGTACCAACTTAATGACAGGCGAAAAGTCGGCCTATTCCTTGCAGGCTTCCGTTAATTGGATTCGGTATAATTAAGGAAAGTTCCCAGATAGCTAATGTGCAATCTGATAGACTACGGAGCAGTCGAGGGCACACGGTGTGTGGGTAGGTAGTTATCTACTATGGAGAAATAAAAGAAAATTTTCAATGCCACAATGCAATGATTCGAGCCTCAAGAGTTTCTTGTATCGTGATCCAGTGATCCATGTTCTCGTTTAAAGCCCCCCTCTCCTCCCCTCTCCTCGCGGTATAACTGACCCGTCGCAATGTTAAATTTCCGCGAAACGGGAAAACCCAGAAGAGAAGGAGCCGCAAATAGTAAAGGCTCCCGGCAGAGGCGGCCGTTAAAGTTAAAATGGCCGGACAGGTGTAAAGACAGGGCAGGTTTCCCTCTCTCTCTCTCTCTCTCTTGCGCGCGCGCGCGCGTGCACTTATATATTCCCTATGCCGTGTGCACGAAACGCGCGACTCTGCGAGGAAGTGAACTGTGGTATAGCATGGAAAGTACATTAGACGCCGAAATACATCTCTGACATTAGCCACGCTCGAAATAGCGTATAGCAACCAGGATCCGAAGACGGAGAGCATCGTGAAGTGGAAGCAGAATGCCGTGGGCGATTCTCGAAGACTCGCGGCTAGCTTCACCGGCCAGACATTGTAGTGCAGGGACTGTCGTAAGAATTCAATTATCATTGATGCAATTAATCTGTAGTATCCAGCGACGTAGAAACGCTTGGCGCAAACGGTACACACCAAGTAATGCGCCAAGCACTCCGTGGGACTGCCCAGTGATTCCGAGAGTCCCAGGGAGGGAACTCCAATGAGAAGAATAAAACTAGTAAGAGAGGAGCCATAGGGAGGCGTAGCTCGAGCGTGTCTCCTGCGGAGGGATCGTTGGATGGTAGTATGGTAGGACGCCAAGATGGTAGGATGGTTGGTTATCTCGTCGCATTCTCCAGGCTTAACCATCGAGGCGAGTCAGTGTTTGTAAAACGTACAGGTCAGGACCGTGGAGCCTTAAACCATGAAGGAATTTCATTACTGTTAACGTAGCGTGACATGTACTATATATATACATATATATGTATATATAAAGATAAAAGTATTTACCATTCACATTTCTACCGCAATAACTAATAACGCAAGAGAGATAATATTAACTGTATCAATGTTGGCACTATCGCACTAGTGCTACGTATAAGTAATAAGGTTACCTTAGGATATCCTGATAGGGGATAGTATGCAGTAAGCAAAAGGGGGCGGTGACTTGGCATTCGAGTAGAATCGTGTACAGGCCTGCCATCCCAAGAGATTGGAATGTCTCCCGTCCAGCAGCAGACTCTTCTTCGCGGGCCTCATCTATCGAGGATCCCCTCAGTGAGGTTATATAGGAGGGACCCATCGTCTTCTCTTAATGCATCACGAAGAAAAGATGCGGGCCCGCACACTCTCCTCTTCTTTTTCATCCTCCTCCACCTCCTCCTCCATCTCCTCCTCGTCCTCGTCCTCTTACCTTGTATCCTTTCATCCATCTTCGTTCCGCCATGTTATCCAGTCCGGTATCCATCCTCGTCCCACCCTACCTGCTTCTCAAACCCTTTTGGCGTAGTGGCTACCGGAGTTACGCTCGTAGGGCGCCTCGGGCGGTTAACCGAGTAGCCACGAGCACGACCGAGCGTGCCCGAAGGACTCGACCACGGGCGTCTTCCTCTTCGGATCCAACGACTTATCCCTCCATCCGATTTCATTCCACGCTTCTCGACGGGTTGAATCTGGAATCCCGAATACATTAATTCCAGAGTCCTTAACCGCTCTGGAACTCCATTTAGCTTCACGACGTCCATTCGACTCGGTGTATCCACTTAGAAGTCCCATAACGTCTTACGCCTCTGAATACACACACGTTACGCCGTATATCCCATGACGATGATTTATTCCATAACCAAAATGTCTTTCTCGTTCGTATCGCGGAGGACGGGCTTCCGTCCTTCGCTTAGTTCGATCTAAACGCATATGCCTTTATCGTCGGGCCATCAAACCCATAAGGTACCACAGTCCAGAAGCCCTTCACGAAACGGAACCAGCGCTCGTAGTCCACACGCTGTGTATAAGAATCTTTTCACATTCCACATTCCATCCGTGGCAAACAATGTTAACGACCACGTACACTGGAATCGGAATTCCTGCTCTACGGGGGATAACACGTAAATAGGCCGGCGTCGCTACGGGGCCCAGCAGATATTCACATTCCCTCCTCGGTACCCACCCATCCACCTCTACGTTCTCTGCACTATTTTTAGACGGACTATCAGGGATTCCATGAGTTTCTGCGGTGCCAGGCATCGCGACGCTATAGCGTCCTTCTCCCGCTTTTCCAACTTAACCCTACCTCCCCTACTCTGTCCTTCTCTGGCTGCCGTAATGACTTTGACCTTTGCCAACGGAGGTGCACCCCGCGTACGCCCACCCCTCCTCCTCCTTCTCCTCCTACCATTCTTCCATCGCAGTCGTAAACGTATCTCTTCTCCTCCTCCTTCTCTCTTCTTCTCTTGCCGTTCGTGTTACCGCGTAGCCTAAGCTACGCTCATAATCGCGTATTCCCACTGTCTGGTATATGACGGCGATACCAGGTAAACTCGTAAACTCGTTGAAAATTTATTTTCCAGTTACTAAGGCAGTATCTTTTCTTTTTTTTTCATAATTAAATTCACTCGAATCACTCGTACTCCTTTTTAATATCTTTTGGAGATTCTCGTTGGCTCTCTTTCTCTCTCTCTCTCTTTCTCTCTCTCTCTCTTTCTCTCTCTCTCTCTCTCTCTCTCTCTCTCTCTCTCTCTCTCTCTCTCTCTCTCTCTCTCTCTCTCTCTCTCTCTCTCGCGTGCGGAGCTACGTACGTCAGGTAAATGCGTAGCAAGAGAGTTCGACGTCCGGCCAGGAAAATCATACCATCCGACATGGAAGCTACTATGGCCTGTACAGGACCCGTTTGCCTTCCTATGAAACTATGGATGCATCTCACTACTGCGAAACCGTTCTGCACTCCTCTTCTGCCTATAGCTTCGTCTCATTCTTACGTATGTATATACTCCTCCTCCTCCTCCTCGCCTTCTTCTTTCTCCTTTTCTTTTACTTGTCTCGTTCCTGTTTCTCTATCAACCTCCTCCACTTTTCCTCTTCTCTTTCTCCTGTTACTTCCATTATTTCTTACCATGCCACTTCTTTCAGGACGACTATAAAACGCGTTCCACTTCACTGGACCGTTCCTCTATCGGAATCGATCGTCATTCGGCAAATCTATTCTCGACTAATTGGCACGCTCGTCGTTCCCTCGAATGATATGCCGCATGAAAAATCAAATGTACGTTAGACGTTACTCCGATACCAGTTCGTTCGATAACTTCGAGAGACGTACTTAAGTATATAAGAAAAAAAATTTGATCGAGATATTTTGTGCAAGTAACCAATGATTCTCATCTGGTTAATGAAAATTTCATTGTCAAAGTATCTGCCGACTAGTCTGTTGTGTAGTAACCGTATAAAAAAATTTATTAGAGGCCTACGTGCATCTCCAGTTTGAGGAATCCGATTGAATCATCGAAAGGTCGTACCTTATCGTCGATATCTCTGGAATGTCGTTTCTTATCGGGAACCGTATCGCAGCGCGACGACGATGCTTATAAATTAATGTCGATTCTACAGATGAGAGTCGGTCGGATCCGTGGCGCATTGTTTACGCGTATTTGCGCAATGACCGTTGTTACGGCTTTAATCGGGTAAACGGACGAGCTCCGTGCGCAATCTTATATACGCACTCGAGATTAGAAATTAGACGCCCGGTATATTATTCAAGGGAATTATTATTGCTCGTATTGTTTTGCAAATCGCGTCGTCCGCTAAGCGTTGTCGGGTTTCCTCGTATTAGGTTCGTCGAGGATCGATACGCGCTATTTTCATCGGTATCGTCTGACGCGATAGTCATACGCCATCTTTGCGTCATTCGGACGAACTGAGCAGAGTCGTGCTCTAGTATCATCGTCCGTATTGACTTTGATACATTCAAAAATAATAATAATATTAATAAACGTCATTTATATAGGTATATCAAAATATCATGTAAAACATAATGAAACTGGTTTTTTTCCCTAAACAATTTTACTCGATATACTGATACGCGGTGTAGTCAGGTAAAAACAATGTGACAAACTCGCTTGATACAGTTTATCGAGCAAATCACTTCTGATATACGTTATCGCTGTGAGGAATCTTTCGCACGGTCTGTCAGGTTAGGTTGGGTTGTAAGGCTCATCAAGGAAATTCTCCGATAAGGGAGCGAACGACACTGATAATGAATTGGCAGGAATGGGGGCTGCGTGGATCATGAATGGGAAGCAGAAAATCATGCTGGACGTCGTACGTGATAAGATGGCCTTTCGGTTATTGATTACATTGGCATAAACGAGCTCCATAACGCGTCAGAATATACGATAACGCTTAGTCACTTGGTACTGGAGAAGATGAAGAATGGCTACATTGATTTGCGGAATAATAAAACAGTCTAAGAAATGTATAGCTTCTGCATTATGTGCAGCGTGATGTGACAACGATCGTTAACGATTGTCGATTAAATATTCTCGTAAATATTTTCCTTCTCGACTGTACATTCTTTTTCACTTAGCTCGATACAGTTTGTAATGAAAAAGAAAAAAAGTAACTAGCCAGCCACCACGGTATACCCAGACTACTAGTATTATTCCCTAGGGCCGTATGGTAATATATAATTTAACGATTCTCCCGGGATCCCTAGCGACTACCACTAGACTAGTGGGGGCCTTATGCCTCGCTTTATGGGCCAACGAGTTATCGGTAGGTACGCCGCGATAATAGCATCGCATTCCATTCGTATCAGCATCGCTCGCCCATGCACCGCGGTCCTCCTTTTCCTTCTTTATATTCAACTCCCTCCAGTGTAGCCAACGTCGGCATCGCCATCATATTCACGTTCGTATCTCCTTTGGTTGATACAGCACAGTGTGTAGTCAGCCACCACTGTGAAAAAGCAATGCGTGTATATGTATATCATTTAAAAAAAAATAATAATCACTTCCTCAGACTGTACCAACTGCACGCGTAGATACGTACATTCGTATTCTAAATAACTACGTGGAGGATAGAATGCTGGAGATATACCTTTTCTAAAGTTAATCCCACGTAGATGATCCCTATGGTGCGATTGTATGGGAAACTGAAAAATTAACTAGGCACTCCACTTATTAGGCCCCGTGGAATAGGGTATTATCTTCAATCGGTCTTAACTCAGAGCGCCCTGTGCGAGATTGTCGTAGGACGTAACCTGGTTGGCTGACGACGATTTGAATCGCGAGAAAATGAATGCCAGCACGTAACACGAAGGAAGCTGGCAATGAGCGGGGCCCTAATGAAATCAAAGTATAATTTATGGCGATGCCTGTATTATGGTGTAGGCATCCTATGGCTCAGGGATGCTTGTGGTATCTGTGTGGATACGTGTAGCAGCACATCAAGCTGTATGGGAAAGTAAAATTAAAATATCTGAATATCGCATTTTCGTTGACCGTTTGACGTTAATTGAGCAGCCTGTGAATTCTTATTCGTCAGTATTTCTTTTTTTTCTGTTAAACTTCTTTCCGGACGATAACGCGCGAACGCCCACGTCTTGATAACACGGGAGCTACACCGGCACCCCGATAACGGCACATTGGGTATTATGTAAATGGTTACAAGAGTGTGCCTGACTGCGTACACTTCGTTAGCATTACCTACGTTCACGTCGAGTATTTACGCTCTTGGACAGCCTCTGATAATCAGTGAGGTTGTTGACATGGAAAGTATTGAAATATTGCTGGGTTGGCATCGCTGAAAGCATCGCTGATGATCCCGACTGAATTACAGTGCACGCATGGTATACGTACATTTGATGTAAGTTAAAATCAATTTTATGAAAACTTCTGTGTCATGGGATTCTATGCGATTTTATAGTGACAAGATGGCTGTCGATTATTTAAGCGATTGACAATTTTTTAATGCTTCTTCGTGGGTAAAGAGTTATATGATTTCCACGTATAACGTATTTCGCCAATGATGCTAATAAGTAAGAGCGTGCAAGAGTATTGAATTTAGAAGAGGTGCGTCATCCGTTCTCAGAAGCCTGGTTCGTATTTAAAATTTTAATTCCAAATTAAACGTTACTATCTAGGATACCTATCTTCGTGGAAAGTTACGTTTTATTGTCGATACGAAGAGTTGGCGAAAACAGGTATCCTGGAATTCAAGGAATTCATGTTAGTTTCCGGTATCGAGATCGTGCCTTATGATGGCTGTTTCAATTCTGCATTTGTTCCCGTTTCCTGTGCCTGCTTGCTCTCACCTAAAATCGTATTTCCTTTGATTACGGAAGGTGCTCGCGTTGCGCCAGTCGAGCGGATAATTGACTGGCTGCTCAGGTCGAACTCCGTTCGCTAAAACGCATTGCATCGCCTGTTGGAGAGAGACCTAAATTCCACCCTCAACTTCGACGTTCTATTGCTATACTATTACTGTACTATTATGCTACACTACTCGTTGTACGGTATACGTGCAGTACTATGAAACAGTCGAAGCAGTATAGCTCAAACTTGAGCTCTGACTTGGCTCAGATAGAATACACAGCGTACGGGCTTCTGGCGCGTACTTTCTCGTTTCACAGAAAGAAAGGAATAGGGTAGGCGAGAAGGAGACTTACGCCATTCTAGCTAACGTGCTGAAACACTGGTAGCTAATTCACTCGCTCACTCGCTCATTGGCTCGTTCGCTTACCCGGTCGACATTCCTAGCTTCATTTCGAAATGAAATGCATCGAAATATTTTTGCCTTGGCGTTTATGATAATTGCAGGCGGTGTGGCGCCAGAGGCTTGGTTGCCGCACATAACCTCTCTTTTTCCGTCACCTCTTGTCTCGTTCAGTGCTCTCACCAAGGTGCGTAAGGTATCTCGCATTGCATCTGAGAAGTCAGTAGAATGATAGGGAGAAAAAAGGCACAGCAGGCGAGGAAAAGACGGAGAGAAAGAGAGACGAAGAAAGAGAGAGGAGGTTAACTCACTTGAGCATCGAACGCGAGAGAGATCATTTGAGGAACCTGTTGCTCGTGAGACTCGTACGACTCACATGGCTCATACAGCTCGTAAGACTCGTACCAATTCAGCGATCAGGAGTGTCTCGACATAAGAGAGCCGCCCGCTTCCGCTCTATCCTGATTTCGTGTTTCCGAGGAGCGAGATTCCAGATTTACCGTTATTAATCGTAGGTATAGGCTGGGGGCCATGTTCGCTCTTGCATCGTGACTTTGTTTTCTCTCGTGAGAGACGAAGAATTAAAAAAAGAAGGAATTAAAAGCAACATGTGAAAACCAGTATTCTCATGCTATTAACGTTCTACCTTAATTAAAAAAAAAACCTCGGGACTGTGCGTAATGCGCGTGCACGCATGCATCCATTCGTGTACCAGAAATCTCGCCGCCACGAGGCGCCATGGATTTTTATTAGTTTCTTCCAGCCACCGACTGGCGGCACTGCGCTCCGTGGCGACTTCTGGCGGAAAGCTTGCCAACTAAACTCCAGTAGAGGGAGTACGGCCTGCTGAGTTTAATGTAAATGGCAACTGTCGTACGGTTTAACGGTCTTCATGGATTTTCTAAACTCACCCGCAACTTCGGAATAAGTACCACTTGTACGGTGGCACCTTTACAATTGCTGTTAAGTTAATCTTTCACGGTGTATCTTTTACTTGAAGGATATGTACGCGCGCGCGCGCGCGCGCACTCACGATATCGTCTCTGGACCATTATCGTAATCCTATACTCCACTAAGTATCCTTTCCTGCGAACTATGTAATCTGTAGCTACGATATACGGTCTCACTTCCTGGAGATGACATGGAATGAGCCGAACAAGTAATTCCTGAAGATCATTCTTCGTTGATTCTACGTCTGTCTCTCGGTAGAGAAATATGACGTAGCACGAATGCCTGGGGCTACGTGAAATACGGTGGTAGGATCGTAAAGCATGAAGAAACGGCGCCAAACTATCATTCTGGTCCACAAGATGATCTTCGTGGAGTGGAGAACTTCGCGTGGCCACTTCTGAGAAAGGTTCGTGGCACGGCCACGCGTGCTTTCCCGGAATGGGACGTTTGTTCTCTCGTAAGTTGACGTAGCAGAGCGTATACGCACGGTGCTATGATATATTGTATACGAAAGGTTAGGATTAGCTTGGCTTCCTAGAAGTAGAGCGTTAGGAAAATTCTCTGGGTCTTCGTTAGGCATTCTGTAACGGGCTGCCATGGCGATATCAATATGTTGTTGAGACTATTGAGACTCTGCTGCACTCATCGTCCTATAGAGCATTGTGGACTGGGGGTCGCGTGTGCCCCCTATCTCGGCCTCAGCTTCGGCTCCGTAGAGTCCGTACTCTCGGGGGCCACGTGCGCCTCGAGAAATTCTTCTTTTATATCCTTTGCTCTTTGTTCGGCAGCCCGGCAGCAGCTGTCCGGCCAAAGAAATTCCTTTCTTGAGCGTCAGCCTTCTCCTTCTCCTTCTATAGTTTAACGTCTTCTCCTTCTCCATATTCCTTTGCTCCTCTTTCTTACTCTTAGAATCCGTATGTCTCTCCTCTTCTACCATCTCTTACACTTGGGCTGGCTCTCAAGTGGAGATCTCGAATCACGTAACCGGTGAGTCCCCACGAAAATACGAGGTTCCAGTGTACCCTCATGGTCAAAGATCGGATTCGTTTGGCAGGACCTAAGGTCGTCGTACGCGGGTCTTGAGATTTTTCTTCTTTATTTTTTTTATCTGCCGGGCATATAGCCAGGAATGCATAGAGGATAGCTTTGAGATTGTTATTATTTGTCGTATCAGGGCAATATTTTTTTTTTATTAGGGAATTTTACGGGATGTGGTTTGTCCGCGGTTAGAAATGAAGTTTTTTGGAATATTCCGTAAGAGCTTCCTTTTCGGGAAGAGAGGCTCGTAAAAAAACGTCGACCCAATCATTATTTAGCAATCCATGAAATTGGTGCAATAGTCTCCAGTGGATTGGGCTATTTGGGTTGTGGGGAGATCCAGAGAGTGTTTGTAGTTGGAGGGCCGTCGGGCCCATTTCGTACGGAATTCGGTAGCCACAGGGCGATCACGTGAGCGCCCGGTAGCGCTCTAACCCTAAACCTAATCATTTTAATCTCCTCGCTGACTCGCTCGCTTTTTTGTAGCGAGGCCCCAGTTTCGGACCTTCATCAAGTTCGGGTCTGTCGAGCGTCATTCCCCCCTCCTACGAATTCCCCGAAAGGTTTTGATTGAAGGAAATCGTATGAAATTGCTGCCACCTTTTTACACTGCATTAAAACGCGAGACGGCATCTCGCGAGGTTATCCGTGCAAGAAGAGGGGCCCTATGCGGTGGGACCCCGTAGAATTTCCTGGGCTACAGCGAAAGGAAAGAGAAGCCAAGCAACGTGGAAGGCATTAATTTGCCAGAAACTAAGCTTGAGGCCTCAGCCACTTCCGACGGTTCGTTCCGTAGTTTTCTGGGCCAGCCTCGAGGGGCCTCACCATCTGCCCGGACGGTTTGCGACGAAACACGAATCCCCAATTATAAACACTAGCGTTGCTCTTGCTAGCGTACCCATAGTGGACCTCTGCCGTATGTGCCCCCACCCTGGTGCGGACTATAAAAGGGGCCTCACTCACCGGGGCCCCGGGCCCCGAGCCGCGCTCAGATAAATATGCGGGAGGGGCCGGAATTCCTCACTCGGCTGCATTCCAAGACCTCCTCGTCCACCTCTATCCCTCTTACTCGGGGCCCCTTTACTACTACTCCCTACACATATACCCAGGCTCTACTCTCCTGGGCCCCTCGATATCCTCCTGCCTTCTTCCTTACTCTTTTACTACCATCATTTTCTCTACTCTCTTCGTGTCTCTCCCGCAAGAGGGAGCCTACTTCTACAGCCCTCTACAGCTCGGTACCTTTTGTATTCTCTTCGAGGCACACGCTCCAGTGCAATCCACCATTGCTTCTGTCTCCTCCCTCTTCACGTTTCTCTACATCATCAACATCATCCTCTGTTCTTTCTATCATTTCTATCTGTCCTAGACTTCTATACTCTCTTTATCATTAACTCTCCGAAGAAAGATCGCTGTAAGCACGCGAGACACGCGATAAGTGTGCGAACTACTTATCCATTTCACTGGGCTCATATGCGACAGGCCCGACTCTCTTCCGACGTATATACCGCGAATATATCCAGATGGAGCCACTGATATGACGTTACAAGAAGTACAAATTATTTCAGAAACCTTTTCATCGTCATGATCCCAATTGACCAATGTCATTTTCCAATTGTTGCTAGCCAAATATTCTTGTCGTTAAGCGCACGCATCAATGTTTTAATGGCTCCTATAAATTTATAGAGTTGTATATCGTATTTTTTCAAATAAAAAATGTGCATATGCATCGTAACCTTAAAAATTCTTTCTTTACGCTCCATATCATTGTGGCGCATTGTATAATCCGCAGTGTTATATAGGTAGTCACTTACGGAATTCGGCAATCAGTTAGGCATTCGGCGCTAGCATACCAAACTGACCGTTATAAATTGCCGGCGTAACACGAGAATATCTGACCGTTCCTTTTTTTTACCTTTTTCTCATCTTTTTAAAACCCGGCATCCACCTAGACGGATAGATCGGAATGTGTTTGTCGCGGCGCTGACATTCTACGCGGTGGCTTTTATTATTTGGACATTGGGATGGACAGAGGGAGAAATTCCTTCATGAGAATCCGAGCCTCCGGATACTGCGGACGAAAACACGTCCGGAAATGGTCGCCGGAATATTTTTCGCAAGAGGGACGAAGTACTGGGTTTGATGAAAGGGACGAAGAAGTAATAGATAAGGAGGAAGGCGAGGATGGAAGTAGAGGGAAAAAACGAGAAGGATCAATGCCGTGAGAGCGAGAGAGAAAGAGATGGGTGACAGGATCTTTTTCCGCGAGGCGAGCGAACCGGCTCAACCACGATAGCATCTGTGAGTCCCACAATAATAGTGGACCGAGAAATATGCGCGCGAGAGGCCCCTGAGTTTCACGTGTAGCGAGGGAGACCTGGGGGCCCTCTCTTAGATGATCGGAGACATGCTGATGGGCCCATGGGCCCAGAAATTCCAACAAGGACGGGGCATAATGCGCGACTCAAGGTCGGTTCTACTACCATCCGAGATGGGACCACTGCAGGGTCGTATCGTGACCTCCAACAGGCCCTGTTCATTCCCTCCACCCGACCGGTACCTCAGTAGCGTATCGGGTAATTCGAAGCACCCAGCGTCACTGTCCAATATTACAAATACCTGGGGCTCTGTAAACAAAAATGTTTATATCGAAAGAATTGTGATAAATTGTTATATCTTTGATTATTGCACTTTTGGGCATTACCATTGCTACACTTGAATGTGTATATATATATTCATCATTTTGCATCCTCGTGCTCTCTTACGTTTTCGTTTTTTCTCACTTCAACGTCAACGAATCTATTTTTCTCCTTGGGAACCCCTAGGACGGCAAGGATGGAGCGTGGCTCCTTGTTACGGTCCTGCGGGCCCTGAGATGGGGCCCGCCTTTTTACGCGAGGAAAGAAAGAGCCAGAGAGCTGAGCGGGAGGGAACGATGCTCATGAAAGAGTGAAGAGAGAGAAGGTGAGGAAGAGACCAGGAGAGAGAAAACAAGAATGAGAGAGATCCAGGCGAAGAGAAGGTGCAGCAGGAGGAATGAGAGAAGCTGTAGAAGGTGGAGGACCAGAGTGTAGTAGGTAGAAAGAAGGTTGTAGAGTAGGAGAAGGTAGAGAGACCGGGCGTGCAAGAAGCTAAGAGAAGACGAAGAGAAAGGTAGAGGAAGAGCGAGAGCGATAGAGAGAGAGAGAGAGAGAGAGAGAGAGAGAGAGAGAGAGAGAGAGAGAGAGAGAGAGAGAGAGAGAGAGAGAG
>JARQSW010000489.1:2474886-2563151 GCA_030142375.1 Calameuta pallipes
AGAGAGAGAGAGAGAGAGAGAGAGAGAGAGAGAGAGAGAGAGAGAGAGAGAGAGAGAGAGAGAGAGAGAGAGGGAAGGTAAAGAGAAAAAAGGGAAAAAAGGGGATCCCTTAAAAATTGAGCCTCGAAGGTGGGGATCGGAATTTCGGGCTCGTACCCGGCCAGTCTGGAGGAGGCCTTCGTGAAGATGAGGTGATCCCAAGGAAGATCCTAAGCCGGTATGGACCGACAGTACACCCTCTGTGTCCTCGTACCAGCCCAGCAGTATCGTACATATGTCGACAATTATAATAACCTGCAACATCATCAATTGCTTCATCAACATCAGCAACAATTGAAACTCCAGCAACAACACGTACAACAAGCGCATCAACAGCAGATTTACGAGAACACCGTGTCCCAGTATCAGATGAGGATGTGCTATCATAATGATTACGAGAACGATGAGCAAATTCAGCGATTTTACTGGGAGCAGTGCTACCGGCGTGATAACAATGATGCTACTGCATACTACTATTGCGAATATGTAAGGATTATGGATCCGTACATATAATAAATTATAGTATGGAATAAACTCACTAGGCTGTTGAAGGACATCGGATTTTACATAGGAATCGTTTGTGAATCATTTTTGGATTTAATTGTGATGATCTAGACCTGTGAAATATTTGTAAAAATACTATCAAGGACTTTAGATCGGTACACGACTGGATTCTGTTTTGTGTTATACGAAAACGAGTTATTACAAATGATTGTGATTTACGGTGTTGTTGGTGATGCATAATCTTTTTGTGAATATTCTAATTAACCTGTGGGTGATGCTTTCTGTTTTAGGCGAAGAAGGAAATCTACGATGTGAAACAGCAGAGGCTGTGTTTGGCTCAGGATGAGTACAACCATCTTAACAATGCCCTTACAACTCTTGGCGCATCTCGCACCAGTTGTGAGTATTTTTAGTGAACTTTATATTGAGAGAGTAAATTTTAGCTTATTTTTGACAATGAATTTAATTCCGTTTCTCTTTTTCAGTGTGTTCCAGCTCGAGTTCCTTGAGCACCAAGTATGATCCGGATCTACTCAAATCTGACGTGGCTTTAGCCAGAAGTCGAGTGTCCAGATTGAAGCGGGAACTCGAACAGATACGTGCTGAGATGAACTGTACGCAAAGAGGAGTAGACACCTTAGCCAGGTATAAAATCTATTCAATAATTCTTCTTGAGAATATTTTCAATCGAATGCTCTGTTCTCCGACATTTATTAATAATTATTATTCGTTAATAGTGTGGAACAAAAACTTAGTGCTCATCACGGTGGCTGCTACAACATTACCGAAGCTCAGGCTATCATGACGGAACTTCGTAACATTCAGAAGTCCTTGAGTTCCGGTGAGAAGGAAAAGGCTGAGTTGATGCAATCCCTGGCACAGTTGAAAGACGAGCTGACGAGGCTTCAACTATGCGAGGGTAGTCCTGAAGCCAGCACCCTGAGTCTACCTCAGGAGAAACTAAGCACAGCCTCTCAGACTGATCTTTCCGGAGAGCTGGTGCCAATTGGTACAAGATTAGCTGAGATGGCGAGGATGAGGCTGCAGTACGATGAAGCGCGGAAGAGGATACAGCATATTCAGCAACAGTTGGCCGATCTGGAGGAAAAAGTTACACCAGGACAGACCGAAAGTGACAAGGACAAGTTGCTCCTGTTTCAGGAGAAAGAACAGCTTCTACGAGAATTGCGCAGTATCACTCCAAGAACTAGGACGCAACAGGACATGAAGAAGATTCAATGTGAGATCAGGAGGCTCGAGCAGGATCTGAACAACGCCTTGGAACTCTCTAACAAGACTATTACCGATAGAGTGCGTTTACACGAAGAGAAGCAATTATTGCTTCAGCAACTCAGGGATGCTCTACGTTCCATGGCCATGCTCGAGGGACAGCTCAAGACACTTAGTGCCAGTACACTCTCCGTGAGCAGTAGTTCCAGTTTGGGTAGTCTCAGTACAACAAGCAGCAAGGGTTCCTTGAGCTCAGGATTGAGCTTTACAGATATCTACGGTGGACCTCAGTGTCTTGGGCCTGTTCAGCAAGAGAGACCAGTAGACATGGTAGATCTTCATAGAAGGGTCGAGAGACTGTTGAGAGGATCGGAACAAAACCTGGGTAATTTTGGTACACCATCACCTGGAAGATCACAGCCCAGCTTGTCACCAAGATCTAGTTTATCCAGTGTGAGTCCACCAGTGTCACCCTTGTACGAAAACGCCCCAATGGGTCCACCACCTGCGTACGAGCAGGTGGAGATGCAAAGGCGACAACAGAGACTCTTAGCCTCCACATCACCACTAGACAGAAATCAGCTGGAAGACAAACTGGCTGAACTTCGACTTAGTCAACAAGCTATTCAAGAACAGTTATCGGCGAGTTCTGAGCATCTGAAGCTCAGTCCACAACCACCAATCGAATTACAATCTGGAAATATGTCCCAGGGAAGCGGCCTAGGTAGGCCAGCAATGCCATTACCTCAAGAACCACCGTTATCGCCTATAAGTGAAACTCCACCTCCAATGGGAATCAGGTCGCGAGCAAGTAGTTCCGGTACGAACACTAGGTCGGTATCAGCTGCCGTATCTGACGAAAGTGTTGCGGGTGATTCCGGTGTTTTCGAAGCATCTAACAGAAGACGATTATCCGGCTTGCTTGGTGTGGATCCTCTAGCTCTCGGAGAGATGAACCTTGAGACTGCTCAGGTGCAAATAAAGCTCAGGTAAATTTTGAAAAATTCTTATCAACTCTTTTGATACCTGAACACACAACGCATTCAATGATCTAATCCCAATCCTCTTCTTCAGGTACTCCGTGAGCGATGGACTCCTTCACGTCGGCATTGAACGTGCCAGGAACCTGGCCGCTCTCTTCATACCGGATAATACTCAAGTGTGAGTGGAGTCTCATAACTATCCGATTCGAATGAGTTAAATTAACCGCTATGCCTTCGTCGTCGACCTGAACGGTGAAAGTGCGTCGCGTGGGACGTCGATCGTGGCTTCCTAGGTGGCACTTTGACGCTCTCCCTTTGGCATGACCGCCCAAGGAACGTAGACACGTTAATTCCACTCGCGCCCGTTACGTCATGCTTTTAAATCAAATACCGTCTCTGGGAGACAGCCGTTACGATACACGCGCTCATTACATACACAGTTGTACGTATACATGGACGATTGATTTGGCGAAGGCATGCCGCTCGTAACTCGGCGCATACAAATTGGTAAATTAGAAAATTCAACGAGCTCGTATTTTTATGAAACGGACACGTAACTTCTACATCGTTTGCTGCGTGTTTCTTTATATTGTCAATATCGAATTTCGTATACGTGTTTATGGGAATACAAGTATCGTTTATTAATATCACCAGAACGTTAAGTACTGCCTATGGAGTGTAAATGAAGTTGTGAAAAAATTTTCAAGCGCTTCTCGTTTGAATCGACGTTTTATGGATCTTTCGTTTAAACGAGGAAACGCCAGTACGCTTTTTGGCGTACGTCGTCCCACGCGCGTGTTATGGGTCAGAATAATTTATTAGCGAAATCAATCGGTGACATCACCTCTATATATTTTCTGATGTGGCTACGGAAAGTTGATGGTAAATGTATCTGAAATTGGAATGCAATTATGAAATCGCGCGTTTGGATCAATGACCAGCGGATTCCGTAGAGCACGGTTTCGTTGCGTAATGGATTATCACCGATTCCGCCTGTCATTAGAGGTTTATAACCGCTTGAGAATTCATTCGTTGGGTCACTGTATAAGAATGGGACTGTGAATTCGTGATAAGCGACAGATACATAACTGCATCGTGGGATACTGTCGATAAATACCTCTGTGGATATTGATTAATACATTTCTCGAAGGATTCCTTCGGTTACACATAGATCAGAGAGTAAATACTATACGAAGTAAACGTTGGGCGAAGAAACCTCTCACTTTTCCTTGTACAGATTCCTTGCTAATAACTTTTCATATGTTTCTTGTATTTTTCAGATACATCAAGGCGGCTCTTTTACCTATGCAGCCTCCCGTTAGTCATATGTGCTGTACAAAACCAGTCACGGATCTACGTAAACCCACCTTCGGCGAGACATTCCCCATCGCAGTGCCTCTGAATAAACTTTACACGAAAACTTTACAAGTTAATGTATGGTGCACGGGTGGCGAGTCTGAGGAGTGCTTGGTAAGTGCATAACACGATGATAAGGATAAATAAATAAATAAAAAAAATTGATTGATCTATTTGGGTATTAATCATGTTTCTTTTTATAGGGTTCAGCCCAAGTCTCCCTCGCAGACTTCAGTCCGGAATCTCCAAGCGTCAAGTGGTACAACATTTTATCGTTCCGCTTCATGCAGCCGCCCACGTCTGATACTCCTAGTACCAGCAATAGCGTGACTTCCGGTAAACATGCGAAGCATGATAAGCAGGAATCCGATGTCTCTATGTATCGAGGAGCCCAGGTGCAAAACACCAAGGAGGAGAGCAGTGACGAAAGCACGATAATCAGCTCGCAAACGTCGACCTTGACCAGGAATCAGGGCTGTGAAGAATTGCAAACCGCAGTTTCGCTCCGACTCGAAGAACTGGCAAATTGTTTGGGTAGTCCTGAGGAGGAAGATGAGGATGGCGATAGTGATACCGGTAGCGAGGATAGCGACGAGGAAGGTATCATCGTCGAGTTCATGATGGAGGACAATGTGCTTGAGGACGTTTTGGAACACGAGGTCAGTACTGCAGATTATTTAAAATTATGTGTCAGTTAATTAGAGCGTACATTTATTATTATTTTTATAAATATTTTATGCAACAGGAAGATGAAGAACTTGCCGAAGAGGAAAATCAAACGCAGGATAAGGAGACCAACACGGAATGTATATTCATCCCGGAACAGGGTAAGCAGAGGAAGTTGTCGGCTGCTGGCGTGGTGCCTGGTGCGATTCACGATGACAAGAATTCCATCGTCATTAAGAGGAGTCAGACTTTCTCGCCGAGCGCAGCGGTCAGCAGGAATCATTATATCTGTCGAGTGAGTTCAGTTTACCGAAGAAATTATTATTCTAATAAAAATGGCAACATATCTTTATGTTCCTTTTTGTTTATTATTTCCAGCTAAACCGCAGCGACAGTGACAGTAGCATGCCACTCTACCGTCGGGGTGGACCCTTCCAAAGAAATTCCGTGGAGCGTCGTTCCCTTCGGTGGAGACGACCCTCTTCGGCTCTTAGCTGTAAAACAGCGTCGAAGAAGTCCACCCACTTGCCACCGACGGCGAGGACGTCCCTGGACTTAGAGCTTGACTTACAGGCCCAGCATGCACGGCTGAACAACCTTCACGATGAGTTGAGCAGGTTGCGAGACCTAAAGCAGAGACTGGAACAAGCACGCGAGAAGGGAAATAGCGACCTGGCCAGTTGGCTTCTGGAGGATCACAAATTCCAGTCACTAATGGCGCAGGCTGAGAGTGGCAAGAATGGAAAAAGCGCCGAGGATAAGAAGGTCGAGAAGATGCTGAAGAAGACCTCTAAGGAGATTTATAAGCTTCGCAAGACCAAGGCCGGAAAGGGAAAGCCTGACATTATATCCTTCAAGTAAGTCCACATACGTAACGTAGTCGTTAAAACGGAAATCAACGAGCTGCCATTTTATTACTGTGGCATCCTTTTAATAAATACAATCTTATATCGCTGTGTATCTTTTTCGTTTTTAGAGAAAAAATGGCTTTCTTCACAAGAGTCAATCTAAACGTGCCTGTACTTCCGCCGGAAGACGCAGCAGAGAGCGGCACCAATAATTCGGGTCCTCAGCACAGAAGACACGCCTCTGAACCGGTCAGCAGCCAATCGGCAATAGCAGCTAGATTGCAGCCTGCGACGAACTGTTCATCCAACAGTGCACCGTCGGGTAGTACGAACACGAGAACAAATAGTGTCGAGGGAAATAAAGTTAACAGTGTGGTCACCAGTAACTGTGCGGACCTCAGTACGAACAGTGTGAACTCTGTGAACGTGACGTCGGAGAGCAAAACGGGCAAGCATCCGAGAGACAGCGATAGTATCGTTATACCGGAAGAAGATTCAAAAGGTTCAAAAGCGATAGAGGATAACGGTGAACCCAAGAGGTACGAGTACGTAGTGGATAGGGTGCTCGGTGTCGAGGTTTAAGGAAAAAAAATTAATCAGAGAAATGAGAAAAAATACGCTGGTTTGCTTGTTGAGACCTTTGTTATGTTGAGTGCCAATCAGATTCTATTCTATTCGTGATTGATTGACGAGTTAATACGTAACTAGGTTAGGTGATATGAAATATACATAACGCCGAACCGTATTACTCATTATCCATAATAGCACTGTTACTCATTATTCACAGACTTAACGTTGGCAATGCTAAAATATTTTCCCATTCGTCTCTCGTTATTACCTAATTACGGCGATGAGGACGCACTAGCCAATTATCAGAGCGATAATCCTCCCCATCCTATCTGCCCCCCCCCCCTCTGTTGTTTATAGGTATATGCGCGAGCGTAAATTATTTAATTCCACGATCGATTACCTTATTTAATTAATTATTTTAATTCACGGCTCTGTTGCACCGTGCGTGTCGCGGATTGATTCTAACCCGTGTGTGTATTTCTCTTCCATTATCTATGTCCTTTATTCATTTCTTTTCTCCTTTCTTTCGTATATATATATTTCGTATATGTAATTAAAAAAAAAAAAAAAAGGAAAGGACCGAGACGCACGACCCACCGAGCAGCTGGTCTGCGATTCGAAAGAATGTTCCGTTACGTTTGCGCTCTTGGTTTTTCTAGTCCTTTTTTTTTTTCTTTGGACTCACCCTCGTGCGTGCGGTGTTTTGCGCAGAATGCGTGCGCATGCGTCTACCGATTGCGCGAGGGAACGGTGTAGGAGAATGGTTTTTCTTGAAGTGCCTTTTAATATTCGGTGCTGCTTTGTACAACGGAGACTCTTAGGAATCATGAAAGTGAGATTAGAAGAGAAAACTTAGAGGGTTTTATTGACGTATTTTCAAATTTGAAAAACAAACGATTGGCAATATCGAACAAAAGTATGTTTGCATTGGATCGAACTGCCTCAAACACTATAAGACACGACGACAAGAAGAAAGATGCTATATCCCAGGTGATAGAACGTTGCGAATGTAATTCCAAAATGCTGATCTGATTTCTGAAAAAGGACGCGATGAAATGAAAATAAAATAAAAAATAGAGCAGCGTCACGCGAAGGAGATAAAAACAAAACTGAGAAAGAGAAAGCGTAGGAGAGAGCAAGGAAACGCCTATATTTTAATATAACTGTTAAACAATTTAAATGTTAAATGGTAAAGCCGACTGACTGAATACCGATTGTAATACACTTGTTAGTTCTAATCTAATCCTTTTTTTTTTTGTAAACTGTTAACTTTTTGATAGTCTTGTTATCACTAGGTCGTTTGACATCTCGCAGACTAATACTCATGGCTTATAATGCCACAAGAGGCAGAGAAAATAGCAAAAATAAAAAAAGAATACTTTATTGGTGCTTCAAGTCTCTGGGTTCAAACTACTACACTATAGACATCTAATGAATATATAATTCCCGTGGAAGCTTCGAGGTCCGCAAGATGTCAAACCTCCAGTTGTCTCTAAGTATTCGTTACTGTAATTGTTAAATGAAAACGTGAAAGAAAAAATACTCAGCCACTGAGCAGAGCGCCGACAACACATGTACGAACGAAGGAAAGTGTATAATGTAAAAGAAAAAAGCCAAAATAAGACAGACAGGAACAGGAAGTATCAACGACACAAGAATCCTTCGTAGATAAACCACATGAAAATAAGTACAGAGTGCGAGCGTCGCGCGATTAAACAAATGAAAGAAAAAAAAAAGTGAAAATCCACAGAAGCCCTAAACTATTTTATGCACTAGTATACTCGTTACCAGTATATAATTGTTGACCGGGAAGCTTCCGGATGATGGATAAAGAAATAGTAAAAAAAAAGAAATAAACCACCATCCGGAAACTATCGACATCATTTTCCGGGGGCTGACGCCGCGCTGGTATGGAATCGAAATTCACTGCGGTTAGCTCTCGGTACCAGGAACTCATCCCAGTACTAAGAAAATATTATGCCTTACTACGTTTTACGGTAGATAGGATGTCTAGTAGAAAGTAAAGATTGTTGAAAAAAATATAATAATAAAATTGGAATTTTTTTTCAAGCGGGTGGATGGAAGGGAGGGTTTTTTTTTATACATAACGGGTAAGAGTAAAAATTGCGGGAGGAGCAGCACATACCCCCTTGTACATAAGTTTGTAAATATGCATCTAACGAGAATATAGATATAAATATTATAAATAGTTTAGTGTTAAACGTGTAACAAAATTACGTGCGCATACACACGAGGAGTGTGTCGTGAGAGTGAGTGTGAGTGAGGACTAAGAGAAAAAGAGAGTGAGACAAGAAGAGAAAAATGAAAAAAAGCAGACGACTCGTATACTACATTAATAATAATAATAATAATGGGAATATGAAATTCTCGTGTGTATAAAGTACTCTATTATATACCGCGTAGCCCGCGTCCTGTTCATATTAAAAAAGAAAACCGTCTGCATACGAGGTATCGACTACGCCTATGTATTATTAATGTTATATTATGTATTATTGCTACAGCATAGCGTATTACTATCGAGAAGTAAATATGATAATTTCGTAAAAAAATAAAACGTACACACAGACCACAATATTTACACGGAGTGAGTGCAGGAGACACAACGTGGTTCCACATAGACACACACATGCTTTGTAAGTAATGGTTCGTATGATAACGATTAAAAAAAAGTACAATATAAATTTGCCTTCTTATTTCGATCGGTTTCAATATGATTTTTTAACCATTTTCTTTCCTAACATTCCTAACTCCATTGAATCACGAGTACAGCATGGATAAATAAGATAGACGTCTAGTGCGCATGCGCGTCCGCCATGAAACTATTCCCACTGGAGTGTTGCACACGTGCCCCACTACCTTATCTCAGTCTTATCGTAGGCCCTTGGTGGGGATAAACTATTCTGAAAACCTTTATAGGAATCCTGATGAGTTGATCAGTCGAGCAGAGCGCGCATACCGCGATGCTTTGCTGTCTCCAGCACAGTGTGATATTTATTCGCCTCGGATTATTATCACTAGCGGTTGCAGTGCTCGTCCAGGAGTTGCTTACGGAGGCAGCCCTGCCACCTGGTGCAGGTTAGTCAATCCTTTACCTATCCTGTTCATTCGGTCGATAAATGGCCGCTTTTTAACCCATTCAAAGTACCCGAATGTTCTATAGAAATAATAAGAGTTATGTTAGGTTAGGTTGGTATGAGGGGGTGGCTTGTGCATTGCGCGATAAAAAGCAACCATTGCTTCTTTACTCTACTTGCTACCTTCACTAGGGTGGGAAAATGCAGGGTGGATAACACGTGCATTACTAGACCACTAGGACATCTTACTGGTTATTATGAATCATATTTTTACTGGCCTTATATCGATTTATACAGTTTCTTTATATTTTGCCGTCCGTTTTTTCTTTGTTTTCTTTATCAAACGCACGTGGCTTCACATTAAATATAAACAGAGCAATGCATATGTAATTGGAAACTAGTTTTGTTCGGCTGCGTTTATTATTCATTTGTAATAATATGTGTAACAGATTTTTATTTAATTAACTCGTGAATATTCTTCTATAACGCAATTCTTTTTTAATGTTCCTTTTTTTCGAACCTCTCACATTTCGTCTCGTGAAAGAAATTTTATTTTCTACCTAAATCGTCTGCAGACACGCAATCCACTATTCTCGTGTCTTGTCGCGACGCCTCTCTATAATTTCTTGTCTGTAAACTTTAAGGCTTGCTTCCCTACGTGTATACCATGATGAATTATGTACATATATGCTTCTCGAACGTTTAAGCCTTAAATTGAAGTACACATTGAGAGGCCGGAAGCGTGTTCGAAACTCGACGCTAGACGAAGAAGTCAACCTAAGTAATTCAGCACATGCAGGGTGTTACGTGATCGATACGATTAGCTGCTGCACGCTCGTTTATTAAGAGGATTCTTAGCATAAAGTTTCTTTAAGAAAAGTATTATGACTTATTAATTTTTTCATGGCTAAAGAGGCACATGGTTCTGTCGGTTCATTAGATGATAAATATTATAAAAGTATTTTTGGTAATTTTAATAGCTTGTCGGAGGAGAAGGGGACTGGGATACTTTTAACGAGTCTTAAGAGAATTCAAAGGCGATTTCTACCATTCACCATAGGAACTTACTTTTCTATCGATTTAACACTGCTACTCTAAGCTAAAAATACCTACGGTGGTGCTGCAGCCAGACCTGCCTTATATTTTACGCGTTGCTATAACGCATACGATTTTCATTTTGGATAAAACTGTGGTCTGAAAATTTATTTATTTTTTTTTTTACTCTTATTTTCATTGTCAACGACACGTAATGGGACGTTTAGTCGCGAATTTGCGACGCTAGTAGATATGTTTGTGGTGGGTACTTCCATGATGCTTCCGGACCGGAAACGCAAACGAACCGTGGAACCAGGTCGTCCTGACACTGGAAACAAAAAATACGTTCCGATGCATCACATTGGAATCATAACGAATTACTCAATTACGAATTGACTGAATAAATTAATCAAAATATTCAACTTGACATTCGGTTCGTAAGAATATTTTTGAATTACTTTTCGACGTAAGGATCTAATTAGTATAGCTCTTATTTCCTGTCAATTATTTGTATTTTGTCAAAACTTTTATAAAGCATTTGATCGACCCCGTCACTAGGTGCAAATTGTTAACAATAGATGTCTCTATACAAGCTTTGTGATGCATTTAATGAATTCCTATTTTGGATCCCTTATGGTAATCGACTCAGTCGCAATCATCATACGCAACGTGTCTCGAGCTGACTTCCGGTAGTCATTGAAGCATGAATATGACGCCAGTCTCCCATTGTGACGTTTCACGGAAATATGAAGTCCAATCATGAAACGGGTGGGATTGTGATGGCCTTTGGTGTCGAAGGAAAAGAACGAAGAGTAAAAAAAATAAGTAGTGTAAAACATTTTAAAAACTGACAGAAAGACTGTCGTGACTTGCACCATTAATTCATCGTTTCTTTAACGTTTAACATGGTTCGCGTGTCGGAATTCTTTGGCAGCTGCGACTGGCACTGCCAACCATAAATTTCCGCCTTCTACCATCCTAGTCGTATCTCCTCCGTTACGCACCCTGTCGATCAACTTCCGATTGCCCGATATCACGTGATTGCGTGATATTCTGGGTTTGAACGTCCTTCCATAAATTACTAAGAACGCTTATTTTCAAAATATTGTACTGCTACGTCATGTCACGTTTTGTCACTTGATTTTAGAGGACGAAGTTGTCCTGATAGAACATCTACCAGGACGACGGGTCCACCTGCAAGACTTCTTCTGGACGGGTGCAGAAGACGCACCACCATGGCTGGATCCAGATCAGACCTTGACCCTCTACGAGACCAGGACCATTCACCATACAGCTACTGTTTATCTTCCTGATGACGACAAGGAGGATCCTGGACACGTTGGTCCACAGGATCCTGGATGTATTTCTTGCATAGAACCCACCCCAACGTTGCCAGATGTCGATCAAGACATTGGTGTCCTTATCGGAGAAGATCCTGGACCCAGGTTAGTCATTATTGTCTGATGTGGCCTAGTAAGATTATTGATTCAATTTTAATCTTAGGTACTGGCTGCTGACTGTTTTACGTGCTGGAGAAACTGTACCACCTCGGGTAGAGTTAAGGCTGGCACGTTTGTACCGTACTGCATTTTCTAGACAGCAACAGCGCCATCTTGGTCTCCTCTCTACGGACGCACGAATTCGCAGAGCTGCCAGAAAACGAGCTCTTAGGGATAGAGCAGGTTTAAAGGTTAAGCTTTCTGTATAACTTTTTGGAATTTTATCAATATTTTGTCTTTCTTTTGCAGGGAAACGATACCAGAATTGAAATTGTAGTAACGAACAATTTCAGTGCCATCACTGAAACAAATTTTGAAACAACCGTAAAGATACCAACTAAGGTGAAACATATGAGGGCAATACGAATACCGAAGAATAGAACGATAATAGAGGATTTTGAAAATGTGAATAACAAAACAGTCTACGCGAATACTACTGTCAGCAAAGATGACAAAGAAAACTTTAGATCTAGATTAATGCTTGCAATGGAGACAAAAAGCAACGAAAGTATTTTGGATCCTAGTCTGCTCCTCAAGCGACTCAACGAAACCCCAGTGCCTTTTCATAATGTGAGTCAGTTCCAAGAGAAGACTTCCGGCTCGCTTCACTCTCTCTTTTCTGTCGCTCAAGAGTACATATCCGATCAGTCAAATTTGACTGATATTCTGAACATGACCAAAGCCAAGCTGCGTATCCCAGATGTAGGTACAGTTCAAGTAAGAATGACGAATACAAGCGTAATCGAAGGTGGCGCCACTAGATTAATATATTCAGTGCATCTGGGAGGTAAACCAGTACCAGCTGCAACAGCTGCAAAGGACATGGCACTTTTATCAGAACAAGAAGTAGCAATTGAACTAGGAGCACCAGTGATCATTCAGAGCGAACGTAAGTTTTTTGAAAAATGTTTTCATTCTATTCTTAATTAAATAATTATTTCTCATTGGATGCTTGAACATTGCAGCTTTCTTAAAGGAGACGCTTCCTTTGGCCTTATCTAGAAAACGCGACATCTGGTTACTAGTTGGCGCTGCAGGGGCCGGTATCATCCTTCTAGCCTTTATTCTAAGTGGTTTATTCCTGGCTGCTAAACGGAAACGGGCCCATAGTGCTGTTTCCGCACCACCACCACAGAGTATCCTAAAGAAGGATCGTGAATATGCATCGACTACACCAGGACTGGATAACACAGGCTATACTTCAGAAACTGAAGTCAGGGTTAGTGAAATTTATTGATTAGAGCAACTCTTTCCTAAATTCGTGAGGTGGTGCGTGCCTAAATCTAGTCAGACAGGAAGTCGGAACAGTAGTTTGTATAGGTAACAATTTCATGCAAATGAGACCAGGGCTGGTTGGCTCACCAATTAAATCAGATCACATTATTAAAATGTGATTATTGGCGACAATATGTGGTTGATACCAGGACGATATCGATTATAACAAGTATGCCCCTTCCAATCTGGTAAAATGTTACTTCTTTATTCACAGACTGATGGTACCAGTCGTAGACAAACTCCTGGAGGAAGCTTTTCAAGGAGTCCAGTTACTTCAGGTACTCCAGAGAGCGTCTTGGCAGAGGTACACGATATCTCCAGTGATAACGAAGAGAATATTCAAAGTAGTCCACCTTGGAGAGAAGAAGAACCGTCTGGAACAAAGAAACTGAGGTATTTCTTTTCAATACACATAATTAGATTCTTAATATTTTTAGATCCTTTCCCATAGCGATTGCTCCACTTCTTTTTTTTTTTTCATGGAAGACCTAGTCGCCGTAGAGTAACCAGGACGAATGCTATTGATCCTCCTAGAACTCCAGATTCTATGGATACCGTAGCTGAGAATTTAGAAGCCCTGGAGTCTCTGGAAAATGGTTATGCACCAAGGGACGAAGTCACTACGTCACCACATTCATATTTATCCATGCCATCGTGTAAGCAGTTTCCCCGAATGAGGAGTGTGGAGCCATTATCCAGAGTCTTAGAGCCAGTTGTGGTGAGAATGAAATGAGAAACATTGGCAGAGTCTAATTCTTCTTACTTATATATTTTATAAATGCTATGATAATTGAATATAGGTAAGACATCTTGATATGGAATTTGATTCTCCGGAGCCAATAAGGAAAGGGCATCTGAATTCCAAGAACAACGATCAGTTCCTGACAAGAACTTCTAGTGCTGCCAAAGATCCAGGCGTGGTAGGACCAATCGTCTGGGATTTGCGCAGACAGAAAGCCATAGAAGGTAGTAAAGTTTTTATTTCTTTAACTATACCACCAATCTAATATCCTGTAAGGATCAAAATTTCTGGTATGGTGCGATTTCTCAAAAGAGCTAAACTGTTGGCAGACACCACATCGGAAACCGATCCCGAACCTGCCATTATACCGGGTCCTGTGGGACGTGCCAGACGTAGGCTCCATGAACTCCTGGAGGACTCCTTCAGCCTCTTTGGGAGCAGGGATGCCAAACCCAAAGAAGAAGACTGCCAACGTTCCTCAGCAGCAGCAACTCGTGCCACGGATGATCTCACGGTATTTTCGGAAATCAGAGGTCGCTCCGCACACGTCAGGTAAGTCCCATATAAAATTTAGACATCACTTCCGGTTTGATTTCCTTCTGGATTCATGAGGATCTATTTCAAATAATAGCCCAGTTGCCACGCCAACATCAGAAGTAAAAACAAGACCCAGAACATCCTTACCGAGAGCATGCTTGGAGGAGACTATACCAGAAACTGGAAACTCTGGACCTCATCCCCGTGGCGCATGGGGTTCCAGGCCTCTGAGTGCTGGGCCTTTTCATAGACCGAATCTACCTGAGGTAGATACTCTTCGCATTCTGGCGGATCCTCAACTTCCGCCAGAAGATCCTGCCGTGCCGCTTATAGCGGCTATCAAAAAAGAACTTGAAAAGTTTTCATCTTAAAAAACCGGTTTTTAATTTGGCAAAGGTTTTTGGGTTTTATTTATTTATTTTTTTTTTTTAATTGATCTGAAGAAAGAAAAAGGATCTTAAATACCTTGCAATATACTTTGTGCCACTGTTTTTAAGATTAAGCAGGGATCTAATACTCAATCATTAGAAATTTTAGAAGGATTCATACATCATTACTGTACATACAAGCGTTTTGGAATCAAGCCCTTACTCTTCGTTTTTGTTTTGTTATTGTAATAGCGATTTTTATAGATACCTAGAATCTAGATACCTAGAATCTAGATAATTATTCCGTCCATCGATAACCGTTCTTGTAAGGATCGATTTATCGCATAATTTATATTGATGTCTGTGTAATTTTTAAAAAAGCATATTCGTTATTGTTTTGTAAGTAACTCTAATGACTTTTATGATATTATATAAAAAGAGTTTCATTGAACAGACGACTATCGTTTTTATGCATCACGCATTACTTATTATAAACGGGTCCTATCAAATTTTCATTTTCTTAATTAATTCGTTAAAGCCAATTTACATGTTACAGTACTCTTCAGTATCTGCTATATTTTGGTAACTAAAAGTTCCATTTCTAATCATGTCTCGGCAGCCACCCGACTTGAATTCGGATGACGAAAATGATATTAACCTTCCAATCTCGGAAATGTCTATGAAATCACCAATTGAAATTCTCTCCCCAGAAGACATAGCAAATGGTGTACTGGCTAGGTAGACTATTTAAAAAAGACTATTTATCTTAATTTCAAACAATATTGTAAATTTTAATATCAATTGCTGTTTTAATGATTGAAGATTTTTCGATGATGACCAAGACTTTCCACCTGACCTAACCTCACGAGAAAGTCCAATCCGCAAAAGGGCGTAAGTCCGAATTATTAAACTAACTTATATCAGATTATATCATTAAAAAAAATTTAAATAAATGAACTGCTTTAAGACTTTTCACTCAAGATTTAGATTCGAGTCTAGGTTGCGTCTATCCAAAAACTCTAATTAACAGATCGCCACGTATGGGTCGACAGGTATAAAGTAACAATTAAAATTCAATACTGAAAAAAACAAAAATGAAAGTTAACCTTTATAACAGCTATTTATACCATCCTCCTCTGGTCAAACAAGTCCCATTAAATACAGGCATAAGTCTCCGACAAGTCGTCCACATTCGCCACATCCGTCACTAACCAAAGATGGCATCGTTAACTGGAATGTCAACGATTCCATACGAAAAACTCGATCAATCGCGCTACCTGCAAGTACGTACCGATATTACACAGAGCAATTAATTGCGTCGAATCGATATGGATTAATTAATTATCACGTATCAATTTCGGGAATGATTATTCATCTATAGTAATAAATACTTCTTGGCCGAGAACCGGTGGAACGGCTTCTACTCCTGATTTAAAAGTTGATCATCATGGAGTCATTATAGACACTGTACCACAGAATACGGAAAGAGATAGTATTCGGAGGATCTTTTCGACACGTTCCGTCTGCTACTACAACTTCCGGCTTGTTCATGATATTCTCAACAGTATTGTCCTGGTAACAGAGTTTAAACGATTCAATAATGCATCTTGGATTGATTAATGTTTATTAGGTTGCAGGTCTTGTTTATTTGGTAGCGGCAATCGCATTGGCAGTGCACAAAAGTACTGTTCTGATAATATTGGATTTTATGATTTATCAATCATCGTTAATGTCTCTATTCTTTGTTGCTGTGTCACTCTTGATTTTGTCACTGAGTGGTCTGTGTTTGTTGCAAAAAGGACCAAGAAAAACTTTAGCAGTTAGTGAGAAATTAATTTTTGACCAGAATCTATTTTAATCCAAATTTTTAACAGCACGCAGCATCCTGTTTTGTATTAGCGGTTATCTTGGTGACCTTAGCATTTGTGCAGGCAAATTTACAAATGAAAATTTTGATCAATGCTAAGGATCATATGTTATCCACTATTCAGGTCGAACCGGAAATCGCCATTGAAAATGTTTGGAATTATTTTCAGCAGTCAGTAGGTTCACATTAAAAATTTTAGAACATTACAATACCCTATAAATTAATGTTAAAGTTTAAGTGTTGTGGCGTTCGTGGATATTTGGATTGGTGTCAGAAGTTGAATCCCAATCTTGAAATGACGTTTAACACTGCTGAAGATTTCTTAGGTTCCTTCACTTGCAAACTTCCTGAATCATGCTGCGAGGATGACAGGACACAGATGATAATACCAATGAAATTTAGGTGTAATGATCTTATTAAAAAAAATTAAGATTGGATAAAATAATGAAAATTAATTGACAGATATACCTCTTGCGTGGATTTACCAACACCGTGGAATATCCATAGAGTAGGATGTCTATTTCCTGTTAAAACAGAAATATCTTATTTGGGGAAACTTTATAGAATTATAAATTACAGCGTTTCCGCTGTCCTGGTAAATTTTCAATAACTTCATTAATCATCCGCGTTATATTATTGAGGATTATTTTATTTTCAGCTATTAAACACAATTACCGGAATGATACTATTTGTCCACCTTTGAAAATGATTATACATACAAAAACTGTAATGTTCAACAATAAATCACAAATGACTTTCTAAAGTGGGTGTAATCATTTTTAAAGAATTTTTTTGACGTATCAAATTCATACACGATACAGATTTTACCAAAAGATTCGGAGTACCGTAAAATACGGCAAGCCTACGGTGTCGCCCACAGGGTTGCCCACGTTAAAAGAAGAAAAAGGTCAGATAATAATAATTCTAATCACACGAAATTCTTAATGTCCTCTGATCGGCTAATGCTAATTTACCGAACACTGAAAAATTTGATAGAACGATCAAACTACAATTTCCATATTGATGTACCATATACCAAGAGGTGTTCCTGTCTCGAGGGAATTGCTTTTACAGACGTGCCACAACACTTCTCACGTAATGACGCTCGGCGGTAGCGTTACGCGAAGAGCATAAATACTGGAGCGTCGTCGCGAGCAACGTTAGTAGCAATCGTACTCTCGTGGGTCGTACAACTACGCGTTAGAACAACTGCTGAAAATCGGTTTGAATATACATACAAGAAAATTTTATAGTGACAGTTTTTTGCCGCTCCGCGTCTCTGCTCTCGCTAATAATTACTTATTGACATTCCACGTTGAATATAATGACAGAGTCAACGAAAAAGATGTGGCAATGCATTAGCTTCAAGTGTTTTATACTGTACATGCTGTTCGCCATATCTCTGGCTCAGGAAGTTCACTTTCATGGCGATCAGGACTTCGTTTATCCTGGTGGAATAAGAAGTCGAATTGACAGGCCTGTTCACAATGGGATTAGTATGACCAAGAAATATGACAATCTTACTGAGTTGGCTGTGAGTCCTACAATTATTGTTTATTATATGTACTATATATATTACGTGCATAAATACGTGTATGGATGTTTTAAATTTACTTTAATTTTGATTTATTTAATGTGGTGATTAGTCGTAAATTAGATGATGGATTATAATGAAATTTTTATAATGACACCTCTAGTAGCTGCTTGTACTTTTGTTTTCACCTGACGTTGGTTACACTTGGTTCTTATTGAAGGACGTCGTTATTAATGTCGAGGATACTAAGCAGGTAGCAGTCGGCGTACTGTTTTCAGTGTTCACAGCTGTCGTATTCAGCATTCACGACATAATTTACAGTTGCACGTCATCGTATAGAGAAATCAATGTTGCACGGTGACATTTGTGCAAACAATACTGTCACTTTGGTATGCAGCAATGTGTCAGTAAAATTTTCTTTACAACCTGTTATTATTAACGAATATAATTGTTACGATATCATTGAACATCATTACAGATACTAGTTGTAGGTTTTTCCAACTAATATCTAATGCTGATATCATTTTCTGTGATATCGAAATTTATTTCATTTTATATCGTTCAGCAAACTTGAGTTTTTATCTTGAGCACACACGAGAAATGATTTCAACGATATTGATTATTTTTTTATTTGCTCTTGAACTTCCAGTTAAGAAAGTCGTGGACTTCTGTCGAGGATATTTATTGTATTGTAACTGATTTGTCATGGACTCAAAAATTTGGAGCGTCAGTGATGAAATATGAATGGCTGCGTGTGTGTTGACCTTCTGCATCATGGAATTCAAAATAAGCGGTTGCGCAGTGCGCATGCGCTGTGAGACAAACATTTCTTAGACACTTAATTTGAAATATTTAATACGAATTGAAAAATTTTCATAGGGTTCTAACAAAGTCATTAGGTCGGAAATATTTTCTTTTACGTTCCTTAGCACCTTTTTGTAAAGTTGTATACTGGGAAAGGAAGCTGACGGGCATTGCACTTATTCATAGTAACACTCAACTTCATCCCGCGAAATTTCAAAAGACGAGAAAGGATATTAGCAAGCTTTTGGAATACGTGAAATGCATGACGTGCATTACATTCTTAGTCTGCATAATCATTCTTAGAATTCTTAGCATTTTCCTTACAGGACGCGCGTCGCGACGTTTGGTCACAGTGTCTCTGACGTCGAGTAATATCCTTTCGGACTAATTGATGTTGTTAATCACAATCCGGTCATTGACGTATACAAGCCGTATAGAGAATCCTGGGAATATTTGCGCGTATATACCAAATGTGAAAATGCTTGTATAAATATAAAAAAAAATGTTATGACAATTGTAATTACAATTGAACCGAGTCTTATAAGTAGATCATTATCAGTTACCAAGGACAGATTATGTTAAAAGAATCTAACTGTACATGGAGAATGTTTGACCCTTAGCTAAGGCTAAAATTAATTTTTGAATTAGTCACGCTGGAATTCAGTGATCGATAGCTACCGTGATTCAGAGGCGGATCGATACCAGGAACTTGGATCGTTGAGAATACCAATAACTATTCACCATTGAGTTTTATAGAAAAAAAAAATTTATATCAACCATACTATTTATGGGATTTTGTGAACAGATGAACCCGGACTTGACAGTCGGAATTTGAGGAAAATCCATATTGCATTCTTTTACTGGAACAATTAATTTGCATCATTTATGATAATAGTAATGTAATCAAATATAATTATTAACCCTATATATCCTAATGTGACTTTGACGTCGCATACTAACAAATCGATATCTTATTGATTTATTTAATTTTGTATCACAAGCCAGCGTGCACAAAGTTACAAAGCCTATTCGTTATAATGAAATCATTAAAACTACCGAATTTATTGTTAATTTGTATTTAGAACTAGTTATTTGTCGACTTCGCGTTACAGAAATTTGTTTATAGCGAAACTACAAAAATTCGGGCTGTAGAGGGTTAAGTACATTGACCGTGTAGAATCAGAAAACATAGAGATACCCCTTATCAATCTTATCAGCGACTTTATCAGTTTACATGAAAAAATTGTAAACGGGACGTCATGTCTAAACGCATGACAAATAAAAAGTGTGCGATAAAAATCGCGATAGCGAAAAAAATCATTCATATTCACCAACACGATCATAAATGAGATTTTATTTTTTAGTTATCAAATTTGAAAATTCATCTTTGCCGTTCACAATATCATTCAAAAAACTGTATGTGAAAATCTACAGGAAATCGTGTGGCTGTGATGCGAATGTTCTGCGATAAAGCTGTAGTTAACTGTATACGTATCATTGTGTCGTCATAGCGTCGCGATGATTTCGACTCCATCACGTAACCCTGCCGGAATCGCACCTGTGGTATTTCAGGCACGATTACCAGTTGCACAGTCACTGCAGTTTATCCGACTTTGTCATGACCAGAATAAGATATAGAAAATGTTCAGATCAATCTTTACCTATGTTCGCTTACCCATTTCATATAATTCTATTAATCCACATAGTATGACTAATAAGAATGACTAATTAAAAATTCTTATTTCCCACTTGCTGTTTGACTTATTATTTATTCCAAAGGATACAGTGTACCCCGATTATCGAGCACGTATGTTTCCATATACGAAAACACGTACAATAATAATTAAAAATAACGTTAAATTCTTGGGTGATTACCCGTTCTGAAAGAACGACAAATCTTTTTAAATTAAGAACATATTAATTTTATCACGTTATATAAATTAATTTATTTCCTGTCTTACAGAGAAGCATTCAAATTGCTAAGGATTTGAGTACCATGGATTCTGTGGATGATATCCTTGCTGCGGTAGGAGTCACAGAAACCGGTAATACTGGAGTTGGTCTAAGCAGTAAGTAATAATAATAATAATAATAATAATAATAATAATAATAATAATAATAATAATAATTCTTCATTAATATTTTATTCGCATTATTTTCGACCATATAAAAGTAATTTTTTCTTTATCATGCTTTTGCGGAAGAAATACTAGTGTCGAATCTACCAGCTGACAATGAGAAAATATTCTGGTTTCTTTTACTTTGTTCATCACGATATTCTACGTATAAGTTATCATGCCCGCAAACTTAATGTTACAACAACTTCAAGTATCTATAGGACACCAGGCCCTCGGACAAAATGACGTCCTCATGTCTAATCTAATCTCGGATCGGATGATACTGATACGGTATTTTATATATGAGAAATTATCATATAACAAAAAAAAACGTTGATGCGAAGAGTAATAACGAAAATTAAAAAGTATATATATATATACATTTAACAAAAATTGATTTTTGATATTTAACGGTATCTTATATAACTCATGACGGTACCAGTCCGCCAACTGAAAAAAGTAATAGAAAACGCTTAAAAAAATAATGAAACGGATACGCCAGTTAGTTTAAGAGCGTATCTTTTTTTTTCGAGTGAAAGCAACACGCAAGATACGAGTCAAACGCGTTTTTCGAATTCGTGGCTTAAATTAAGTCTGCATCTATTGCTACCTTCGTAAATTAATAAATGAATTAAGTAATTGAATACAAAATTTTTCTGACCGTCCGCACTGGTTCCGATCTTATCAAAGACCAATCGATTGCCCACATATTGAGGAGTGAAGGGATTGATACCAGAATTCTGCCGAATGAACTCATCCGCAAGCGTTTTCAAAAAGAGTTTACGTTCCTCAGAGAAATCCACGTGTCGCAAGTATCCACCAAAACTATCCAAATTCGGTACCAATCTGCTACCAATTTCGTTGATCTCTTCAAGACTGGGTAATCTTGATTTTTTATCATCATAAGACTCCACCTCGTGCATCTTCGGTTCGGCCTCTACAAATTTTCCCGAACTCTTCTCAGGCATCATTGAGTATGCGATTTGCAAACGGCAGGGTCTTGCCCAGGTGTGAAATGAATTCTTCTTAATAAATTTCTTACTAAATTCGATTTCCCCATTGGCTTCCAAGTACTTGACTGAACTGTGCTCGATAAGTCCTGGACCATCACCCTGGCCACATTCCTCTTTCACAAGAGTCCCGGCACATTCCTCGCGTCTGATCTTGCTGATATTATCCTCAATGTCCTCAATATTCGTGGAAGTGATTTCGATTTTAAAGAGAGCGTTGAGGTCATCCTCATCGAGGTCATAGGTAGATTCTTCATTCACATTAATCGCACGATCCTTGTCACCAATTCGAAGCTTATCAAAATTCAATTCGTTCTTTATGACGCATTCAGTGATACATCCAATCTTTTCAACACTTCCGGAACTTTCTCTGTGAAAATGAAATTTTTATTTTACCTGATTAATCATTAAGGTCTAGATTATGGGGTAATATGATAGTTACCTGTTGCACTGTTTCTTCTTTCTGTATCCTATACTAGCCGTTGGCGTTATATTAGTAAACATATGACGTGAATCGAATTTATGAGCTTTCATAAAAGCCGTTACATTTGCTCTGCCCTTTATGGTTTCACCAAACCAATCCAGAACCACATCATCTGCCAAATGATCTTCCAATCCAGTAGCCAATCCATCTACCAAGGCAAAGTAACTATTTGCGAATGATATAGCGCGGGAATACTCGTCGGACATTGTGTGTTTATGCTTTATCTGAAATATATTGAACACCCTTTATATACAATACTTGCGTCAGTAAGAGTCCCTAATTATTGTTTTTTTTTATTTAGGTAGAATCGGAGGCGTTGAACGATCCAAGGTCGAGATACCTAAGAGCGCAGTGTGCATGCCGGAGCTGCAGGTGGTAGAGTTGGTTGAAGATAATGACCCAACCAAAATATATTTGCCAACGTGTACACGTGCCAAAAGATGCGGCGGATGCTGTACCCACAGTGCACTGTCTTGTCAACCGTCAAAAACGGAAGTGCGAAACGTAGTGGTAAGTATCATATTTATATTTGCTTGTAACGTGTAATGATTAAGAAAAAAATTTTTTCTAGGTTCAAGTAAGAGATCAATCCTTTAAATTGGTTGAAAAGAAACTAGTGGCTCTGGAAGAGCACACCGAGTGCACGTGCAATTGCAGAGTCAAAGCTGAAGTAGGTTGTCGGGTGTATAATTTAATTGTAATATATTATACGGATAGATTGTACGAATCAATAATATGCATTATTTTTGGCTTAGCATTGCATTGATAAGCATCGCTACTCGGAGGAGGAATGCAGGTGCATCTGCAAGAATACGGACGAGGAGGAAAAATGCGAACGCGAACATAAAATAAAACGTTGGGATCCAGAAACGTGCACGTGTCGTTGTCTGAGAGTGGAAGAGTGCAGCACAGGATTGTTCTTCGATCAAAATGCGTGCAGGTGCGCGCCTCAATAAGAAAATGGGTTCACGCTGTTTTTGGTTTCTTGCAAGAAAAATTTTCTACTGGTTTACGGGTTCTTCTACTCTTACCTTGTAAGACATAAATAACTCTCTCGCTTTATCTTTTCGCTAAAGTAATTTTCTCTTGCTGCGTTCTTGTCTCTCTGTTAGAATTTCTCTTGTACGCTTGCTGTTTGTGCTTTGGGTTTTGGATTCTGTGCGACTTAACCCTTCTGATCTGTTACCTTGGTGTGATGAAACTTTTCGTAATGGAGTAGGGAAAAAACAAAAAATGGGAGAAACCTCAAAATATCCACTTCTCAGGGCCGTCTTGTGCTTCTCTGGTCACCCTGTTCTTTGTGTAGGGTGTTGGACGAATTTCTTTCTATGTTTGTGTTTTATTTTTGTTTTAGATACGTAACGAAATACGGATCTTGTTAGCTTAGCAATGACGAGGATAATCAGTGTACCCGTAATTCTTTTTCTAGCTGCAAGGCTATTCCAGGCAGACTATGGTTTGGTAATAGTAAAATAGGAATTTATCCAAGTCATCAGGATGGAAATAACAGACATTTTTCACCTTCTGTTTTTGTCATCGACGCTGCGGATCCTAGAAGAAAGCCTAAGGACGACCCGGAACGCACGTGATTCTTATATATACGTATATGGTGGATTAACATTTACAACGTGGACTGTGTGAACAATTTCTACATGGAACCAATGGGAATGATTTTTTCTCCTGTTTCTTTTTTTTAATATTTAACGCACTCTTACAGATTTCAAGGGAGAGATTATCCATTGTGATGTTAGTATTTATTCATGCAAATGCAAGATGAACTATGAACAGTACTTACTCCTATTGTATTTATGTAACTCCTTTTTAGCGACACCCTGTATTTTTTTATTTTAGTTATTTTAGTTATTGTCAACTGATAATTGCTCTTGACTTTTGTATACCGTCAACACGTCGTGATGTCTTGCGGCGAGATTCGATTGTGATAAGTGGGAGACTATCGGAACTTAATGCAATACTGAAATTTAGTCGTAACTACGCCACTGTTTTGAAACAGTCAGAAGGACATTTTACACAATATTTCTAGTCTGTCAAACTCGTTTCGCAAACTATAAAACATATTAATATACGGTCGTTCAGTGGCGTAGCCTCTACTAAAGTTTGACCTTGCTATAATATTATATAGTATACTTTGTACAAAAGATACATGGCAATAAGTAATACGAATAGCAGAACCATCTAGTGGTCAAATTTGTAGTATTATAAGCTAACTTATATCTTACAAAGTCTTATGTATATTCTGTCCTTTACTACGACTTAATCAAAATGCTCAATAGATTGCGCCCGAGTACGCTAGTTTGCCTACATTCAGGTGCTTCTTGATCCAAATTATTTTCGATATATTTCGAATTTGCTATCCATTGGTTGAATCGTGAAATTTCTGCTCGTCCAGGGAGACTTGAGAATGACATGGCTGTAATATTCTCCTAATAGGATGGGCTAAGGTAGTTAGACTTGCTGGAATAAGCTTTATCGAAATCCTAATATGTCCTTGATTATAGTGTGCTATATTTGTAATCTGATATATCAGTTGCATCTTCAAAGAATTTCAGATATGCATTTAGCATAATACCTGGAATTTGCATATGATATTAAAAGATCGGTACACATTCAAATTACATGTACATGTAACATCATTATTGTTTAACATGGAAATAAAAAAACGTTGTATTATTTACCCTTGCAACTCCTGTTAATTGTTCATTATGATCAATCTTACCTTGCTCTCATCTGGGTAAAATTGTCCAATTGCACTATTGATTATACTGAACAAATACAATTCAAAGTAACGTCTGAACAATTTTTATTTATAGCCTCGGATACAGAATATAATGAATACTTAACCAGGTAGCGGACGCGTCTGTGGGGTGACTTAAGTACCCCAGCTTAAGGTAACCCCAGTTTCTCGCTACCATGTGAGTAAAATGAAACGAAAATCGTAAGTAACTGGTTTTTGCCAGAGATTCTTTACAAAGCTGAGTTCAGCGCACACTCTGCAAGGTTAACAATCGTTTAAACACTAAATTTACAATAATTAAGTCAAAATTGAAAAAATAAACCTACCAGAGACTTTCAAAGTGAAGTTGAAAGGCCGATTATAGTCGGATTACGCCCATTCCTGAGATAAAAACGCGTTGCAAAAGGTTCGCAGTACAATATTAAGCTTTGCAAAACTTGCGTCTATACTGACTGTACAAATGTACAAGAACAATTTACATTTACCCACTTCAGAATTCGCTTTATCACAGTGCGCACTGGAATGCGTTCCTAAGGTAAATAAACTATTCCTAATGTAAGACGTAAAATCCCAACATGTATCATTGGAGAGGACTTCCTCTTATGGTACATATACACTTTCTCTGATGATATATATATAATAACAGAGATTGATATTCACTGCTGAGATGGAACCCTCTCAAAATGCTCTTGCAGTCGCCATATTCTTTCTAACCTCGATTACTACGCTTCGTCTGTCTGTACTGTGGAATTATCCAAAATGCGATCAGTTTTAGAGCGTTTGTCCACATCCCTTATGTATGATACAACGATGTTATTGTATTTCAGCAATAAAAAGTGATTTCCAGCAAGTGACTTTACTGTCGTAGACAGCGATTCTAAATCAGATAATATACACGTTATTGATTTTACATTCTTTATCTCTCATCCAGACAAAATATATATATATATATTCTTAATTTACCAATGCACGATCCTATGTCGGATATTGTGGTTTCCTTTGAAGACCTTGCTCGTTTTGCGGAACGCTCCATTTTCGTAGGCTGAGTGAATAACGTCACAATCGTTTCTTTATAAACTAAAAGTGTCTTCTGAAAAACGTAAATTCAGGATGACAGGAATACACAAACTGATGAGAAACAACTTAATAGCAAGCATGGAACTAAGAAATGGCGGCGGGCTGACCAATAAAACTTTAGTTCCAGTGATTCCCGTTAGAATGCGCCACTAATAGTTACCCTCTGCGTTCTTCTATTATAAATATGTATAATAACTAGTGCAATATAACCCTACAGTAAATACCAAAGTTTCGCAGTTACGCTTTACAAAATAAATCAACATACTAAATATTTTAAATAATAAAACTATTGTGCAATTACTCCCGGATATTATGGAGAAACGTTAACAAAAAATAACAGTGAAGTACTATAACCTTACGTCAAAAAAAAAATACTTTCAAAATAAATAATATAATCCACATCCAATCAGTTTGCTAAAAAAAGTTGGTAAATGAATGCCTTATGCTCAGCTATGCACGTCTGTCTGGGTCGCTATGTTTGTAACATGTATAACCAGTGGATCCTACAGAAGCCGTATTGAGCGTCGATCGAAGAAGCTGGGCGTATTTGATTGTGAAGTCCCGTAATTAGGGGTTTGGTGTGATCTAGGCCGGCAGCATTAATTATAGGTTCGATAAAGAGGCAGAATGTATTTTTAAACAAAGTAATTAATTCCAACGTTGGCCTTGTTAATCATACCGGTAGACAAAAAATTAAAAAAAACCATACGTACCAGAAATTGAACTAAACTATGGACGTGCAAGTTCTGAAGATCCAATATATCCCCAAGATACTGGAGTCGACGATGCTCGGCAGCTGGAAAAAAAGGTTTCAATAAAACGAATAAGAAATTTAAAAAAGTAATGGCAGTCCATGGATTATATATCTGCCAGATGAGCTCTACGAGAAAGATCTTACGAAGATAGCTCTGAGAAGAGATCGATTGTACGAGTTGTGATTTTTTGTTATGTGCAACTCATTTTTCTTTATTTGTATCGCAGCTTCTTTCGCCGTCACTTCTCATTCCTTTTCTTCATCTTTCATGCACGTCGCCATTAACAGTATACGTGAGAAGAAGCAGCCGAATCCTATCAAATTCATAATCCATGCAAATCCAAACTGACGCATGACTTTTTTTTCTTCACCTTTTTCTTGTTCACCGGGAAGGAAGATCCTCAGGCTCCAATCAGACACAACCGATCTCTGAACAACTAATACCCCTGATCATTATTCCAGACAAATATAAATAATCACAAGTACTCATGAGCCACGCTCTAATGGCTGAAGCGAAGCAAAGCCCATGAATTGCGTGGTGTGTTGCCTCAGTGCCGAAAGACCTAGTAAGGCCGTTTGGTATTAACTAGAAAGTATAGAGAATACCACAGAGATGGCGCCAGGTAGTCCGCACTGGAGGGGTATTACCGGACTGCATACACACGACACACTGAAGCAATTTTTTCATAAAAATCCTTAACCCAAACACATGGTGTTAGTTTAATGATGATAAAAAGAGAGCAGGTCCGCCTAAGAGATGTACATTAACCCAAATGGCACATCCGCGTATTACCGGATTTACATAAAGCCTAAACAGACGATGCATAAGATTATGACACAGCAAAAGATCCGTAAAACCTGATGCCAATGACGAATCCCGAGTACTATACGCTCTACGTTACCTCCTGTCGATAAGCTGGACTCGAGTATCCAGGTGAAATTTTTGTCCCCACCCGTTATAATTGCCGTAGGTTCATTACTTTTGTTACCACCAGTGTGCTCTCGCTCTCTGGCACGACTCCAGGACTCTACAGGAAGGTATCCTCAAGCCGGATCGCCCTGAGTCCCAGAGTTGGCGGCTTCGTCAAAGCGATCAAAGGCAGCATAAACGGGGGTCGGCGAAAACAAAAGATGATAGCCGGCGTCTGTCAAGTCGCATTAAGTCCGTCTCTCGCACCGTCTTCTTGAGCCATACCTATGCACTCTCTTTTCCGTAGTCAAGTCCGTACGCGCTCCTGATCTCGCCATCCCCTTAACCGCTGCCATCCACGGAGCAAGAAGAAGTCAAGGTAAGAGATGGTCGGCTTTCCGGCTTGGGTAGAGAGGATTAATTATATATGTAGCCGACACGGGATCTCTTGGAGTAAGATAACAAAAGAAATGAGAACAAAGAATAGAAAAAAAAGAACAAGAAACGTGAGTCAGAAAATGGAAATTGACGTAGGAAAATGTTAATTTCTTGAAGGAACAAATAAAACGTGTAGGGGATGAAAAGTGAGTAGTGAATTTTATAGCCCGCATGAAAAATAAAAAGGCGTACTGCTTACGGTAGCACTGGGTCGCCCCGTAGAGACGTTAACTTTGAATAACAAATCCATGACAGCGTGTAGAAATTTGTGAATGCGGGTTCCGCGCCTGCTGGTTGGTACTTGGAGTCTTCAAGGACGAATCTCCTGTTGGTATCTCGTCCTACGCCCTCTTCTCATCCTACTCGTACGAGAAGAAGACTCGTAGCACGGTAGCGCGGCCTCGTGGTTTAAATCATATTAAGGTAAGTCCGTGAATAAGCGGGATTACAGAGGTTGATTCAAAGTTGACCGTCCGACCTAACTCAGAGTTCTTGGAGGCACTAATACCGTGACTTGTGCTAAGGACGGATGGCACAATCCTATGAGGATTATAGGGATCGTTTAAGATTGTACAGTAAAGTCAAAAGGTAGTGACACTATGTGGCCCACATTTTCGAAAGCCCTACTGCTTCTCAGCACAGTTGTCATTGGTCAATTATGTGCAAGTACATTTTAGATAAATGGACTTGGAACAAGAAAGGGATTCTGGCACTAAATATAAGAAAGTAATAGTGACCTGCGTATGTACAGGCTACGTCTTCTTTTGAAACAACCTGTACTTGACAAGGGACGACGAGAGATGGCCCGAGAGAGCACTCAAGTACGATAAAATAAAATCTCTCTATAAAAACGCTTTTCCCTTCAGGTGCCAGGAGTACTTTGATGAATATTGATGCAAAAAGCGTGTCGCTGTTTCAACGTCCACGGCCCGTGAAGGACTCAAAACCGCATGGTCGATCCACGATGTTAAATCCAGTATGGATGATTTTAAAAATTGCTAAAAAAAATGCCAGGGCAAATTTACAAACAACGTGCTGCACGTTATATAGAACTGAAAGTGTTTCCTCTTCTACTTGAGCTACCTGAAACAAAAAAAAAAGATAAAGTTAACACAACCCAGTGAGATCCCTATCCTTTCCTTTCTAGTAGTTAGCTCCTTTCCTTTTTTTTACCTACTTTCCAAAGAAACTCGAGCACCCATAAGATAGGCAGAGGTGTAGGTACGTCGTGTGGCAGGTAGTTAAGTGGTCCTTTGGTCGTGATGCTGAAGTGAAAAAAGAAAAATATAGGGACGGAGAAAGAGAGGGGAACAAGTGTGAGGCTACCTAGGGTTGGAAAAAACATGAGGTCACTGCACTCCGAAGGAGTATCTGTAGCCATCTGTGCTCACTTAAGCTTTAGATAGAGACCCTGTATAGTAAGAGGTACTGAGGAACTTACCAGGCTTGGTCCACTCCCAGTCTTACAAGACCGGTACGCGTTCCTTTGAGCGTTCTCTAATGTCTGCAGGGTGTCTAGCCAAGGGTAAAAGTAGCCCCTTGGGATACGATCTGTATCACGTTCCATCCCTATTAAGTCCCTATAAGGAACCATATATCAATAAAAACGAATATTGTTCCAATAGGAGAGATTCGTGAATAGTCATATTTACGTACCAAAATGAGGTCTGAGCGTGGGTAGTTACAGCAAAGAGAATTCTTATATGGGGTCCCGTAGAAAGTCGACTGTGGAATTCAAAGCCTCTTGCTGGAACAGTCCCATCTGAATACTCACGATACCTTAAAAATATATCAAATCCTCACCATGTTAAAAGTCATCACGAATACATATCTACATATATGTACGATGAAGATACGTGTTAAGTATGAAAGTCTTTTATTATGGGGTATAACCGAGAGTCACGTAAACAGCATGAACATCGTGCTCGAGGAATCACTCATGGGATCAAGACCCCCATGAAGGAATTAAGACACGCGTGACTCCCTTGAACCACTTTCAATAGGATACGGCAATAGGAGTAGAGCCCAAAAGACGAAAGAATGAAAATTCTATAGAATAGAAAACACCATGGAATCACGGTTGTTCCGTATGAAAAAGTATTAATTTTTTTTTTCAGACTCCTAGCAGTCTATTCTAACGTGATACTTATAATTATGGAGATGGTAAGTATCGTGAGTAATATCCCATTAATGATTCCCGGTGGGTCCAGTACGGGCCCATTTTAATGGGGCCCTTCAAGGTGGAATCGAGCCTATACGATATTCCATTCGCGTTCGTGGCAGTCTAATTTAAGCTGCCCGTTTTTCGTGTCCCATACGAGTTTAGTGAGGATAGTTATGGTTATGCGAGATCGGTACAGCCATAACATTATACTACGTTCAAAGTTATGGTGCCCCAGAGCCCAACTTGTGCGATGCTCAAATCTCTCTACGTGTTTCTCGCCCTTTCTTAACCTCGCTTGGGCCTGATTGAACCCCATAACGCCTGTTGTCAGTACTCGCATCATCCTTACTGGCACCTAATACTCTTTGAGTTATATTTATTATCTCAACTATTCTCAGTTACTCGTATTCGTTTTAACAGCTTAGTCCCTAACTAGATTCTGGGCCTTATCCAACGTCACCAGGCCCCAGCGATTCCTATGGATACCCATTGCCCTCGCGTGTTTCCTACTATTTGCTCCTTTTTTCACGGACGCTTTGCTGACCCTGCCTGGAGCCTCGAATGGTGCAATTTGTCCGAGAAAGGGCCCTTAAAAAAAGGGACGGGGGCCCCTTTATCGCTTCCAAGGATCTCAGCTTTCCGCGAGTTCCAGGATCTCACTGTTGCTGACCTAATTTTAACAAAACGTAAGTACTCTGTATTCTTTCTCCCTATATTTTTTTCCGTTCACAAAAATGTTTTTCTTTCGAACTTCATCAGCTTAATCTGCCCCTTATGGTCCCAGTAACCTAATGAAATTTACAATAAATTATGATTACAATAATTCAACAAGATATCTTAATGATAACCATACGTGGTCATATGCAATCCTTGAAATAGGTCAAATTAATGGCTGATACTAGAGTGCGTCTAAGAGAAAAAAAAAAGATGGCCACCACGCGGGTTAAGACAAGTTCCAGAGAAATGAGACCAAGAACGAGGATGATGCCAGGCTGCATTATTTACGACTCCGACAAATAATAACGAAGGCCCTTTTCAACTACGAGTGTATGTGTGTGCACAGTATATATATATGTGTGTATCTACATATATACACGTACCACCCATCATTGACTGTGTGTAGGAGATAGGTGTGGGATGGCTCCCGAACTACGCGGACCATTCTTCCACGAGGGGCTGTACAGGCCCAGAGAAAAATTTCTACGGACAAAAAATGTTCACAAACTCCATCAATAATTCTCTACCGCATCCAAGGAGTATTAAACTATTTTATTACGTGAATTAAAAAAAAAAAAGGTTAAATAAATGAAAAAATATTTTTCTCGCCTCTCACGATTATTGTCTCCTAGAGTCTCGAAATGACTTGTAACTACTACTAGTCCTAAATAATATGGCAATTCCACCGTCTCAGGTCTCTTTTATACATGCCTACAGTACCCCCACCCAAAGTACCTCGTTCGCTGTGGCCTAATGATAATAACACGTCAGGTCCGTCGAGACTCACCCAAGAAAACCCGTTGCAGCCCGTTAATGCATAACATTACACTGTGAATGCTTAAGACGATTACACTTGCATACGAGCACCTACTCAAGCATACATTACAGCTCACTCGTACCTATATTCACGGTATACGTGTACCTAGTAAAAAGGTACCAGAAGACAAAAGAAAAACGAGAAGCTAAAAGAAGAACCCAAAAGAAAATAAATAGTGCGCGTCTGCCTGCCTGTCTGAAGAAATTATTAAAACTTATAGAAATCGCTATTAATCTTCTCTCGGAGTCTGAAGCGATAAGACATAGAAAAAGCACAGCAAACGACTAGCGTACTTTTCTGAGCTTGCGCGAGCTTAAGAAAAGGAAGGCAAGATGAAGAAGAAAAGCGTTGAAAAAGAAAGATAAAAATCGATCCGAGTCTCAACAGAGCGGCCTATGTTTACGCACTATCGTGGATCGTACGCACCAGTTGTAAATTACCACGTGTCCAGGCGTGCTGCTCGCTTTTACTATTTCAAGATGCTGTTTTGCACTACTTCTACCAAGCATCCCCGATGCTCCAACCATCCATATGCTTGTGCGTACGCGCATGTGTACCTTGTGTACATATTGTAAGTATCTTCTACGAGATCCCTCTGTACCAGGCGTGTATGAGTCAATTGCACGGTTACTGGAGTAGGTATGTAAGCCGTGTAAACTTGTTCTTAGTTACGAATATTCTCAGTGCTTCTCTTATGTCTTAATTCACAGTCCATTTCAATGTTCATGGTTCGTTCTGTGCTGATTATCCGATCTCCGTGCGACAATCTACAAAATCAATAAGGACTCATTATTTTCGGACTACAGGAACCTGCCGATGATTCAAGGAGAGGAGGGAGGGAACAAGACTAAAATTATACAGGATGCAATTACAGCTAGCGCCTCTCGCGGATTGAATTGAATTGAAATTCGCTCGTGTATCCCCCAAGTGGTCTTGTGTTGGGACACACTTCGCTCAACTGTATCCATCCAAGTTCAATGTAAAAGGAGCAACGGAAGGGACAAGGGCAGTGGTGAGGTAGGGGGATGGAGAGAAGGGAGTAAGTGAAAAGTGGATAAAAAGGAAGGACGAGCCATGTGGACGAGAAGGTGGAGGAGGTGGTAAGGAGCAACAAAACATCCGTGACGCCGTTGCAAGTCGAAGAAATAAAGTTTTCTCCGTAGGGCTGTGTGTGTGTGTGTGTGTGTGAGGGAGAGAGCGAGAGAGAGAAAAAGAGAGAAAGAGAGAGCTGGATAAAAGAAAGAAAAAGATAACTACAGAGAGCATAAAGTGGAGTGTATACTGAAAAGGATGCTGATCCTCTGCTCTCTCGCTTACTCCTGAACCAGGGATGTAAGTCAGAAAGGTTCCTACATACTGCGTGGACGTTCATTCAACAAATCACTGATCTAGTTTCGTCCGGTTGGTTTACTTTTACTTTTAAGAAAAAAAAGAGTGGGTCGTTAACGATATTGATCTCGATTAAAGGTCACTTTTTATCGAACCCGATATGACTTCTACTGTGATAAAAATTACTGACCTTTGCTGCTTTAATATTTATGAATTTTCAATAAAAATATATATGTAGATATCATAGCAATACGATTACCCCTGCAAGTCTATCGCTGATAAAGAATGAGACCGCGAGAAGGTTTGCACAACGATTAACCATAGGATGTGGGTTAATCGTGGCTGTCTGAAAACCACAACCACGTCCAAGGACTTCCGAGTAATCCGACCCTGAAATCACGTTAGCCACTGACGACAGGATGAACGCGGTGGATCAGTCAGGAAATCCGTTCGCGGTTCACCTAGTGAACCTAGTTTCAATGTTTCTGTCTAGCACAAAAAATATACCAACTTGGCAACACAATCGCAAATTCATCCAAACGACAACAAAGAGTTGATTAATCGAAGAAACAAACGATATATAAAAATGAACTTCCTTCAGTACCCAGCAAAGATAATCTAAAGTCTTAAGGCTAGTCCACAGGCAAGATATACCTGTAAGAAAATATGTCCTGTTCCCTCAGTGATGTCGGCCCTGGACCGCTGGCGCAGGTTAAAATAAATTTAAAAAAGAAACTACACGACGACGACGACGAAGAAGAAGAAGAAGAAACAGAGAGGTAGGAGGAGAGGGCAGTAAAGAAGAGAAGAAAGAAATAAAGAAAAATGAAGTACAGAACCAAATGGCAAAAGGGAGAAAAACCCAACGGCGTCGGTTCTATAGTGCGTCCCCATAGTAATCTACAGTACGTTAAGACGTAGTATGGATGGCGTACGTACCTACGTTCAGGATAGTCTGCGTACTACTAAATCCCGTATAGGTCCCGCTTTACACAGGGCCATATAGTTGGACTATAGTAAACGAGTAAAGCTGATAACCAGTAGAAGTCAAGGTCCCAAGAGCCTGGGTGCCTGATGCCCAGCAACGGCTCGCGTATTTACCAAATATCATTGAACCGCTTTCACTGCTACTCAACCTGCACACAGAGACCCACGCAGCACACAATATATCCTTACACCATAAACACCACGAAAAACACACTAAAGTAACATCAACAAAATAAATCTACTTTACCATTCGAGATCTAATTACCCAGAGAGTCTTCAAATGACGCCTCGTCAGTATCAAATCATCCAACCACGGGGTCATTGTACTTCTCGATTGTTCCCAGATATATGTTATCGAGTCACAATGACTAAGCTCTTCCGACTCAATAACCATAAGAACCCCGTAAGAGCCTTTTGGAAACGTCCCTTCCGTCAGAACAACCTCCTACCAAGTTACCGGGCCATCGCGTATTTATCTCTGTTTAACCACGAAGCGAGGAAGACCCTCTTCTGGTAGCCGTACGTGGAGTGCAGTAGCCGCGGCACGTAGAGGCATTCGGAGGAGAAGTGAAAAGGAGCAAGAGAGGATTATGGCAGTGGGACTCTCGAGATACAGATACACATACGTGCCGAGGATGCTGTGATAAAGTCCACGTGATACGTATCTAGAAAAAAAAAATACATTAAATCAATTTAATGCTAAGCCAATGTTCCAGTGCCGGAGCAGCTTCCTAACTACGTCATGGCGCGTGACAGTGAACGATCACGTAGCTGATGAAAAACTCGTGGTGTAAACGAGAAACCAGAAAGAAAGTGAAACAAGGAGCAATAGGTATAAAATGAATGAAATTTTTTTTAACATACTTTTTTCCTATTCTCTTTACACGACCGTAGGTTACTCCTACTTTACCGACATTCTATCTAATATTTTCAATGCTACGTACGTCGTTCCACGCAATGGTAACGACGTTCCGGATATCGAGAAATCAATTCGCATACTGCACCAAGCTCGTAAAGGTATCCTTGAAAGCACTTTACCCCGGTATCCCCGGCTGTTAGACGCAGAGCGTGATTTACACGTCGTAAAGTCCCCGCGCTCTTTCGAGCAGCCATTCGAGTGGGAATGTAAATATATGCATGGTTGCGTGAGTACAGGTATGCGTATCTATATATATATTGTATATAAGAGATACGTGGGTGTATTAGCACGGTTAACGTACGAGCAGTGTGCCAGAGAGAATGACGTCACTTACGCACGCCCTTGTAGAAAGGTCACGTGCCATGGCGAGGAGGTAACGTTTACGAAATGTCAGTTTCAAAATTTAATCGCGAGAAGCTCGAAGGCACGAGAATTCCCGAATGACAAAATTTAATGCTCGTTCCGAGTAATATTCGATATCTGACAAGTGTTGGGGGGGTCCTGCCGGTTGAGATAGAGGGCGCAAGAGAACGCGGGTAAGATTTATTAGCGTAAGGATTAGCATTTTAAATATACCTCCCCGTAAGTGGGCGGCGCGAGGGGAGGGGGGGAGGTCTCCATAAGGGAGTTTACCACTCTCCTCGTTCTGCGGTGAATCGACTTATTTTCTGTTTTTTTTTCTTTTTCCCCGGCTTTTTCAGACCTCTGGGTTGGACCCCCTATTCTCACCCGGTACAATAATTAACGAAGATTATACGAGATACACGAGATAATGACCCTCCCGCTTGAGCCCGTGCATCCCCCACTCTATCTTCATGTCACCGGACCCATGCCCTTTATGCAGCCATCCAGTATACTTATGCGCGTTTTTCCCGTGGAGCAAATGCACATACGCTTATTTGCATACGTGCTCGAGAATGGGACCTACATACTCGTAACGATTATATCGCCGATAAACTCGAGGCCCTAATACCGATGCGTAACGATGTTCGGCGTACATATAACCTCGCTCTTATGACCCTTACCGGTTTACATGCGGGGACAATATCAAGTTCGATTGCTAAATATGAGAAAGGATACGGGGACCCATTGGGGCCTTACGATCGACAACCGGTAAAGGATGGAAGGCGAATGAGTTGTCAGCCGGAAGCCGCAGGGAGCGGAACGTCTCTATGGAGGAATCCTGTGCGATTGGTAGGGGACCAATTGGATGGGCCTTTTTTTTGGGACTTTTAGTACGCACGCATGGGACCAGTAAGAGTGATGTACCTGTAGCCGTAGCTAACAGAAGAATCGATTCTTGGTATAAGCGAAATCTTCAGACGCAATCGCTCTAATCAAAAATAGAGAATCCCAAGAAGAAGAAGGCCCCTCGTGGATGAATAAATCAGACAAAAAGGTTATGTTGGTTATGTAGGGAAGAATAGGTAGGATGAATCTGCCAGTAGATATATATATGACCACCTTTTAATATTCCACGAGCGTATCTCTACACCTTCTTCTCATTCTTATTTCTCTTATTATTATTTCCCATCTTCCTTTTTCTCTTCTTCTTCTTCCTCCTCCCTCATCCACCTACCGCCCTCCTACTACTCAACAGGACTTACAGGATCCTCGTACACCTTAGCACTCTTACTACGCTCGTACTACGAGTTCTTACTATAAAGAAGATACCTGGCCTCAACTCCATGCCATGGGTAATAGAAAGAGTAAAAAAAATTAAAATAAAAGCGTTTTAAAAAAAAATGTCTACGTGGAAATTATCCAGCGTGCCACTGACACCGTCAATTGCCCATTCACTACGCGATGGAGGATCTGCCTTTACTTTATTTTTATTTCAGCACAATGCACGCGCTGCTGCTGCTACGGCCGTTTCTACTTGCGAATCACGCTGTCCGGTATAGATCTATCGCCGTCACGACTAACAATGCTATCTTGATCTCACGTGCTCTATTAAGTATACAATTTTATTATTAAACTCTTATCAAATTTATCATACCGATTATTCGTCCCAGTGTATCCCCATGGGTCTTACCTTTCGCGACACTATGTAATATATGTATACTGAGAACCCCTGCCAGTCCGTCACCAGCGCCAACGTCGAGAACTTGTTTTTACTTTGAAGGAGATGAGTCGATGATAGACGAGCGAGAGTCGTTCCAGAGAAAAAGATCCGCGGGTAGCTGAAAATGGCGGAGAAGATCGATCGTACGATTGATCCCAGGATCGATATCCTCGCTATTGCGCTGCGTTGTATCTGTTAGGTGTAGGGGGCGCAAGATGGATCACGGAACGATCCATCGATTGTACGAGTGACTATACAGAGTGTACCAGTTAGAGATACAGGGATGAGCCGACGTCATTATGGGTGCAATGACCTCATAGAAGATTGCTCCCGGTTTTCACGGTCATCTGGATCGAATTGATATGCTTATTGTTGTATTTAAATTAGTACGTGAACATAGTGTATCTTATTATCTGTATATACTTATATATATACCTAGTCATCTCATATATTTATAAGCTATGCGCTGTACCTATCGATTTTGTTATTACTGCACTTCTTATACATGATTACGGTAATCTACAGTGATTTCCGCCGTAACAATTGAAATTTCTGCGGTTCGTCATCGATCACCTCTCTCTCTCTCTCTCTTTCTCTCTCTCGGTGACTGCTTTTTAGCTGGATGACAGACAAAGTAATTTCTGTTAATTATTAATAAGACGCAGATAATTCGCCACTCTGATTATCTGCATCGGATTCAAAACCATAGACACGAGGCCAAAGCCGTATTAGAATTCTACCCTAATAGCCAGAGAGCCTCCCGATAAACATCGTGATTACGCCGATTATAGTTGTACGTATCCCCGAGGCTGATGTACGTACCTTTAATGCGTCTTTACCGGCCATAGGAACCCGCCTTGACGCTTAACCCACGCCATAACTTGCAATCAAGCCAGACGAGCTTTATAATTGCGTTAATAAAACACGCGTGCGGATTCCGTTAGTGGTATTTTCTAGATAATTTTTCTTTTAATCTCTAACAAATACTACCAGTACAGCACGTAATTTTCTTAAGTCTCAGACATACCTACTTGTCCCAAGCCACTGGCAATTGCAAATTTGAAAGTTTACAGATCAATGGTTATTACGTATTCGAAGTATTTTTTTCCGATATACAGTTTTAGTAACGTAAAGAAAAAAAAAATTATTCAAAATAACGCCTACTATACCCGAGGGTACTCGCCGACCCTGACTATCTGTATACAGCAGACTGACATTTCGCTAAGAACGCAATTATTCCTCGCCGCTATACGCCGCGGCTACGTTACAATAATGTCGCTGCTTGGAAAGGCGGCCTTTCTTTTTTTACAAAAGCCAACGTCAGTACCATGAGTTTCTTGCGCGAGTTCCATAGTCTTGTAGTGGTGATTCCGATGTTCCCGTCTTGAGCGAATCCTGAATTCGCATCCTCAACTATTTTTCACGTCCGATGCGAACTTTCCGTAGCGAATTCACCGCGTCGCTATTATCGTTTCTTTTACGGTGTCAACGTACCCATACGGCTACCTAACCATTTTTATCCTCGGTGCTATTCTCCTTAGAAGCGTGAAAGGATTCTTTAGAATTCCTCTACCTCTCCGTATAGAGAACAAGGATGATTTTCCTGTTTACGTTTAGAATCCTGTCTCTATGGTCCGTCCTGTTATCCCGGGACTACTGTCAGTTCAACGCTCGTTGAAACTTTCCAGCAGATCTCCCTGTGGGGGAGAAAAAAACTATAAAATATATACTAAGAAATAACAAAAATTTTCAAAAATACATCAAAACTTATTGCCCCATAAATACGTACGGCCCTGAAGCCCTACTTCGCTATGCTGCCAACGGATAGAGAAAGTTGTTTGGTATATACACGTGACGTAGTGTTTACTATTTTGCTGAGAGTAACATTGCTTCGCGATCTCTCAACGTTATAACGATATACTATAGTACAGTATAGTAATAGTACTAATATTATAACTATAGTAACAGTGACAGTGATAGTACTATAATACATAGTAGGGACAGCGTGATCCGCAGTAAAAATACTGCGGAAAAAATAGCGCAGCCCGCGACAAAGCTACTGCCATTAAAGTTAACCTAGGAAAATTCTGCGGTACGGCGCATTCTTCCTCGTAGCTTTTACTCGTTATCTGCCATGGAAAGGGGGAACGTATGAAAAAAAATGTATATGGCTACGCATCTCTTTTTTTTTAATCATCCATAAATTTACGTTACAAGAGAAACTATATTTTTTTAATCAACCGTAGCCAATGGCGTCGCGTGTACATGCTTGGAAAATTCCGTTAATACCTTCTAGTGCACAGACGCGAAAATAGCGCTACGATACAGCCTCCGCATCTCGTGAACAGATTTGTTTACACTCCAGAGCAGCTGCAGTATTAGGCAATGTGCGTAGAAAGATTCAACGCGTATCTGATGAGTGCAGTCAGCGGTGCAGCTGTACGTCGAAATCGCACCCTCGGGAGTCGCGAGTATCCGCCGGAAGTAAGGAGATAAATTCGTAGGGAGATGTTATTTTTCCGGACCCTCACGCCACCATTGTTGAGAGAGAGAGAGAGAGAGTGAGCGAGTGGAGGAGGGGGGAGATATAGATAGAGCGAGAAGAGTGAAATTAAGAGTTATAGGAAGAGATACGAGAAGATAGAGAAAGGAATAATTAACAAAGCGAAATAATTGCTCGTTCAAACTCAGAAATATGATTAACTTCAAACGACACATCTATGTATAATCTGCATATAATAATATTATGAAAACTTAAAAGGAATTTAATTTGAAATATAATCAAAAGGTATTCGTCAAAATACTAAAACATCCCTTAGACAACTGACTAGTTCATATCTAGATTATTAAATAAACTCCCTGTCCATCTTTCTAGTGTCATCCGTAAAAGAATCAAGAATACCGGAAAATTATAGATATAGGATGCTGGACAATCAACAAATCCGTTTCTCTTCTGGAGCACTCATCTTCTCTCCGAAGCACGTATCCCCTGCAGCATCCCCGCTCGCCAAGAGAAGCATCCTTTTATTGGCCTTTTATCTCTCGTGATGATTCACCAGGCCCGTAATGGCGAGAAAGAAGCAGAGTAAGAAGAGAACCTGATGCTTGGAGTATAGAAGGTGAACGGGCAGGAGAAGGAGAAGGAGGAGGAGTCACGGAGGCATAAAGGAGAGGAAAAAAAGCAAGAACATGGGAAGAGACGAAAAAGAGGAGCAAAAATAAGAAGGAAAAAAAGGATCAAGAAACGCTCGGGAGCTACGGGGAGAATAAAGAGAATGGAAAAGCCTTGCGGTCGTACCTATACCGAGTGTACCAAGGAAGATGGCCGATTTGCGAGATGCAACGACAGCTCTGAAGTGGAAACGGTCGTGTCCATAGTCAGAGCCAGTACCAGCTTGTTGACCGGGCTTTGAACCCTGCTCTCTGGAGTACTACGTCGTCGTACTACGAGAACGAGAAGCGTACGCCATTGGTCGACCGGTACCACAAGTTCAAGTGTCCGGACCAACCCCCTTTGGGAGATAAAGCTAGAAATTACAAAAGATCCTGTGTACATACACATCTACACATGGACGTCTAGTGCACTCCGCTAACATAATCTACAGATTAAACGACAATGTTAACACCCGAGACATTGCTACAGCATTACCCCTTAACCTCAAAAAAAAGAACAAGGTCACCTTTTCCATAACGAAATATCCGCTCGAAGGTCCAAAACATATATATCATTCATGGACTAAATATTAGAGTAAACTAGACTTGTTATTGTATCATAATAACCAGATCGTACGGTTGATCTTTAGTCCAATATCGTTAGAAAGCAAATACCGTGAAAAGTCAGTGAAGCGTCCCACCACGAAATCAGGACAACATAACGGATTTGTTAGCACGTGAGCCGATCCCCCATTGGTTGGTAATTCGCTGTGCAGCATACTGGTATACGACGCGTACACCGTATGATATTTACCATGCTATGTATACAGAGTGTACGTATGTACAGTGAAGCCAGCAGGTATTAGAGGCTTGTGTATGTTGTGCATGGCACAGTACATTATACTGGAGCATAGACTATATGAGTAGGTACTTGGTCACGTCGTAAACACGGTGCATAGAATGAATCTGGAATCACGTATAAGCATTAGTAGCCATCTTAAAACAGCCGATTGGCTTGGCACTGCTGGCATGTCCAAGTAGTCGAGGTAGGGAAGGCGAGGATGGCGAAGAGGAAGCATACAGTGAGGGCAGGGAGAGTCACCGCTGGATGAGATGGTGCAGAGGGACAGAGGAGTAACAGAGGACCGTTGCACTGACCGGGCTTTGAACCCGCTATGTGGTAAACAACAGGTACATTGCACCCTTGGCAATTTGCAAGAGAAGCCAAAGAGATGCACCAGCCCGTTGGTTGGCATTCTATACCTACGCATGTAGGTAGACGCACTGCGTGGATTAACAGCCCTGAAGTTGGTTCAGGTGGTTTAGAAGTTCAAGAAACTTTTATCACTGAGAATCGCGTGTGGATGCACTTTTACAAAGGTTACTGCTCTTGCCAATGGATTTGCAGAATTACAGTGATTACGGTATAGGAAATGATTATTAAGGAAGTTTACCTGTTTGTACGCAAGAAATGGCTGAGGATGAAATGATTTCTTGTTTGGACTAGACAAACGGAAATAAAATGGCGTCCTTTGATCGGCTGCTCTCGTGATGGCTTACAAAGCTTGACGTGAACAGGATTGAATTCTCAGCCTCTCTTGGCAGACAATACCATACGCCACACTACGAACTCTTCAGGAACTTGTCAAGCGTGCATGCGTAGTTCGTACGTGGGATTATTATGTGTGGGTTAATACCGTGGCGATGGTAATGGTGCCATGGTTAGCATGGCGGTGACAGCCTCTTATGAACCAGGCGCGCGGACGAACTGCAGAATAATAAACAAACGATAAACCGATGCAGGAACGCCAAGAGCGGGTTCTCTGTTTGGCGTCGATCGTCTTTCTACGCGATTTCTGTTTCTCGCGCCTTGCGCCGTGACGCCCTGTGACCGTTGTTGCGAGCTCGACCGTGGCCACGCCGTAAATCGTAATAAACGGTACGGCTCACGAAAATAAGACTACAGATCCGGATAGGCGCATGCGCGCCACTTTCTGTAACGAGGAGATTCGGAAATGGCCGAAGTTGCGCGAAGCGTATCGCTTATACGTCTATTACCTATATAACTGTGTATGTAATACACATACTGCACCATGTATGAGAACACGTATGTATGAATGCGTAAAAATTCGTCACGGACACTTGTGCTTTGGATATATCAGACAATTTATCTCCAAGCTGTTTCGTAATCCCTTGTGTCCTGACGATAAGCGTAGAAGACAAAGAAACTGTTTCCATGGACAATTTTCCTCAACATAAATTAACCGAATCGTCATTTTCGAGTAGTCGCTAAACTGGTTAAAAAATTTGCGGTAGTGAAAAAGCATGTGACTGTGCCACTTCTCTTACCGTATAACCACATAATACAGATGGCGTAATACGAAAACGGTAAAGAAACCCCGTTTGTCCTTTTGTTGCGACTCAAAAGAAGCACGCGGTACGGATTATATTTTTTATTCCCACGGTATATTAAAGCCAAGAAAAACAGCGATTGGGGCGCAGTAATAATTTGGAAACATCAGAAAAATAAAACAAGAGTCGTCAATTATTTCCATTTCAATTCCACGTAGCAAAACAGACTGTATGACTAATGGGAACGATATGAGATCTTCAATATACATATATATATATCGTATTTACACGTATTACTATATTTTCATTAATTGCACCTAACACGTGCGACTGTCTGTATGTACATATGCACATGCAAGAGTTTTCCCGCGTTCGTATCGTCTATCGTTGACTCGGTCGGCCATTTGTAAGACCCGAGTGTTCTGAGCGGCCGTACGGGCGACGTTGCCTGCGCAGAATGCTCCGAACCGCTCTGCCGGCCACACGGAGTTATTTTATCTTTCTAAACACCCGGCAGGTAGTGAAGTTGTCCGTGGCGTCATTTAAAAAAATCCCTAGCACACCAACCAGACGATATAGAGACTTGAGAATTTTTCCAAAGTGTTCTACGGAGCGCAAAGAAATTTTGAGAATTTTTTTTACATCCGTCACTCCAGACACGTCGATGCTATTAATTTTTAAAGCAGCGTGATTTTGTCAGTAACATTCTGGCAGCGCTATCTGCTCGACCGGGAATCGTCGTGGGCCGCCTAGAAGCGCTCGGCCCTCCCTCTTACCGACTATATTTTTAGTTCTCGCGTTCGCCGTCGCGGCGCTACTCTTATCAGCCTATATCGTGACGTACTCCTCAGTCTTCAGAACGTCCTGCCAATTCAGAATAGGACGCGACGAAGGGCAGAACTAATGCGCCGTGATATTTTTCGCCTATGGAATTTTCCATGTTACACAAACTGCGTAATAAAGATGTTACACACCTATATAAATAACACTACGGCCACGAAGCCAATGAATGTCAATAATAGGAAGAAACGTGCACGCGACTTTTATTAAATAATATTACGCTATTCGAACAAAGTTTATAAAGGATTTAGATAAAAACAGCTTTAGATGCTCCGAAAAATTCACGTGATTCCCCGTTTTTGAATACACGACAAACTCGCACGTTGGCGCATGCGTCTGTCTCAAGTCAGTGTCGTGCACAATAAACAGGAAAGGCCGTCACTGTATTTACCCGAGGGACCCCGTATTCCAGCATCGTCATTTTAATAATTGACGTCTACGGTGCCGAACGTCGAAACGATTCATTAAAGTAATAAGTAATTTAGAGCTCGTGAAACGACCAGTCGCGCAAAGTGCTAATTTCCTCTTTGACATTTCATAGGACATTACATATCACGATATATACAAGAGAGTCTCAACCATTCATGGATCGAATACAAAACGCGAATCTCACCCAAAGTTTCGATGAGAGTTCAAATTAAAAGGTGGAATGGACTGCCGACCCATATTTCATATAAATTTTTAAAAATTCTTATATCATCTATCATTGGCAATTGATCCGTCGTGTTATACGATATAATGTATACACCGTACACGTATATCTATCTACATGGATATCAATCCTATCGAACTTATCTAATTATATGTGAACTGGCTTTTTTCCAAATGATTTACGACGCAGACAACACGTTTTCTACATCGGCTTCGGCATACCGCGGCACCTCGCTTTTGCGCATGCGCATTCGTTATTTAGGAATCCTGCCGATCGCCAGGGCCGAACCTCGACAGGACACTTCGTCCGGAGTACCAGGACGAGGTCTACAGACACTCGAATATGAGCGCAAGGTCTAAAAATATTACCAGGCATGCTGCGCCTAGCAACAGTCGTTGCATAGAGGCCGAACTGTGCGCTGTTTGCGCAACGAGGAGGTAACCATTGAATTTTACACTGTTCTACTAGATTAACAATGCACAGCCAAAACAAAGACAGTCAAAGATCGGTATTAAGTTTCGTTATTAGACTATACAAAAAATTTACAAATTTTTTAATTCTCATTATTTAAAAATTGTTCAAACACATTTCAGTCAAGTACACCTTGAGATACCTATTCTAGAAAAATTTAGAAGTATTTATTTTTTTTCTAAATCCGACTGGGTCCGTGCATATACAATATACGTAGTCTCGTGGTGTGTCGAAAGGACTGTGAAATTTGTAATTCTAGACACATAATCCCGCCAGTCGAGTGTCACTCGTGGTATTAAGGAGCCTTCACACAGGACATACACATACGTGCACTATCCTATAGATGAAATGGTTTATGTACACTGGGTATGGAGAACACTTAAAGATTAATATAGATTCACGTCCATAGGTCCCGAAGGATGGTCTACAGGAATAAGAGAAAAAAAAATTTAATATATAATTTTGAAGTTCTACAAGTTCCGTATAACGATGTATCCATCGATATGGATACCATCACAGACAATCAGAGACCGATCCGTACATAAAGCATATAAATTATGCAGGATACAGAAGTCTACTGTCAGGCTTGACGCCAGTTCGAGTTACTGGCCCCTCCTATCGCATTAATCAATTCTGCCAAGCATACGTAGGATAATTTTGAGAAAAAAAATCAAGAAACGCAACTTCTTTAAACGCGATTAAAAAACAGTGCGCAAAAGACAACGGTCGACTGATTGCTATTGAAACATCTACACAGGTATCTACCTCAGGTAGGTGGTACAAAAGCCTCTTGAGGCTTTTCAATTCAAAGAACGACCGTTAAACCACAAAATCCGTCAGATTGTATCCCTTGGGTTGGTATATTCCCGAAGCCGGACAAGATACAAAAGAAAAACAAGACTGACACAAGAGAGATCATTATAGCAAAAACAAAGTACATAAATACACACATATTAAGGTGCTTCCTGCGAAGTGAGAGATTTGCAGAGGCTTCGAGAGATCCATCAAGTTGGTGCACCTGCTTTACTTCTATACTTCTAACAGTCTAACCAATCTTTAAAATTTACCAATAAACGTATCGCACGCACATTCACACGTACCTCTGGCGCACCTGCTGCTTCCACGATGCACAATGCACTTACAAACTGTAGGTACCCGTGAAATCCGCTCCAGCGATGAAAACCCTAAAAAAGCATCAATTCGAAGAATTTTCCCTGACGGGGCATCGCAAATACACAATGCATTGGTACCGGACGTCGCTGGATAAAATTAGGTTATCAGGTATTTTAATATCCGGTTCCGTTGTGCCAGAGAAATACGTTTCCCCAGCATCGCTGAAAACGTGTATAAAAATTCTCCAACTCTACATACGTGGTATACACGATCTTTTTTTTTTTTCGTTCTCTTGTCAACTATCATGCAATTAGCAGATAAAGAGTGCCCATGGCCTTTTTTACAAATTTCTCTTAACACACTCTGGCACCACGTAACTCGCGTACCACCGTTAATAAATTTATTGTTTGGCAGCCGATAACGCGCGCATAATTCTACCCCAGGGAAGAAATGGCTACAGAGGCGCAAGATAATGGGAATTCAAGGACTGCGGAAAGTTGCAGGCTGCGTGCGCATATCGTAATTGTCGGAAGCCAGCGTCGCCGTACAGCCAAGATTGCCTAGAGATGGATACGAGGCAAATCGCAGAGAACGGTTTTTATTTGGGATGGAAAAAAAATGGAGATATTCGCCAATGTATTCTTAATTCACTTTTTTTTTTCTTTAATAAACAATAGCATGGTATTTACTCATGTAGGTTAGTTTCTTTTGTATTTAGACTCTCTTACAGTTATATTATATATTGCCTATGTAATCTATAGTGTCCGTTACATATACTATTTATGCAATTGTGTTGTTGTTGTCGTCGTTACACTACAAACTTCCAATCGGAAGGCGGCTGTCGTTCAAAAATCAATTCACTGGGTGTTTGTTTTTCCGCTTTTTTTTTCATTTCCTTTTTCTTTTCTCACAGTCGACAACAATCGTCCCCTTTCACTTGCTCGCACGCATTGTTACCCTTACTATACGCTTACTCTGTCGTGCGTCTCTGTCACGCGTTTATTATCTTACGTACGCATATTATAACACACGCATTCACGCGCACGCACACATTTACTCCAAGGATCCGCACAATACGTTACGATTGGTCTAAATCTAATTATACGTTAAAAAGTACAGGCTAAGTTATGTTTACTGAGATCATACTAATACATCACAGGGTTACATAGAACGTAAGTTTTTGCTATATTTTTTTTTCCTCTTTTTCGTTTTCGACTTCGCACATAACTTTCTTTGCTCCTTGTAACGGGTCGCGACGGGTAAAACTGTCCGACGTCCGTCGCGTCGTCACAATTTTATATTACGGTCGTCTTGAGCGTCGTAAGAAAACATACAAATTTCTATTCACGTTGTACACAGTTGCATCTACGTAACGTTGTCTCGTGTTTGTTTGCATGTTTACATGATTTTATCTATTGTTTTTTTTCTTCTCTTCGCTTCGAAGAATCGCCATAAGCAAATTTACTTTATTGAGGAATCGTTATCGTTATTACTATTAAGAATTTGAACTCTTTCTGTGCTTTAGGTATACAGACTTCTTTGACATTCCGTAGTGCTTTCATTTTCTTTTTTTCCTCTTTCTGCTCTTTTGATTTTGAGATTCGACGATCGATCCGAATTTTGACAATCCGCGTCACGCGAAATCGCTTAGAAGATAGCTCTGTAACCGCCAGTCGTATTTTTGGGCTATAATCTAAAAAAAAGAACCATAGAAAGAAACAATATGATAATATATTAGGAGCTGCATAAAAACGGAGTATACAAAAAAAATAAAAGAAAATGATAAACAGCTACCATTAAAATCGTTAAACTGTATTAAGATATACATATTTATGATTTAAATTTATTTGTATAAAAGAATGAAGGTGGTCGATTCAAAAATTTGTACAGATTCCATTTCTTTTTTATTTACCGGACTTTATTTTCTTGTTACTGTTATCGGTCGTCGGCTTATCTCGTCCTTTCGCGCAAACACAAAATATTTTTAAAAAATAAAAAAAGATAATTCTTCACCAGTCCTTAGTTGCATGACCGTTCGAAATTGCAGCCATTGTAGCCAATGTGCTATAATTCATGGCAAACGTTTACACGACGTCGACGTAACGAAGACCTAACGTCAAGAAATTTTTTTTACGGTAGTCGAAGAAACACTTGTTTAACGTGGATTACAATATTTCAGCAGTCGTCCATTGGGGGAACCAATTCGATTCCGAAAGTGTGTACGCGAATGAAAGCGATGCGACGGCTGAAAGTCACAAGAAGCAAAAGCTTCGCTCGATTTTCGTGTTTCAAAATTCGTGCTATGCCGAAAAAATGATTTCTTAGACGCAACCGTCAAACAAAGGGACTTCGATCTTTTTAATTTTATTAGAGCGATCCGACCAATCACCCTGCACGCGTAATCAAAGATAGGTAATTAAGGTATAGAATTGTGATGGGATTAAAATCAGAAATAGAAGACTGACAGTTTGTAGGTATATTTTCATTTTTCTTTTTTTTCGGTCCCCTTAAGAACGATTATATCGAACTGCGAAAGAAAAAATACTCGAATCTGTTTCAAGTGTCCCCCCTCTTCGTGGCTAAACGTAAAATTCTATAGTCTCGCAAGATAATTACGGTCTATCGTTAAAGGACACTTTAAAGGCGAAGGACGGTGAAAGGTTTCATTAATTAAAAAAAAGGTACGAAGAAGTAGTGGCTGAAACGTATTAGAAGAGTAGAGAGTACGAAAGAAATAAAAGAAAAATCAAGGGATGATTTGGCATCGGCTGTACTTTCACAATGTCGTACAGGAGATCAATGCTTAAACTCTTGGGTAACGAACTATACCTACTTCACATCTCATTTGCTCTCGGAACTGATTTCCATCCCGGTTACGTGCACGGATACCAACAATCGTGTCACAATGTCAGCGAGGCTTGTGAGTTTCAAGCAAGGTACGAATATATCAACAAAAATTTTCAAAAAGAAAAGAATTCCAAAGACGCGCTCATCGCGGGTCAATTCTGATTTTCACTGAAAAAAAAATCTCGAAAAAGTCGCGTGTTAAATATCGAGTCTTTGTTTTCACTTAATCGTCCCAATGAAATCTAATGGAATATCAAATTTCAAAAACGATCCTGTTCCACGAACAAACCCGAAGTTACAGGTTAAAAACCGGAGACACCCGAACGTCACCTGTCAGAGTGCGTGGGTACAACCGCGGGTACCATTTTGAAATATGAATCCTCGAAAGGGATAATAAGAACAGAGACTCGAATTAATTCACGATTTTTCTAGAATTATTTCTTCATCGTAACTGCGACGCTGATTCTCTTTGTGGGTCCAGAAATTGTACGGATAAATGAACGCGTCGAAACGCGTACTAAAACGTGTTCAGACGCGTCTACCTCGTGACTCACTGAGCTTCGACGCAGACTGGAGGCTCGAGGTCCAGCTTCCGTCGAAGCGATGCACGATAAAACTCACGAACCTCGGCGTACGAAACGATCGTCGGATTCGGCAACCTTTCGATAATAGCACAAGCCATCCTCTTGGGTGTCCTCTTCTCAACGAGAATGCACGTCAGACATTGAACGAATGGACGAATCGTCGTATGTGTAAAGAAATACATTGATAGATACCTAGAGGATGGCCCGTATCATTAAACTTGTATCAATAATAAGAAATCATGATCGTACGTGACCAATCTCAACAGTCCAAAGACCAATAGATACATAGAAATACATAAACTCTTCCTTAACCTAAATCAGTTTCTTAAAACTAACCTGTAATTTTGTGTGCTCGGTGTTCAGTGTGTCCGATGAAATGTGATAACAGTGAGTTGTAAGGCGTACGGATTGTGAGCATGTGTTATTGTGCAATAGACGACAACTAAGTAGGGAGGTTGGTTTTCGCGCATGCGCGTACATACATATAACAAAGTCGTACCCCTTACAACACAATATGCATTGTTTTGGTGTTGATCGTGTTTATAGCGTGACTGTTAAGAAAACAAACAAAGAATATATTACAATAAATTTTGGACAACTTATCTACGCTAATTTCTCTAGCCTAAGACAAAGAAACATTTATCCTAAATGAAAATTTGACAACTGGGATTTTATCTCTCTCGTCTAGCACTGCACGCGTCAAATATAAATAAGTCGCGCGTTCGAAACATGGCGCACGCGCAATCGGCACGTAGCAGCTTCAGGACGAAGAAAAAGATGAAGAAGAAGAATAAAGGAGTAGATACCACTCGTACGAATAGGAAGATGAAGTATAGTGAGCCGTCTGGATGGACGAATGGTATGTTGACTGTCTGTCTCTGTATATACGTAGAAAGTCAGCGTCGAGTGGGGTGGGATGAATTTTCATGGCGAGTGCGCATGCGCCGATAGCTTCAAGATGGCCGCGCGTCCGAAAACACAGTCGCCACGGGGTCTCTCCTCGTTCGCTACCTTTGCTGACGTAATTTCGTAAACGGCGTCCTCTCGTGTGCGCGCGCGCTCAAACAAACACCACAGGCGGATAAAAAGAAATCTACATGAAATGGCACAGCCAAAGGACCTCGTACTTATTAACACAATAACAAAAGGCCCCGTACCCTTCCCGTGGTAGGGATAAGAAGGGAGAATGAAAGAAAAAAAAAGAAAAAAACAAATATCTATATGTATAATGAGGCGCGTATCTGGGGACCACTAAAAACAAACAACACATCGTACTAGCGTCTTTCTTTGTCTCTCTGTGCGTATCTCTCTCCCCTTCGCACTGTGTTTTTCTTTCCTCCTTTTTTTTCTTCTTCTCCGATTCCGACATATTAGTAAAATATGCATATATGTATGTGCACGCGACGAAGAGAAACGGGGCCCCTTAGCTGCGTATCTGGCCTGCGTTACGTGAAATCTTCTCAGGAGGCTCCATCACCATGCTCTTCGCTGAGCCGTTTAGCGCACGCTTGCGGCTCTTCATGTAGTCTGTAACAAACAAACGTAGTGGCTCGTATACATTATGTCCCATATCTTGGCTGACAATAAACTGACGTTAGATCCGCCGAGCGTTGCTTCTCGAACGGATTAAGTAATAAGGCGCAGTTCGCTGGGCCCACTTTGCCAACTGGATTATCGTCAGGGCACCACGGGGTAAATTGGTACGGTCCGCGTGGGCCCTGATTCGACAATATTACAATGAGCATATACGTGTAACATGGGTGAATAAGTAGAGGACTACGACGTAGGTCTCAACGGTAGCGTCTGCGACGTAGACTTTATCGTTCACTAGCAATGCGCCTGTTAATCTCGTTCACTGTGACGTCAGTCGAGAGTGCAGTCAATTCTTCACCTCGCTCGCGAGCATGGTAAGCCATGAGACTATCACAAATTTGGATTAATCGTAACATTTCTAAAAATAACAAACCAGATGATATTCCACGTACGACCCATCTAGATATCGATAAAACGTCAGTGATCGAGGATCTTTCACAAGAAATAAAGTCACCCAAAAGAAGCGGATGAGAAATGAGTAAGTTCAGCATGCGTCTGATCATATATATAAATTCGACGATAGGTTATGTTTCAAGATCCGTTCGAACGGTCTCTACCGCTTTCCAGGAATACTGGAAGATTTTTTGGACACTCCTGAACGCCATTACCTGCATTCGAGTTCCGTGTTATATACCACGTTATATTATACATAGAGCAAGGAATGCGCATAGACTCTGTAGTAATCCAAGGAGATCGCCTGAGGCGCGGTGATTTCGAAAGCCCTATTACGTTTCGAAATGGCTATTACCCACGTAAGGCCCAAGGAAAGTGGCTTCATTTTTTCATGCGAACAAGTCAGAGAAAAGTGCGGTATACATTTCCTTCGAATAACACTACCCGACGGGGCTCGTTTTGAAATATTTTTTTGTTTTCGTCATTACCATCCAATCGTCAAATTTTTTATATAGACCCACGTTCAAGCTAACTCCCGCGCGTATTTTACACGTAATGTACAAACCGTATAGACTTTCTATATCCGTATGCATTAGTTTATATACAAGTACGAGTGCCGCGAGCCACTGAGAACAAACATCTGGCAATGGCTGCTGCCTGACTGACCGATGCCTCGCTAAAATATATATATATACATATAAGCTAGCACAAGAAAGAATTACCGAGTAAGACCGATCGATTAGACTGACTGAACGCGATGGCGGCATTGTGGTTGTCGGTCAAGCACGTTAGTAGTATTTTCCAACGTTGTGGATCATTACGTAATGACTCACGGTGCAATAAAAATAATAACAAGCGACAGTGGTGATAGTAGTAATAACAATAATAATGAAAACGTACTACTGTCAGCAGCAATAATAGTAGTAGTAGTAGTCAGTATACTTGTCACAGTCTCTAAGTGTAACGGTCGCGTGTCGCGAACGTGTCGTCAACGTGGGACCCCATCGAAAAATGTCATTGTCATGAGCGGCGAGGGGATGACGTGGATACCCTGCGCACAGGGGCAAAGGGGGTGTGGTGGGTACGTTGAATGACGATCTCAAAAGTTTGGACATCTGCCATGATTTTTCAAACCTCGCTGATTTTACCGGAAAGGGTGACGACGAGCCACGCGACCAGCAGCCATTATTAAAATGCAGTCGGCAGATTCACGTAAATCGAATAAAGTCAATATCTGGGTAAGACCTGACAGTTCGAGATATCGATCCAACGATTTATTTTTACAGCGGTAACTTTACCGGCTACTTCGAGCGACGTATGCGGCAGCTACTGGTACCACTGGGAAAAAAGAAGAAATCTACGGAATACCTACACTACGACGACGAATCTCTAAGTCATCTGTATGCACTACATTTTTTTTGTTCTACGATCAATAATCGATATACGTATTTCTGACATTGATCCATCGGGACATCACCGGCCTGAGGACATACGTAGGATGTCCCGAGACAATTGTCGAGTCATGCAATGCAATATTTGAAGCTCGAAGTGCGACAAAACGAACGAAGACCACGCTAAGTCTCATCCTCGTGTCGATGCAATGTGCTTACGTGCCTTTTGATACGCCGAAGAGCCAATTTTAATCTAATTCGCGCAGTTCTAAAGGCTTGAATTTTAAAAGCGACTTTAAGGCTACACTCGTATCACTACTGGATTCCCACCCTGTGGGCTCGTGAAAATCCATTATCCCAACAGCTGATACCCCCATGCATGCGCCCACCTTTTCACCCCTCTGTATTTCGGTCCCCTCGCGCTTTGAGGATGACTACAAGGGTAAGGGCAGCAACCCCATATGGGACATAACAGCTGACCACGTTCTCATTAATAAAGTACGTTAGAAAAAGCTGCCGCAGCCCCCGCGCGACTTTACGTCCTACATGCTACGAGGCTCCTAGGCTTTATCCCGTTACGGGATGGTATAGTACGTTACACTGAAATTCCTATTTTAACATTACCCATTGGCTCGCCATAACGTTACTGCCAGGATTTAACAGGGCTTTTCATACTTTCCCCGTGTGCGCGTAGAAAGTCTAGAGGTACCTACGTGGTCGGCTCATGATATTTTAAATTATACAGGGCGTGTTTCATGCTTTGACACGGTACATATATACGGTCAAAGCTCTTTGGACTTGTTTTTATTCTTTCTTGCGTTAAGTTTCATATATTATACGCGTTTACACCCGATACATCCTGTACATCACAAACGCACTGATTTCTACGTTTTTCTGAATTATAATCAAGACACGCGAACTCGGTCGCTACTTCATAACGGAACGTTAACGTTCCGCTTAGTAAGTGTTTTTTAATTCTTTTTATTAATAATAGACGCTACTAACGCGACTATAATTTCTGAAGGCATATTTTATCTGTGCTGCGGATACATGTTATTCTTTTGAATTTTATCTTTCCATTTTCTTACACCCGTATAGCGACAATCCGATGTTAACTGCGAATTCGCGTGTTAATTAGCATGTTGTAAGTCTTACACGTCACGTACAGTAAAATGGGACTTCCTTGTCTCTAATGGAAAATTACAGTGTAGCTACTGGATGATTATTTGAATAATTTTTTGTATCAAATAGAAATTTACTGATCTTCTCTCTGCCCTTTCCTTGCGTGATTGGACGCCAAAGGAGAAATGTAAACAGAAATCTCGTGAATTTGTGGCTCGTACGGATATTTACATTGTTATTACATTTCTCCTTATACAGGGTGTCCCAGAATAAACAGATATGGAATACGCCATGAAGCAGAAGAGGAAAATCTGAAAGAAAAAGTCCTGATCCATTTTTTTAAAAAATCTTTCCTCTTAGAGTTACAAACAAGTAAAGCTAGCCAATCAATGTGCGGCTGTAACCGCTGAGCATCCAAGAACGCAGTAAGTGGGAACCAAAGGGATGCTCGGCGGATACAGCCGTGCATTGATTGACTAGCTTTAATTGTTTATAACTTTAAGATGAAAGCTCGGTAAAAAAATTGACTTTTTGCTTCAGATTTTTCACTTCTATTTGATGGTGCACTCAATATTTATCAATTTTGGGGCACCCTGTATACATGTGTTCATGTAAATGCGTATATATAGATCAGGATTACAACGTCACGTCCAGAAATAGTTGCGTCGCGTGGGAGGTGCACGTCGAATAATAATAAGGGAAAATGAAATAGACTATGGGGTAATAAAGATGGCCGTTTTCCAGGTATAATTACAAACGAAAGTCCAACGAGTCGAAAAAAAGAAAAACGCAGAAAAAGTACCAAATATTTTGAGAAAATTTACATGGGGGTAAGAAATGGTCGTATTTTTCTTTTTCCTTCAAGTTCACTCAGCCCCTTGTTTGTAGGAACTCTGTGAGTCTTGGAAGTTAATTTTTTGAGACTGAGAATGACACAAGTACTTAAATGTTTTTTTTTTTTTTTTTGTTACGCGTAACGAAAGTTACGATGGACATGAATATCAATTGGTATAAAAACCGAGAATAAAGCGAAACAGCAGATAATGGTAAAATTAAGTGGTAAATAGTAAGTGACATAGTCCAAAGGCTCTTCCGTCACGATCGAAACAGTGGTAAGGTCACACAGCTGCAAGTACGACGACATTCCCGTGTCGCGTCATTACTTAAATTGCACTCGTGACGGTAAACACCGAATTCTAAATTGTGAGTGATGACCGTTTAAATCGGCGAATTGGATTGACCTAGACGGGGCGTCGCATTCATCGTATGCAACGAGTTACGGATTCGCTTGATCCTATAAGAACTCAAAGGACTTTTCAAATAATACTACATAGCTGATACGAATAGACATAACGTACTACTTTGCACATTATACTTGTGCACTAAATACGTATAAGAAGAAATAACGTGCAAGTACGAATAACCAGGGTGGAAAATTGTCTTACCGGTAATGGAGGACTGTTTTCTAGCTGATAGCGGTAATATCGGCGTGGTAGGTTCCTCCGGGACACAAGACTTCTTCTCGTTGCTCTCAGATAGGACAGGATCTTCTGGGGTGGTTTCAATGGTACGTGCACCAATCTCAGGAACTCTTGGCTCCTGGGGTGGAGTCCTCTCCGACTTCCTCGAGGTGTTGCCGCTGACAGAGAGTGTAGTATCCGCACGACGTAGCCTCGGAGATACACTCGAGGATTTCCTTGGTGTACCTGGTGCATGTTTCCTTAGGTAAGGCATGCCGCGCAACGCGTATGGTTCCGGGACTACGTCCTGGGATGTGACTATCTCCCATGTATACTGGGAATTGCTTCTGGGCATTTCCAGATGAAAATCGAAACCCCACTTATCAGCATCCAGCCGAGATTGAGCCTTGAGCTCCCTCTCCGCCAGAGCTCTGGCAGCGGCATGGTCAACGGGCCCAAATAGGTCCCTGCGAATACGTGCCACGGCAGCCTGGCTTGGCACGGCACGAGCACCCCCCAGGTTGCGACTCATTTCCGTCATCATCGCCGGATTCAGCACCCTCGCGCTCATATTTCGACGCCTGGCTAGAGTACGCCTCTTTCGCGTCGACGGCGTCCTGGCCGCGCGTTCACCAAGTATTTTCCTCACCCTCACAGAAATCACAGACACCCCCTGGTGCGCACTTCTGCCTGTAGTAGCTCAGACGAATTTAATGCGATTCTGAACAATATCCTTGTACAGAAACCTGTTCATCAGGAAGGTATATATCTTCTTAATTGTCAACTGCGTCCTATGGCTATTACGTAATTGATCAAGTTTTTGGTGGTGATGCCAAGAAAATATCAGTAGCTTCAGCAGCTACCTCAATCCTCGTGAGGCAGTGTACAGTTCTGGTCAAAAGATGTTCGAGTTCTCAGTATAAGCCCGCGGCTTGGAACGAGTAAAAACTACTGCGCCGTATCTTTGCGCAGCTTATTAGACTATTCGAAAATGTCGGCGAGCACGAGGTCGTGCCGTTTCGCGGGATACTTGGCTCGACACAGTAAAGTTGAGATAGGAGCACCTCCTAGACTCCGTAGGATTTCAGTATTGTGGTAGCCAGTCTCCTGGGTCGTGGATGAGAAAGTAGTCGGCCGTAGTTGAGCACACAGTCAAAAGTCTCCACGGAATATTTTCGGAGCGCGGCTCAAACGAGTTGTAGAGCTGGCAACGTTGCACGCACTGTGCGTACGCACACTAGACTAGAAGATAGCGCGGTTAAGTTAGTTCGAAAACTAACTGTTTCTTCTGCACTTACAGCACACTCGCATGTTCATTCCAGTATCAATATATTTCGAAAACACACCGTCTAACTATTCTCTCTCACAGAAAACATTCGACTTACGAGGCCGCGCTGCCTCGAGTGGAATCTCTACGCGGAGATGAGTAGCACGGCCGAGAAGATACGGCAACGCCGCACGCACTTGCGTGTGCGTCGGAGATGGAAGGCGATACGAAAATTTGGAATAACGACGTCGCCAACAGCAGCACGTTCACTAATCCTGTTATGAATCCTCATGGGCTCGTACCGACACACTGGTGTAGTCTGGTGCATTCAAGAAAATACGAAATTTCCAATGAATTTTCAATGAGAATTCAACGAAAAAACCCGATTGCACACGGCCCGAACATTTCAATATGCTGAGCGCGCGTCACAAACACTTTCTCCAGTTTTTAAATACAGGCTCTGCTTTGTTGTTAATGCACGATGGACACTTCCCGCCAACCGCAGTGACAGATACACACGTCGCACGCGTCGAACGCGTCCTCGAGAGTGGCGAGAGCGCGCGTGTTTCCCGGGCGATCGTGGAACGGCGTTTGAACGGATTGCGTAGTAGTAGTTCGGTGCGGCGAGGAGCGCGGAGACGCGTGGCGTACGTGCGAAGCGCTCTCTGGCGACTGAGACGGTCCCTGCTATTTGCAAGCGTCCCTGTCTCGGTACCGCTCGGGTGACTTCGTCAAACTTCGGCTCGCTACACTCCTCATTCCCTACCACGCCAAAGGAGTGTCCAAATAACCGCCACTTCCACGATATGCTTTACTCACTACAAGTGCTAGAACGCGCCACTTTAAAACGTGCTTCTTACGTTTTAGAATATAAGACGATTCTGTAGAACAATATTTTTTTCAGAAATAAATAATAAATTCAGCGATGGCAATACATGTTTTTCATTTCATTCAAATTCGTATAAAATTTTTATAAAAAAGTCTAACCTTGAATCTTGGGGTAGAATCAGCATTTTCAAAGCGTCCTATGAGCTTCATAAAATTGAAATGGTTCAAGGATTCTACACGAAGTCTTTGCAAAATAAAAAAAGTAAATGACGTACGAGGGTCGCTCCAAAAATAAGCGATATCGTAAGAGACCCAAAAGAGTTTACTGGGATAAAGATTACCTTCCATTGTTGTGATAAACAAGTAGACGACACAGCCGTTGCGATGTGCCTTAATCGGCATAACGAAAATTAGCAAGCTGCTTCGATTAAAGAAAAAAGAGAATATTTAAAAGATATGAAATCGCGAGACAAACATTAATACATGTTTCATTTCAAAACAAGAGCATTGAGTGTTAATCTTATCAAGAATTGCATGCACACACATACCATATGGTTCACTGAATTTAAATGTTTTGCAGTATGTTATTTTATGCCTTTTTTTAATTCCCTTGAGATTATCGTTGAGGTTCATCCTCAGCAATGACTGATATTAGCGACATGCATTACTTACGAGACGGTCTGTGAGATTATCAGAAATCCTTGCAGTGACCGATACGACTGATACGAAGACTCGTTGCGACTAACGGAGGGCCATTACTATTATGAGACATAAATTCGTACGAAAGTGTCCCGTGACTTTTTAGTAACATTTTAAATAACTGGATTAAACATGACCACCGTAATATTACCTCAAGTCAAGTCACTTGAATGTTATGTGCAGTCTGCAGAGGAAAAAAAATCTATTGAAACAAATTACCGTGAAACTTTAGTACTGAAATAATGACCATTCATAAATGAATCGTCTTGTCCTCCTCTGGTCAGTAAGTACCAGTGGAGCCACTTTAAGCGCCGGCATAAAACTAACGAGACAAATCGAGACTTTTCATTGATAATTGTCAATTTACTTCATCGACGCTCAAGGTTTATTGCCTCGGGCACCGAGAAAGCGTCTGGCAGCATCGCAATCCATAAACAACTGAGAAGTCTGAGCGAATCGACTGTATAAGAGCTAGCGGCTGGACCAATCGGAGCGTCGTTAACAGAGGCATGGCTGTCGAACGTGTCGGAGTTTCGATTGAAGATTCTCCCGCTAGATGTCAGCGCCGCAGACCGCGGGACTAGTTTAAAATACATAAACAAAACACGTTGGACTTCGTAATACAATTTGATTAGAAAATTGCATACAGAAAGTTCCCAATCGGATTAAACTTTGTCTAGAAAGCAGATGCGTCATATTTACCAAAACAGATGTTCTCAGAGGAATAGCAGAACCCTGGTATTTCTCTTTTAAAAAGTATTCCAAACATTTTCTTCCCCCTTTTGACATATGTAAATCTCTACGTCATAAAGCACTGCACGTTTTCTAATCTCTTCCTGCTTCAACTCTCATATGGTATCAAGTTTCCAAAAATATTCCCATGTATTGGCCTTGGTACGACAGACCCAACGCAGCATCCAGGAAGTGGCAGGAGCCCACCGGATGTCCACTAACCTGAATGGGGTTCTGCGAATTCGCGTAAAACAATCGGATCAACAGTTTTAAATAACTTAAATAATCTTACCGAGCCTTTCACTTCTTCTTCATCTTCTTTCTCTACTTCAACAATATTCTCACCTATCGTATGAAGGTGGAAAGATTTACGTATTCACTGTGCAGTGGCTCAACCACTTTTCATGGTTGCAGTTTACCACCTGCACTTGCCAAAATAGTTCGTGGCTTATCGACAGTGTCTATACATAAACGCAAGGATTTCACGCGCTATACGATAATCTTGGGACACACGATGTTTACTCGAGAAACAAGTAATAACTGACGCGCCATCTGCTGCATGTTTACTTGCTGGAGGAAGCACCTGCGGAGATTTTTCTAAACTATCAAATGTTACTTACGTTATCGTTATCTCTGTGGCAATATAATTTTCAGACTAATAATGCTTAACTATTTGAAATTTCGAAATATATATAATATTTGAAATTCCTTAGATGGCTACCGTCTTTTTAAATTTCTCAGGGTGTTCGTTCGCTCTTTCTCTTTACTTTCTTTTGTTATTCGCTTCTTTCTTTCTTTGTCACTCTTTTTTCTCTTTTTTTTCTCTTTCACATACTTTTGTCTACACAATTTAACTCCACCCCCGTATTCTTGCGGAAACAGTTTGTTCGGCAAGGATCAGCAAGTGAATAAGGTCCTGGGCATGTAGAATGATCGCACGTCGAGGTGTATGGAACATGTGCAAATCCTTTGTCGCATTAGCGATTGTGCGACTTCCGTGGGAATTCGCGGAACGGAAGTGCAATTTGCGCGAAACAAGACGGAGGCTGGAGCAAGACGTAAGCGATCCTCTCTTGGACTCTCTTTGTAGGAGAGTGAGGAGAAACAAAAAAAATAGCACAACAGAACAGGGATATTACGAATGAGAAAAAAAGAAGCTGCCAGGTGCACCTTGCGTGGTTTTAGATGTCCGACAGTCCCGAAACCGATTTAGGCCCATTCTGATCTACCGCCCAGTAATCGATACGGTTCGGTACTATAAGTCGTTCGAAAATCACCAGTTCGAAAAAAGATCAACGGGCCCCTTGGAAGACCTAATGATAATCGGTGGATTTGCAAAAAAATGATACCGGAATTAAAAGTCTAGCGTATCCTGACCTGACCCACTTTTCTAGTAGGACGAACTCGTCAGGGCCGTATTGTTCCATAACATACCATGAGGCACATGACCTGTGATCAATCAAGAGATTTTACCCTCTTGCGATGTTAGACTCGGCTGCCTGCGCACGTAATACGAATCTATCACGTATTACGTCATACCTAATTGTCAGACTGTACGTTATAATGGGACCTACCTCTACATTACGTGAAGTCAGACTCTAATTTTGAGGCCCAGATTCATAACGGGGTCCAGACTACATCGATTTTGCTATAGTGCAGAGAATATTTCTTACCTATGACACCAACTATGTTACTTTGTACAGGATTAAGGATGCTGCTGATTCATTATAAAATCTTTGGAGGTGGTAGTAGAAGGGGGGATATGGATAAATAGTCAAGATGGACACGACAGATGTTTCTCTTGGAAGAGTCATCCGACTTGAATCTAGGTCGTACATGAATTGATTACAACAAACATGGCGTAGGATGCATTTCCGGTTATCAGCTCGAGGTGCATTGCCGTATCAAATAATTTGACCTTGGTAATATGGGGTTTGATTGAAGGTTTTATAAAGGCTGATAGGAATATATTAAATATATTTTGAAAATCTATAAAACGTAATACGTTCGAATTTTTTAAATAAATTTATACATTTTGTATTAGTGTATTTTTCGTATATATGCGTTGTGTTAGGATCATTTTTAATATTGCATATTTTATATATTCATGCATGAAATTACATTTATGCCTCTCAGTAACTTATAAATTAAATATATAACGTATAAATATATAAAAATCACCGTTTTGTGAGAAGATTTATAATAAAATGTCTATTAACAAATAATATTTGAAAAATACGTTTTTTTTTTAATTCGATCCTAATTTTGGACCAATATCTTAAATTTTAAGGTATCTATTAAGTTTTATCTATACGAATTGAAAGACTAGATTCTTCCATAAGTATTAATGGAACTTTGTTATTTTGGCACACAGCACATTTATCGGTGCGTCAATTTTTTAAATGAAAAATTTCCTTTTAAAAATTCACCCGTTTACGAAAACTTCACTTGCATGTAGCAAATATTCTCGGTACTGTGAAGTGCATTTTAAATTGATAATTTTAAATGTTAAAATCACACCGATTATAAATACATCAAATGAATATAAATATTTCGTTGTAAGAACTGTTATTCAATTTTCTGGTAAATTATCCGAATCACTTTCAGAATTTTCACGATTTTCTCTCTTCTCGTCAGTGCCATCAGTCTCTTGATTATTTTTCAAATTTGCTTCCTGACTCCTTGTATTGCTTTCCGGAACGTCTTTACGCCATTCCCAGAGACCAGGTAGAGGCTCCTCCTTTTCAAAATCAAAGTTCCATCGTCTCTTCTTCTGCAATAATAATAAAATATCAAAAAGTCATTAAGAAAATGTTATTTCAAAATACAAAAACTTTTTCTTATCGCGTATCTGTAATTCGATACAATAACGTAAAGAGAAATAAAATTTACCTCCTCTAACTCCTTTTTGTTTTCTTCAATCAAATCATTATTATAATTAACATTAATCCCTGTGGCAGTACGTGGTTCATCATTATCGTCATCGTCCTGAAATAATTTTCTGCGCACACTTTGCCTGCTTCTGCTCCCAATCCCTTCCCCAGGATTAGACTCCCTGTTCTGCATTGCCAAACGAGAACTAAAAAAAAATTCAAAAAAGTCGTCGCCAAGGAGTTAAAATATAGCGTACTATTAAGAAAAGGAAGAAACAAAAAGTCAGTTCCAATTGGTCGAAATTGCTCCTAAATTCAATTACTCGTGTCAGCAGTCCAATATCAGTATGATTTATACTCGGCGCCCTTAAACGCTTTGCAGCATCCTAACAGAGGTATGCCTACCTCTCTAACAATAGGACATTAACAAATCCTTATCACACATTCGCGCCATGTTATCTGAAAGGCAGGTGCAGGCCCGAGTAAATTCCTTTTTGGTAAATTTATCAAAAATATTGCATTCTTTATTTTCAAAATATCCACCTCCTTCCTTAATTCACATTGCCTGCCAGCCAATTCATATCAAATAAGATAATTCAGCCTCCAATTAACGTACGTATAGCCTGTACCAGATTCTCATATGCATTTCCCATTAAATCTATACCGACAACTATTTAACTGTCAATCAAACAAGTTATTTATTCCTTTTCAAACAATTTTTTTATCAACGCACAAAACTCATTTAACACGTATTTGCAGTTAGTAATTAAAAAGTTTCACAAGCACCTATTTATGTTTACCGCGAGTTCTCGTGACTCTTACAGTATTACATAATCACCATATGCATATGAATATAATTTTTCAATAATTTTGCAACTCGTAACGATTTCGACACAGTGTTATAAAATCAATAATTTCTTTGTATTAACTTCTTCAGTCATTGACTCACTTCGACAAGGAAATTAATCGACGAATTTTCATAATATTTCTACTTGATTGTACGATCAGCACTACTACTGGTTCGGCAGACAGTTTCCCTACCGTATGAACTAATCGATAAGCTGTTTATTCGCGGGGGTGTCTTACGCCCTTTAGCACAAAAGAGAAACAGGGGTTGATATATTGCGCGCGCACCCTGCACAGGCGCACTGGACAGTTCAGACACGCGGAGACGAATTATCAGTATTTATTAAGTAATTTTAGAAAAACATTTTCTTTTCCTAATTCAAAGAATCTATTTTTAGCGGGTTTTAATTTATTATCAATCTTTAAGGTATCAATTGACACACTTGATAAAGCGTATTAATCTAATGTCATTAATACGGTTAGTTATTTTCTTATCATTCAATTAGACGGATTTTTTATCAATGTTAGTCAGTTGATTCCACTAACCTATTGAGCGACTCACTCGAACCGCGACTGCAACGCGAATGCAACTGACTAGCCTAGATTCAAATAGCCTCAATGTGAACGGCGCAATGTGTATATATATATATGACTGCACGTCTCCAGCACGAGCTTAAATGCAGAGTCTATAATTCCCAATTGCGATTTAACAGTTCAATAAATATTGATAATTTCCCATGATATAATACCGTTGCTAAATATATTTCTTCTAGAAATCAATAGTCAATCAATGAAAATCTATAACGAGTTTGTTAAAAATAATAGGTCACCGTTTTATCTTATATGCAATTTTTAGTCCATATCAATCCATCGAAATAATTTGGCACTTCGTGAAATTGCCGATTTCCATATGATATATGTATACGTTGATATACGCGTATATTAGATGACTATAATTTTACATCATTATATCAATGACTAGTTTCTCTTCCTGGTCACGCGAAATTCTTCAGCCTTGTGCTCAGCTGCACTTTCTCACGTTGCGCACTCGTTGCCAGTGCATTGCAAACCCATTGCGATTCGTACGGCACGTAGACATCCGATACTCGATATTCTCACACGGCTAACTTCACACTGTTCGATGGTCATTCCCACGCTGGTCAATATAGGTATACGAATAAGTCGTACGATATCATTGAGATTCTGAAGGATCGATCGTAATTCAATTAATTACAAGTATAGGTCAAATTAACATTAATCTTAAGGACAAGATTATTAATAAAAAAATTTTAATTCACTTTCAATTATTTCATTTTTTTTTTTCCAAAATGCATCTCATATAAGTAAACAAGCATAATTGCTATGCACGTTCGCCAGAATATTGCGTGCACTATGAGAATTTCGAAACAATGCCGGGAAGTTAGTTCCGCACAAGTACCTGGATAGGTTAGATACATAGGTAGGTGAGCACTGTACCTACTGTAGGAAAAAGGTAGGCTGTTATGGAATATTCTCAGAACAATCGTAATTCTCGATAAAGAAATAATAGATAGGTCAGATACCTACGTTGCACTGGAAACCTATAACTCTTCTTCTTATAACCAGCAATTTATATGTAGTATTGGTCGCTGCATTGGTTCTACTTTTTTACGTAGCAGCGCCACTGGTACGACGAATGCTCTTTTTTTACCTTGCCTTATATGCTGTTGCGTTTTGTTTTATTATGAACAAATTTTCAAAACAAAACAAAGACTCGGTCTACTTACAAGTGAGAAGCAGGAAGAATCGATTAAACGGGTCATGCAATTTTTTGAAATTGACACACAGAACGCGTAGTGGAATTTGATTAATATTTATAAAACCTTTCTTCATGCACATCCCGTCTTAATATTTGCATTTAATACAGCGGTGCTTTCGATTAATTAAATAATAATAATTACCGGGACTCCACAGACGTAGTCTCAGGAATAATTTTGTATTGTGGTATAGGGTGTTTACTCGTATCGCGTTATAAAACTTTTTAATCATTTTTCAAGTATCCCATGGGATAACCTTGACCGGGAGTCTCGTACGTCCTTGCTTCGCTTTGCTTTACTATGTTTTATTCCTTGAACGGAGTTCTGGCTGAACCCTGAGTTTAGCCGGGTGTGACTGGCATGCATGTAACCTCGGGTTAGACCAGCATACGGTACCTGGATTGCTAATTGAAAGTAGTACCGTTAGTGGCTGGGAGATGCTATTGTTTGAAAATTCGAAATTGTTTGAGAAATATGTATAATAGAAATAAATGATCTCGTTAGAGCTTGGCGAAGAAAAAAATAATATTGAAGAATTTTTGACTTTCTAAATTTTGCAATAGAAATTGATTTTTTTGAAGTCGCGTAATTTTTTTTTAATTCCAATATCACTTCCGGCAAAAATCCGTCGCGGTCTACCATTTCTTCCTTTTACAGTGCAAACCCTTCAGACTATTCTCTGTCATCGTTGGTATACATAGGGGAGACAATGAACTCGCGAGGATTCTCAATGGAATGCATATTCATTCACTCATTCATTCGTTCATTCCTTCACGGTTCGCGGCGGTCGGACATATGTACCGCTTCCTCAGATCCGCCTATACTGCCTGCGTGTTAAATCTTGAGAGGAGGTTCACTCTGAGGCCAACTGTCGCTTCCTGTATATTCACAGACCTTGAAATATATTCGAGAGTTAATCGTGACGACGACGAGCATCCTGTATGGGTATAGTGATTTTCCAAAAAAAAAAGATCAATTTATTTGGAGATATTTATTTTTAAAAAAATTTTCCAAAAAAGAGAAATGGGCATTTTTCTCTTTTTACGAAACAGTTGTTTGGTTCTTTTTACGAAAGAGTCGGGTATGATTTCGTTGATAAGGAAACTGTAAGAATACACGAAATTATTCAATTTTTTTTTCCTTTTCATTTATTTTCCCCTTTTTGACTTTTCTCGTAATAATAAGCTCTAACGAACAAGATGGCTATCGCGACACCCCAGTATAAACGTCTACCCTTCCAGACGCAGTATTCCCCAACGTTTTAACTGTCGTGCCCTCCTTCTTTCTTCTTTCCAAAAATAAATACAGCACCCCTCTCTGTTTTTCTATAGGTCAGAGACACGAGCTAGGATTTTACTTCGCCCCTCGGATGCGGTTTAAATAATGGGGGCGGGAAGGGAAAGGGAGAATTCACCCAGACTGGAAGTGCTGCTCGACCCCTCTCACAGCCCTTGACTTTTCTACCATTTCCTGTCGCACGTTTCTACTACCCCTCATCACCCCACCGTACTTCATCCCTAATTCCATGGAAAAGTCAACGGACGTCGTTCACGTGCGGAGAACGTCTTCTCCGGAGTCTATATTGGGAAGAAAACGAAGGGGGGAGGGGGGGGAAGAAAAATAAGGGCGAGAAAAAATTGCTTAATTCTCAAAGTAATCAACATTAATTGAGTCTGATAAGACGTTTAAAATAAAAAAAAACAGTTGAAAAACAGCAAAAATGAGAATTTCTACTATCAATCATATTATGCAGCAAAATGTTCATAGAATACAGTAATACAAGAATTTAGAACAAAGTTGCGCTTTCTAGTTTTGCGCCAAGAATAGAATGGCGTAGGCCGTCGCTTGACTAGCCATGTAGTAGACGGCATGGTTTATTTAGCGACTTGAGTAAGGTCAGCCTCGCACGCGGCCGCGTGTTTATTCCGATTCCAAATGATCAATGATAATCTCCAAGAAAATAATAAAACGTTCAATTGCAAAGAAACACTAAAATCATTACGGTACGACTAAAAAATCGAATGGCCTTAAAAGATCGATACGGCAATTGAGGCAAATATCCTATTAAAAGAAAAAGAGAAAAGGATATTTTAAAGCAACAAAATATGGATGCGAACAAAGACAAAAAAAGAGTGTTCTGTCAGTTGAGGTAAAGAGACTCGAGTAGCTACAGTCATGAAAAAAAGGAAGACTGCCTGGCTCGAATGTGGGCGCATTCAACCTGGCTGAATTTAAAACCCGGACGGCAGACAATAACCATCCTCCCCGTCGTCGAGCGTGTCCGCCGTGTCCACTCTGGAACATGGAAACCTAACCCTCGAGATTTGCGCAGGAAGAGCCGCTCCACGTAACGCAACACTTTCCAGCCACTTTTTTTTCTCTTATACATCCTTTTGTCTTTGCAATTTAATTCCACCCCCGTATTCTTGCGGAAACAGTTCGTTCGGCAAGGATCAGCAAGTGAATAAGGTCCTGGGCATGTAGAATGATCGCACGTCGAGGTGCATGGAACATGTGCAAATCCTTTGTCGCATTCGCGATTGTGCGACTTCCGTGGGAATTCGCGGAACGGAAGTGCAATTTGCGCGAAACAAGACGGAGGCTGGAGCAAGACGTAAGCGATCCTCTCTTGGACTCTCTTTGTAGGAGAGTGAGGAGAAACAAAAAAAATAGCACAACAGAACAGGGATATTACGAATGAGAAAAAAAGAAGCTGCCAGGTGCACCTTGCGTGGTTTTAGATGTCCGACAGTCCCGAAACCGATTTAGGCCCATTCTGATCTACCGCCCAGTAATCGATACGGTTCGGTACTATAAGTCGTTCGAAAATCACCAGTTCGAAAAAAGATCAACGGGCCCCTTGGAAGACCTAATGATAATCGGTGGATTTGCAAAAAAATGATACCGGAATTAAAAGTCTAGCGTATCCTGACCTGACCCACTTTTCTAGTAGGACGAACTCGTCAGGGCCGTATTGTTCCATAACATACCATGAGGCACATGACCTGTGATCAATCAAGAGATTTTACCCTCTTGCGATGTTAGACTCGGCTGCCTGCGCACGTAATACGAATCTATCACGTATTACGTCATACCTAATTGTCAGACTGTACGTTATGATGGGACCTACGTCTACATTACGTGAAGTAAGTCAGACTCTAATTTTCAGGGGGGATAAGAATAAATAGTCAAGATGGATACGACAGACGTTTCTCTTGGAAAAGTTATTCGACTTGAATCTAGGTCGTACATGAACTGAGTGCAATAAACATGGCGTAGGATGCATTTCACAAAAGACTAGTAAAGACGTTATAGGAAATTTGGAAAATATACCATATGCCACCCAGATATCTAGTGACTTATATATGTACTTGGCATTATAATATGATTTCAATATTTTTCCTCGGTAGAACAATAATACATAATATAAATATATAAATTTCCTTTCAATATGGGAAATTCACAGTATTCCTGTACTTGACGAGATTTTTTACACGAAAGTCTTTTTGTTCACTCCATTATTGCGTCTTATAAGAATATCGTGTAGAGTTTCATAAAAGTGCTGTGTTAAAAAGTCAAGAGAAAAAAGAAGAATCGATTGAAGACACTCAAAGAATGATCGATGGTATCCCAAGAGACATTTTATTAATGTGTTTTTCATAGTTTTTTAAAATGAAGATTGCTGTGCCAATTCAGACCGTGTGAACACTTTGAAAATATCTACGAATCAGATAAGCGACCTTTTACGTTGATAATGAAAAAAAATATATAAATAATTCTTATTGCGTTTAATGGTCTCCAGCTTATGGACGCAGTGCGGTGAGGTAAGAGAGGAAGAGTGGATGATAGCTGTCGACGCATCACAATATATAGATATGTGTGAAAGCGTGCACGTCGGGCCCCTAACGACACACGCGCGCACGCGCATGTAGAATCAAGGTCACATTTAAAATGATGCAATGAAAGACTCAGGAAATAAAAGTGACAACAGGAAGTAAATATATCACAATGCGATAATTCCAACATATATAAAAAATTAACGCTCTTATGCTTATCTTTTTTTTTCGTATCATATCGCAGATAACACGACGCGTCTATGAAAATCAGTTGAAATACTTTTCTGCGAAGATTTGCTGAGAATATGCTTCGAATTTACTATGAAATAGAAATAAAGAGAACAATGCTGGCAAATACGTAGCAAAAGCTTGACAATTATTGCAACAAGCCAAGTGTAGATTCTTTTGCGTCGCTGTTGCTGCAAATATACCAGCAAAAGTAATTACTTGAAGAAAGTGTCAGCATCAGCTACTTTCAATTTGATACAACCTGGCCATACTAACGAACAATGGACTGATGCAGCTTCCAATACTATTATGATAACAGGATACCTACCTTTACAACGTATCTAATTGTAAGTCATGCTTGTACATATTCGTGTGACTGTCTATGGCAACAGTAATTTAGAACTTTCATGTTTTCGTACTTATGAATATTAACTACGAAACTATTAAGTTAATCGAAGTAAAATTTAAAAATTGGACTCAGTGGCTGGAGTGTCAAATTCCTTACTTCGAGCATGCTGACGATCGTAGGTTCATAAAGAGTCGAACAGCACCTGCAAGCAATTTGCTATTAGTTTGCTGCTTAACATTTGAACCACGTATTGCTGTAAATATGGCAACAAACGAGGACGCATATTTCTACGGTTTTGCTAAAATAGCTCGGACGTAATAATATTTAAAAGTCGCAATTCTCTTACACAAAATTTTCACTCGAAACTTCCTACTCGCACTGTTTCGCATTCTGGCTCGAAGTAGTATCTTTTCCGTTTCCGGTTCTCATTGGTTTCCTCGATGGGCCTCAGGAATTGGCTGATCTCTGATCTGAGAAAGCTACGCGCTTCGGCATTGATCCGCAGGTTGGACACGGCAAATTCTGATGCTTTGGCTTCGCGCGGCACTGGCAGGCCTCCAGGGTCTCGCTTCTGCTGGATACGGTGTTCACAGATTTTCGACGCCGTGCTGATGCTGTCGTCTGCGCACGAGGTAAGATGGCGACCTCCATGTCCTGTCAAATACTGCTCTGGTGTGTATCCGTGGGGGAGTTGGAAGGAGAGGGCTTCACCTCTGTCACACAGGCCTAGTAGGTCCTTGGGGATGGTCCTCGAAGATCTCCGAATCAGTGTCCTAGGGGTTGGGGAGAGGGGATGGATGGTTAGAGGGTAGGGGTCTTACGCTAACAAAAATTGGCCTTAAACAATAAGATATAATGAATGGGCTGAAAACGTAATAATCAGACTCGAGGCGAGTGCTGCCTGCGAACCGGTTAGTGGTGAGGAGCCTGTAGCAAAATCTTTTTGTTACAAGATATATACCCATACATGCCTTTAAGGATACATAGCTATTCCGGGTACCATGTGACTATGTCTTCATCAAATTCTATAGTATAAGATAGCAATTCTCTGGTACCTGACGCAACCCTTTGAAGACGATCATGCATCGGTTGCACCGGTATTCAAGTCACTTTTGGAACCATTCGCTTAGAACGACCGAAACAAACGGACGCTTCTGGCATTTCGCTTGTTATTCTTTGCTGGAAGTGATTTCATGCTCGAGAGGACTTCTCTCCGGCCTACAGACAGGATCTAGGCGAGGCATCCTGTCAGTTTTACTTCTGGAATCCTGGTCGACTAGTTGGCATCCAGAATGAGTCCCTTTATCCTTGTCAGGAACCCTTAAGATTATAGAACCTTGAATAAATGCCTAATACTGAATAATAAAGGACTTATCTTTTGTTTATACCTTTAAGAATGTATTCTCAGCAGATTACGAAAAATGTATTTATTTTTTATAAATTATGTAAACCAACCCCTTGATCATCTGACAAGTACCAGACAATCTCACGCCTAAGATCTTCAAAATCTTTACGAGGCAGCACTTCTTGTCCGTTACTCATTTTCGAGTCTCACTTTCTTGAGAAAATTCTGAGTGAAGCCGAGGAACGTCCTTTCTTCTCAAAGTTCTCAAGAGAGCGACAATCGCTTCGGCTCACTAGCACAAAGAGTTTCTTGAACTCGACGGAAGAGAGTGCCAGGCAGGTGGATGTCCGGAACAGTCTGTTAACGGTTGCTGCGAACCGTAACGACTTTGCGAATTGCCGTCTTACACGACTCCTCGTTGCTGCTGTTTCTCTGTGCTGCAATGCAGAATGAATTTCAATATTTTTTCATACAGATTTCAGATTACAAAATTCACCATCAAACAGTGTACTTATATACTCACTGTCCAGGAGTCCAAGTTCCCAGAGAAGAAGCGTGAGACAGGACGAAGGATATATCCCAGTGAATGCTGTATACCGGGTGGCGGTTTGTCGTACGATACAGTTTTTGCGGTGTCTTGCTTCGGTGATCAGAGGCCCCGTGGGACTGAGGAACCACAGGTCCCAATCGAGAATCTCCGGCTCTGGATACGTGTTGTTGGTTGAAATTCAATCGCCGTCGAATCGATGAATGAAATACTTTCCCAAAGCAATTTATTAAGATACATTAATGAATCGCCATTTCATATAACCCATAGTAAATCTGAAACTCGTATTCATAAGAATTAAAATAATTTTTCAAAATCCCATACAATTTTAAATTATCAACCATCTCATTCTATACGTTACCAGCTGGGACTTATCGGGCCCACTTTTACTACCAGTCGGCGTCTAAAGTTAACATTCTTGGAGAAACGGCTGGCACGAATCTGGACCGGATACACGTTCTCGTATATGGGGTGCGTGCCCTGTTCGTACACACCGCGGTACACAAGAGGATTTGAAAACTGTGCAAAGGAAGGAAGAGGGTAAAAAAGGTCCAAAGATAGGAGACACGTGCGCGCGTACTCCTCCACGTATCGAAAAAAATTTGAAAAAAAAAAAATTCTCGCACATCCAAACAGCTGCACGTTCCAGCCGTACCATATAAATAAATCTTTCACTTTTCTACTCAGATCTAATGCAAAACAAGTTTCATCACCAAATGCCAAAGTCCCTAGATATACTCCATTCAATTAAACAACACTTTATCAAAGTCCCCAAAATGTTACACAGAGTCTATCCCTACTATAGTATCTATCATTAACAATAGAAAAGGTGCTGGCAGTAGACTACCAGCAAAGTGGGTAACCAGTTCCACATTGGTCCCGCTTGGACATTGACGGAACGGTGTGTATTTTTTATTCCTTTATTTGTCCACATAAAAAAAGGACTATATGTATACTTATTGAATAGCCTTAATTTGAAATGTCGGTTGCATCCCCATCCCCTATGTGTATCTTTTACGGGTGCATTAATGCTAATTTACATAGGTAATGGGACAGGAGGTGTAATACGGTGGCAATGTTATGCTCGCCACTCTCATTCAAGTTTGCCAATCCTCGACCTACTCGACAAGTTCATTAAGGAACACGATAATGCCATTGTAACCTTACCTTACGATGTTTACATCCGGACATGGTCAGTTATTCTGAAATTATGAGGAGGTACTTCGTTGCTTGGTTATGGTAAACTTTTTTTTGTATTATTTTTTAAATATTTTTTTCGTACTCGTATCTTCACGACGGACATGGTCACTAGACGGTTAGACACCGTTACGTTTCCAGGTTAGTACAACTGTGAGAATTTTTCACGCATTCTCTTCTTAGTGGACACTCGCCGCTTTACATTATGCATATAAATAGATACATGCTAGCTCGAGAATTCGAAGGAATAAACGTTTCCAAGCGTGGATACATGTAAATGGTGATGCCATTTATAGAGAGTGTCAATGGACGGTCAAACTATTGGAACTAAAAAGAAAACACGAATTGATATGTGATAACGACAGGAATCGATCGTGGATGGGAGAAACGATAAAAGAAAGTTAACGATTTTTAAATTGTATCCAGGTAAATGATTTCGTTGGATGCTGAAGGACTGAGAATTTTTTAGGAGGGAAATTAGGATCGTGCCTATGGGATGTGAATGAGCTTTAATTGACGTAGGTCGCGAGCAAAAAAATTGATTGATCGGTGGTCGGTATCTTGGCTAGGGATATTATGAATTGCATTGTGTGTATGTCATATAAACGGCAGTGAAACTAGGGACCCTATATGCTGCATAGACAATCAGGTGTAAATTTGCCTTAAATTCTGGGCCCAATTTAATCAATTTACAGTAATGGGGGAACCCCCTTCATTTCGAATTTTACACGTGTCACGCGTGATCGATGATCGATATAAATTCATGGGACACCTGGGACCTGCTTCATATTGATTAGTATTTATGTATATGAATATTTTCTTTTCTTGGTAGCCGATTTACATATGTTGAAAATAAATGTGGGTGTTGGTAAGCATCATTGTGAAATTCAGAAGACAATTTTTGTCTCTTGTTAAGTCCAACATTTTTGGGAAAAAATTGTGTAATTTTTTTTTTTTTTAATGATATTTGATAGTGTGAAAAGCGACGCGTATTCAGGAAATACTTCATCGACATTTATTCGCATAAAGTTTCGAAATGAAATCTAGATAGATAGTAAGTTTCTAAAAATAGAATACGAGATCTAGAATAACAGCAGGAATATGTAAATTCGACTGTTTCAAAATCTTACCTCAGGAACACGTATGTCCATACATATATTTCGCCTTCATTCAGAAATTGAGAAACACATTCGCGCCTGGTTTCTTTGAGTAAGCAGCAATCGTACACGACTTCCGGTATTTTTTAAGTACATAACAAAACAAACAACCACCTTCTACTCACTCAAAATAATAATATTAAATATTACACATCCATCACGATTGGTAATATCAGTTGCAGAGAATAGCGTCACGTCCTGTTTTCAACGGAGAGTTTACAGGAAGTCAAACAGTAAGCAGTATGCATCGATCATTACGCCATTACGTGCATTTAGCTACATTTACTCGTTACGAAAGACTTGCAGTCGCTCACAGCACGTGTTTCTCACTTAAATTTATCGCTTGTAGAATATTATTACGTCACTCGTGTACATAGCGAAAGAATCGACACTCGGACAAAACGTCGAACACGCGACGGCACGCGACGCCGAGTTTTGCGCATGCGCATAGGTTACGAGCGTAACGAGAAGTAATAACAACGGCTCAGTGCGGAATGTCGATTGTGTAACGTGTGCGATTAATAGTGATCAACAGTTAGTGTCTTTTGTACGTTTATATTAGTACGATTAATGACAATTCGATTTGCAGTGTAATAAACGCATTTCAACATCGAGGATTTATAACCTCTAAGAAATGTACATAACACAAGAACATATCAGACAATTAATTGATTTATGATTGATCGACTGGCACTCGTGCATTAAATTTGAAAATTTTCAATAAGCCCATTATACATAGGATGTCGATTTATGTGTTAACGGAACTTTGAAAGGAGGGATTACGAAATTAGTTTCTATTACCGAAAATAGCCAGCTAGGATGACAACCATTAACCTTGTACCAGCTGCGTCCTATGGGGTTCCTCCAGTCCCTCCCATGGAGTTCTACGGTGCATCGTCAGTATTGTAATTAACCGTACAACTTGCAGCCACCCTCATACACCTTTTAAAGGTAATATATGTATTTGTATACGAGTGCGTACATTTATATAGAAACACAGACACAGTAGGCAACGTGCCACCATAGGTAGAGCTTGATGTCTAACCCCCATGCATTTCTAGAAGACCACCATGGCACGTGTCCAGGTGGATGGGTACGTTATAATAAAGTACAATTGAGGAACGTGTCCTCAGCTGTCTAATATTCCTGTCTGTTTTAAAGGTGCCGAACGCGGACGATGACAACTCGTGCTATTAGACATTAGATGAACACGCGACTGTTTAATTATGTCTATACTAGTAAGTTTCAGTTTTTAGGTTAGATTCGGTTAGAATAGGTTAGGTCGTGTACGTGTGCCGTATGGCATTGTGATGACTAGTTTTAATATTACTAATAAATTTCCGATAAAGATTGTTATTCTTCTTGGTAGAATCGAAAGATTTGATAAACAGAATAACGATAAGATGATGATCCATGGATTTCTTTTCGTCGAGATATTGCAGGTTACTAATATCATTTGATATTGAATTACTGTAGTATCATTGGATAAGTTTTTTATTTATCAATCATTGTTTGACGCATGGGTAGACAATACTGGGAAACTATTGTTATCGATGATTCTTGAGGATCTACAGGTTAGGAGAGTATCGGATGACGTTTGAAGGACGTCGCATGAATAAGACTATAACTTCATATGAAATGTTAATAATTATTTATTCGTTGGAATTCTTAAATGCTAAAATTGACTAGAAATTTTTTACGAACTAAGATCAGATATACATAGGATCTCGCTTCAGTGTTCCCATTCTAAGTATATGGGGACTTTGCTGAAGCGTTAGATTAAATTAGTAAAAGTTAGTCTTTGGAGGCGCTGCATCGTTGTTCCATTATAAGAATCAACCGTTTCAGGCTTCCGGTGGAGATCACACAGGAAGTCGTTTTAGTGAACACTCCATTCTGAATCTATACAGAATACAAGACAGAGGGGCAAAGAAACAGAGAGAGAAAGAGAGAGAAAGAGAAAAGAGTGTTCCATTGTTTCTTGATCTTGACGGAAGGATTCAAAGCGTCCCGCCAGGATCAAGAGAAGATCCAAGAGGAAGTTTAAAATAACGTAAAAATTTAAATAGTTTAAAAAATCAAGTGCCCCACCCCCTTCTTATCACTTTTTTTCGGACTCCTGGGATCCACCCCAAACCTCCATTAATTAATCGCGAATATTTACAAAAAAAATCGATTCTCACCTAGCACGCTAGTATCAATGGCTAATACTTAATAATTCTAATAAGTAGCGAATGTGATAAGACAATAAATATACAAATTCGATTATACAAAGTGCAGTCTCCGATACGCGTGCCATCTTTGCTGTCATTGGTCGTGCAAATGACGGAAGCGCCGTTTAGTTTTGTGCCTTGGAAGCTTCAGTACTTGGCTGCTTGGCGTCGCTGGTACTCTTCTTATTCATGTCGCAGACCTTGCGCGCGCGCCAGTAATCTGCAATTAGAAAATAAAAGGAGTTCATTCAGGATCCACTTACTGCGCGTATATGCACACTACACACTACTTATGTTAGAGGTTTTGCATCCACGTGGGTCCAGGTCGATTTTTCAAATGTTTCCTTTTTACTTTTGAATCATGCTATATAACTCTGCTTTTATTGTCTTTCTCATTTACAGCCAAGAGAAAGAGAGCGAGAGAGAGAGAGTGGGCCCCCTTCGAAAATGGGGGCCCAGGTGCCTCGCTCGCGAGTCCCAGAACACTTAAACGACTTCTAACCGATCCGGTTTAGCGATCGAATCGATGCGGGCAGTAAGGCCCCGCATCTGCTAAAAACGGTTGCAGAAATCAGTCTAATTTTTATGGGTACCAAAAGTAGTAAAGAAAACAAAAAAAAGAACAACAAAGAAATAAGAGCTCTGATAACTACATCGAGACGTATCTATTGGGTAAGGCCCAAAAAATGTTTGGCTGGGTCAGTTTATTTACGCCGCGTATGGGACAACCTGTGAGGAGGCTGAAGCGAGGGGCAAGAGAGAAGGGCGAGCGACCAAGAAAATACGAAATTTCCACAACAATAGCTCGTAGCACAAAACGTCTTCGAAAGGGTCCTACCCCATTTTCGGTCAGGTAGCACCTGAGTCCCTTTCCCTAGTTTGGTGGAGCCCTAAGGCCCACCTTTTTGCAGGGACACGTGACAGGTGCTCCCTCCAGTCTCGCCACTACCGAAATCTTCCAGTTTCGCTCATTACCTCCAGCCCTCCCCTCGCTCCTCCCTTCATCCCATTTTATCTTTCATGTTTGCTCCCCATATTTTTTCCCCTCACATATCCTCACGGAAATACCAAAGATACCCAAAACACGTGGAATCCTTAGAGTTTACAAATCCCAGTCCTAAATCAACCTTACTTTGTTATCTTTTGTAAGCAAGAAATCCGTATCAATCCGTACACGCAATCGCATCGTAACGCAAGTATCAAACGGATAAAGACATTTTGAAGTCCAATAGAGAAGCTTAACCAAATTTTAAAAAAATAGTGCCAATAAAAAAAGAGCGAAAAAAAAACCTAAGGTGCAGTAACCATATGTCAGCCTCTTGAGGTACCCTTTCACTACGCACACCAGCCCGCCATATGGCATCTTCCAAGGTTTTCGTGAATTCTCCCGAAATTTCGTCTAGATACCACCATCTTGGTGCACTAACCAACATCTGTTTCTCAGTCGATTGTCAGAGCAAAGAAATGAAGAAGTCTATCCCCTATAAAGGAGCCAGAATCTTGAGTGTCTTCCTTTACCTGTACCACGTAGTCATTGAAAATTCTGCGCTAAGGATTTCCCTGAGGAATAACGGTGGGCAAGTAAGCAGAGAGGTGGCAGTGAGCTACGTCGGTTGAAGACGAAGGGGGGTGGTCGGTTAAAATCGAGGAAGATTCTTTGTTGTTCCTTTCACCCCCCCCCCCTCCGCTTCTCCCTCTTCTAACAGTTCCAAGTCTCCAGGAAGCCCTAAAGGTTCCTTTAAATCGAGAAGGTACAATAAAGACTTCTTTTTTGCCCTTCCTCCTCGCAGCAAGGACGCTTCTCTTTATCCGATCTGGCCATGTCCCTAGCACACTCTTAGGTTATGTCAGGATATTTCAGAAAATTGTAAAACTCAAGATCGATCCGATATGTTCCTTGTAGCGAGATTCAGTGATATTCTGAAAGATAAATTTCTTTGACGTTACGACGATTTATTTTACGATTGAAACATCGAGCGCAAGTGCAATTTTTCAAAAAGCTCCGTGTAATTTGTTCCATCCACGAGAACTAAATTTAACCGTCATGATAATTCCCGACCCTTTTGTTACGATCATTGCTCTACATTCCACGGGATGTTGGGCCTTGCGGCATCACGGCTGTGACCCTTTTTATTGCAATCGTAAATCGTGGCCGGTATCGATCTCTGTAAGACTTACGCGAAATTACAGGCTCTTTTATATCGTAAACCCTTTTACCAGTCCAGTGAGATACTGGTGGATAATGATGGTGGGATCGATGTAATACGTGTTTCTGCAACTGGAGATAAGAAAGAAGGTAAAGTAGTGCGATCAAGAGCCAGATGGCTCGCGGCCTTCGAAAGGTCTCCTAAAAACACCATGTTTTTTCTAGATTAAGTTAGGTTAGGTTAGGTTAGTTTACCGTCACGTCTAGTAACTACTCCGTCGTGGGAAAAGTCGTTTTAGATGAACGCTCAAGGTATGGAAACAAACAGGTGTCGCTAAGGAAGCATTGGGACGTGGGTCCGTTGCGGCCTGATGAACTTTAAGACCCCGCAGAGACTCTTCTTAGTCACATCGTACACTGGGAAAGGTCCCATAAGACACTTCCGAGGATGAGTACCCAATGGTAGTATGGTAGGCCTTCGAGGAAGTCTCACTCGCCATTTATTCAAGTTCGTGAAACGACCTGTACTACCAGGAACTTTATGCGGATGAGAGAGTTTGCGAGTTAGTGCAAAATGCAGCGAGGATGCCTACGGGGTAACTGCTGTAGGTATGCTTTGAACATTGTAAAGTCTAAGTATTTCTGTACTGTTTCAGAAGTCCATGAAACTGCTGCAATCACGAGTGATGAAGAGCGGGAGAATTCAAAGAATGCGATCGAAGCAAGTTTCTTTCTGTAGAAGGAAGTGGGTCGTTTGATGAGTCAGAAGGGCCTTAGGTATTTCACCTCGAACTTTGTGACTCATTCGAGTGAATCACGCCAGTCGAAAACTCAATGCGTAGAACAGTGTCGCTTCTAGGTCCCTATTCCCATCAGAAGACTGTATAAATCTAAGAAGAAAATTAGACTGACAGCAATACCTGCACGAAGGTAATATTAAAAGTTTCATTTTCAATTCTAAGATGTTGAATGGATGGCAAATACTTTTGTCAAATCAGTCATAGAGAATACGGTTTTATCATGCAAGACAATTTTTATTCGATTGCTTCTTCGTTATAAGCGGAATCATCGTAGTCTCTACTACGTTGTGACTATGAGGTGTCCCATAACGGATCATCTATCCTGAGGTCCCAGACCTCGGACAATCTTCAAGAGCAAACAAAGATAATCCCGAGAGAGCAAGTGGAGAGTCTGGTTATCAGAGTAATTACAACCCTAAAGGGCATCGGTCGAGTACTGTCTACAAAAATCACTATGGATATCCAAATATTCTCTGTAGTGCAACAAAGTCTAGTTACTTCAACTTCTAGGAATATCTCGAACCATACTTATTATACGGCCTTGTATATTTGGTTCCGGCGAACGCAGCGCGTAGGGCCCTCTCACGTTGTTTTCGAAGGGATAAAACGGTAGCCCTCAAACGAAAGCTTGAGGCGAGGTGTAAAACAAGAAGCTGACGGTAAGGATGACCAAGAAGGATGAGGAGGAGCGAGAGGAGAAGGATAGAAGAGGAGGAGGATATAGTATTGTGGGACGGATGGATGGAGACTTCAGGAGGGACTGGAGGATAATGGAAAACAGGTTTTAGCCACGCGACTCCCAGTCTGCGCCTACCTTCAGGCGTACCGTACAACACGGTGGACCGTTGTTCGATGTCGGGGTCCCTTTGCCGCCAAAACCGTACGACGCATTTTCCTTGTTGGGACTGTATATGGTATATTTTGGGACTTACCAAACAGAATTTGTGGCGTTAAATTTTTTTTATCGTCTCTCGAAAATCTTGATGGTATATTATTGAAATATTATTTCAAGCTTACTCACAAAAGTGCATCGGTTCGAAATTTGACTAATTTCCAGCGTCCCGCCACTTTACCGACAATGACTGCACATTTTATTAGAACTACGTGCTACTTTGGTCAAAACGTTTATTCACGATCAATTTCTCTCGAATTTTCGGCAGTCCTTTTTTCAATCACTTTTTCATGCTTCGAGGAATTATTTTTTTAATCGACTCACGAGCTCTCGTTCCCGGAAATCCAATTAACGATCTCTCCCGTTAATCGTATATGAATCGTGAATAAAAGACTTCTACGCTAGTCAAATATAATGGTACTCACCGTGAATATTAGTCTGTCTCGAGTAAGGATTGCTCCTCTTTCTCGGTGAGCGTTCGATCCTGTCGTGATTCTTCTTTTGAAAATTTTCCTTGTCCTCTGACGTAGGATCCACGCCCCATCTCCTGGCAAATTTCGTTCTCTCCATGTCTAGGGCTTCCTGTAGAAGTTCCACGGTATCCTTAGGGTTAGGCGGCCCGAAGAGGCAGCGTGGAACACGACTGGACATCGTTGACGAGAGCACGGCGAAGTGCACCTCACGACAGATTGACGCGGCAAGCATCTCCAGATAGAAATTATTGTCACTCTTCAAAGTTCTCCGTGTTGATATGTCTTTCTTGTAGATTTTTCTGGAAACTTCTATTCCGAGCACTGTGATTAGTCCTTAAACTTCTTGCCAATAGATGTGTAATTTATATGAAAAACGATTCGGAGAACTTTGATGTGCTTTATGTATTTCCAAATGAGAAACTATCTTTAGATCAGTGATGATGATCTTATTCCCTCCACGATCCGACTGGTTCTGGTCAGCAAGAGGAAACCCAGTCCCGTTTGAAGCCACGAGGTCTCCCCACCACCTGTACAAGACTTTAAATCTGATTGGTGCGCCGAATTGGGTGCGCAGTAAAAAGCGCGCGCTCTCCATCATCCGACCAACGGATTATGCTAAGCGATTTTAATGGGGGAACTCGCACCATGAAATGCCCGCTTCTTTTTCTTTTTTTTTTCTTTTCTTTTTTATAAGTAGCCGAGACTATAGAGCGATCACGATTTGTATTATTATCGTTTTGGATTTGATTTAAATCCTCACAATGGCGACTCAACATCATTTCATATTCTCGAAGACTTTTCTAAGGATTACCCTACATTTCTTACACGTTATTCGTATTCAAAATCAGCTTTACTTTGGTCCATAATATTTTTATTATAAACTTTATAAGAATAATAAATCAACACTGCCAGTACAATTGCATATAAATATTACGGATGGATGCGCAAAATTTGTACGTTAATTTTGTCATTTACAGTCCAATGCATGATTTTCCTTTGTGACAGAATCGTATATACATATTCGAATTGAAGTCGAGAAAACTATATATATATGTGTGTGTGTGTACATTGTACAATTTAATCATAAAAAGATATATATATCTCGGTAATCCTATAAATAGATGTACACCTTACTTAACGGGGAGAATATTAAGTGAGTGTATCGCTATGTTGGGGTGCACGGGGGGTAGAAACGACCGTTACGGAATAGTAGGGTTAAGAATATAGTGCCTATAGAGGATGCGGGCACGGACAGGTGTACACCATGACCACACCATGGTCACAGAGCGTAACGCTAATTCGTGATTGCATTATGGGATTTATATCTATATATGAGTTTTAGTAAAGCAGTGTAAAGGAGAATCGCTGACGCTCGTTTCAGAATCATCAGGAATTCCAGAGAGGCCACCTTAATGACTCATTCCCATAGGATCGCCGATGATTCATCCCATAGCCTTCTATGGAGAAACAAACATTCTTACCGCAAAGAATTCGAGCAGGACAAATACCCGTCGCTATAGTTGAATGAATAGAAGAAGAAAAAAATTGACCATTCCTCTTTCCGACATTGAAGAATTTCCAAAAAGTGAAATTCACTCTGGATCTTCACCAAGCTACGAAAACCGTTACACTGCTCAATTTATTGGAGCGTTAATTTCCTCTTGCCAATTGGAAACATCGATATCGGTTAAAACCCAAAGAGTTTTAGGAACCCTCAACCAATCGTTTACCCATACTCCCCCACGGCTTCCCGATGCAGAGGAACTTCCGGTCTATACTCTTCAGAGCGGAACACTTTCGTGGGGCCGTGACGTCATCATTGAGGATCTAATCCGCGGGGGTCCTCCAGGATGTAGTTAGCCACGAAGACGATTAGCACGACGTTCCTCAATTTTCCATGTCTCAACCAGGATAATGACTATGGCAACTTTGCAGGTGCGGCCAGGACATGGGGTATGGCACACTTTGATTTCCGTTTTGAAAATAATTCTTTATTTTCATCCGAATTAAGGTGTAGCCGTCAGTTACGTAAAATTTGCTAGAAAATTTTATAACGTTAAAATATCATTTACAGTGATGAACGCTTTCATTCTTTTTTTACTGTGATCAGATTTTATAGGGTTTTTGCTAAAAAAATTTTTTTAATTTGCCACGTTTTTTTTTATTTTTCAGTTGAAAATATATGGGAGGGCTTCTATTGGCCCATCGAAATTCGAGGCCGGTGATCGGCAGCTGACGTGGACGAGCATCGAGACGCGGTTTCTTCGGCAAGAAAGGCGAGCGCAGTGCGCTGTAGAATGAGGAATGAAAATTGAAACTCTACCCTTTAGGCGCAGAGTTCTCTGTTCGGCGATCGGTCCGAGCACCTGGCAGCATCTGCCCACACGAACCAACGAACATACCAAAACCCACTAATACCTAACGCCATTGTTCTTTTGCAAATGGCCGTTCCGTTCGTATAGTTATGGTCAAGAGTCTTCTTTATGGGATAGAGAAAGAAAAAAAAAACAGATATAAGAGAGCTGTATAGATAATATAGATAGAGTCGGTTTCCTTTGATGGCTCGTGGGTTACTAGGAACAAGAAATTCTCCCTTGACCGTCAGAATCATCCCCTGATCTAGCAAATTATTATCCTCTGATTATCTCACCCCTGTATAGAAAACCACAAGAGGAGCAACGTGAAAATAGTGGGTACGAATAATGCCCGGAAAACAAACAGAATCCCTTGTGAAATATGATACCTATGTAGTATACGTACTTGTTTGGTCATCTGCTTGCCACGAGACACCCTGTATATCCTGAAGGACTTTTTCAAGTCTGCCATCCCTTAGTCCTCCCTTACTACAAGACCTGATAAGTGACACGGTATACAGGGACAATCCTTTCCTACACTCATTCCTATATAAAAGGACGTTACAATGGTCCTGGGCTCAACGGATTTTTCCAAAATTTTGGGAATTCAACGACCTAGCTTCTTCATAATTTCAAAAGGAAACTGTTCAGAGAGAGAAAGAGAGAAAAAAATAGAAGGGGTTTTCTTCTAGTTCCTACAGCTTCAGCTGCTCTTATGCAGATGTCCTGGGATATTTCCAGATTTCTGGTCACGCCAGGAACCCCTCCTGGATGGAGCACGCGCTCCCCCGGGTCGTGGGAGGAAGCTGAAAAGGTACAGGGGGGGTTGAATGCGCCACTTCCTGTCTAGTCTCGTTAGAAACAGGAGCGTAGAAAAACCTTGGGGAGCTCAGATGTGTTTGGCCTTGTCTAACACCAAATGGATTCGGAAACCCACAGGATATTCACATAGACTATACAATAAATATTATCCTTACTCCCTTTCCTTAGTAAATTTATAGGTTATGTATGGCGGCTGCTAGATACAGTGAAAATTTAATAACGAGTTGCAAACTCATGGGTTAAAATGCACAGTTGGCTGGGAACTTCTGAGTAATTGAGACTGACTCTTATATATTATATATACATAATATAATGCACTGCCATAAAAAAATGTCTGAGTCCCACAGGAATTGCTGGGAGGTTGAATTACAGTTTAACACCGGATGCTGGTCCTCTCTCTTGGCCAACCGTTAATTAAAACTTTGAATGATTCGTCGATCAGCCAATTTGATTTTCATAGGTTTTTGTAGATCTGCAGGAAGGTGGACCGTGAGTGATGTTTTAGCTTTATTTGTAAATCTTGGAAGAATCTCCTGAGGGAATAACAGCTGCCGTCGGGACTCTTCTTCTCAAGTTCCTTTAGCATCCTCTCTCATTTCGCTAACATCCAGCCAGTATCTACCAGTTACTCGTATCCTCTATCGCTGTGGACGATCATCAGGTTCGGCCTCCAGAAGGCAGCTGGATCGAGAAACACTCAGTCACGCCTTCCTCTTGTTTTCTCTCTCCACTTCTGGGGGTTGTGGTTCTGCTCTCCAGGGTGTGAGATCTCTCGATCACCAGTTTGTGGATCCTTTTAGGATCGCCAGATGCGATACTGTAATTAAACAGTAATAGTTCTTTGTTGGATGAACTTTGATCTGAGTAGCGAGCATGAAATTTTTACGTATTTTTTGGAAACTTCTATACCCCGGATAACGTGGGATGATCATACTCCATTGAATCTTGGATAAAATTCTGCAATGTATTTCTTTGTTTGTCGATTCATCAACCAGGGGAATCATCTGGATCAATTTTTTGACTCCCAGGCCACTGTCCATTTCATTGGTGGATCGTAGAAGTCTGCCAGTTTTCTTGGCGGGTGCTCGAGGCTGTAACGGCCGTAGGTCGAAAGTGGCAGGTGCAACTCGCCAGACTTCATTAAACACAATCCCATCTGCGTCGCTGTATTTTCGAGACGGCAGAACGGTCGGCATTCCAAAGAAGATGTGGAGGAGAAGATGCGTGAATGATCTTCGGGATGTGAAATTCACTGACAAACTTGAAGATCTGCTTCTACAATTTGAGTAAAGTCTACGATCTGGACCACGCGAAGGATTCATCAGATGATCTAGATGGATTTTGATGCAGGACTTCTGGTACAGTTTCTTGTCCAATCTCCCTCAGGACGTAGGACTCACGTGGGTTGAAAATGGAAAAAAATGAAGAAATAGGAAACTCAAGGAAGTCGTAGGGGTAGCCTGGAATACCAAGAAGAGAAAACAAAGGAGTGGTCTTCTCGAGCCAAATACAAATGGCTTCTGAGTATTCGAAAAAAGACGCGCGTGCCAGGTCCAGTAGACCCTTTGGTAGCGCGTGCCGGAGTCTCTTAAAATTGTTAGGAGGAGCCTGACAGAACCCATCGTAAAAATTCAGCAGTGTATTAGCATCTTCAAAAAAAAATGATTCAATACCGTTTAATAGATCCTATCGAATTCTCCTGCCTAGTTGGAAATTCGCAAGAAATTCAAGGAATCGGTATAAGCGATATTGTATGGATTTCCTAAAGGATACAATGGAGGAGAAGTTTCGTCCTTGAGCAGTATAAGACTTTTTTATTCCTATTTTTCTATGAGGATTATACCAGGGATACCACCCGTAAGTGATCTCGTAAAATTTTAAGGAAAGACCTGCGCAACCCTCATTCCGCTCGTAAGCAGTCTAACAATAGACATAAAATACACTTGCCACCCCGGCGAGAAACTAGGGTCCCTAGACTAAAATTGTCCTGCCCACTTTCCCATGAAGTTCGCCTGTTCACAGCACACAAGGTAGACACACCTTATGCCAAGGGACTTGGCATTGTATACCGTATAGTAAGAAAACCCGAATCCACGTATAATATAATAGAATACTATACCGGAGACCTTTAAACTTTAAAGGGACCATACTATGTCTATGTCGGATAAACTCGAACAGCTGACGCGGCCTGAAGGAGAAGCCAGGTAATATTCCCTGGTGGAAGGCATACCTTCGAAAGGCCACGTAAATCCTAAGGAAAGAAAGAAAAAAATCAAGAAATTGGGGGAAGCTAAGAAAACGCGGGAAAGGAAAAAGCGCGGGAAAACGTATAGACGCTCTGCTAGATTTGAATTTTACAAGTATAAAAAAATGTCTTTTTGAAAGAAAAAAATGTTCTATTCCCTTTAACTATTGCTTTGTGCTAATTAACACGATTTTATGATTCTTCCACGGGACAGTTACGTAGTGACAGCGCACTTAAGCATACGTTCTAATGAAGCACGCAACGCGAATCGGAAGTGAGCACGCACGTAAAACACGTGCTTCCTGTGTTTATAGTGTACATACACTGTGTGGCATATGGGACTGAGAATGGGTTACAGAATTAATGAACAATTGTTTAGAGCACAAGTACCGTGATATATACCTAAAAGTATCAGCTCATATAACAGATAAGGTAAAGCAAAAAGAATAATATAGCTAATAATTTTTTAAACAAATTTTTCCAATAACCAAAAAAATGTTTTTTTTTTTTTTTGAAAATATTCAAGTAAAACATGTTTCATTAAATTCTTTTCTTCCTTATCAGTACAGTTAACGTCAGCCTGACACGTATGCACAAAATGTGAAACTAATCCAAAGAATATTCGTGGGAACCGTTGCAATCACCCGATAAGATAATTGCAAAATAGATTTTTTTTTTTCAAGTGCGGAATCGATGACGCGTGAACTATGACCCGGGAAGTAGTAATACGTATCGTGAGAAAATCCTCGTTAAACGGTCCCATTTGATGGGTCTAATAATTTTTATGGGGCAATACATATACATATATATACGCATACACACACTGTATATACATATAGTCACAATTAATATACACCCATAAACCGCCTGTCGTTTATTCAATCTACTTACACGTATCTATCCAAATTAAATAATATATAGGATTGATAAAATAAAAATAATAAAAAAGACCATATCACGTATATCAGTCCCGGAAGCAAGCATCTGTTATCCGATATGTGATATCCAGGTGCTAAACTGAGGGTGGATCCTTTACATTTTAAATTCCATAAGGGTGAACCAGGAAGAGTTCACTATCATATGGTCTAATTAATTGTCCTATAATAAAATGATATAAGTAACAAAAGAAATATTGTACAATACGCGGCCATTTTTTTATACATACCACTTTGGTATCCACCCTATTTACGTTTACCCCAATGCCTGCCTGCAAACCCTTCCTCGTGCAAGAATTCCATATTCCACAGTAAACGCTAGTAGAGACACAGTCCGTCTGTGCGCATGCGCGATACTCGTATATGAAGTTCACACGATAGGTACAGATGACGCGATAAATGTCAGAGTTTAGCGAATAATCGTTGGGCGTATCCGTGACGAGAAGTAGACTTTAGGGTCCCTATGGTCAAATGCTTCGATCGCGGTGAATGCAATTAAAGAATATTTTCCCAGCGCCATATGTTTGGATACTGAGAGCAATAGTTTTAATATCCATGGGGATGGATACTTTAAGCTAGGCTAGTGATAATTTATTAGTAACAGGATATAGAGTTAGCCTGGACTTATAATGTGGCTCATAATTTAATAAAAATTTTACGATATAAATAATGACTATTCTACACGTATGGCAAATTCACAGGACGATTAACCTCTTTTTAAGTAAATAGTACAATACTGTCATGTATGCGTCTTATGGCTTGTGAGAATGATAGGGCTGGTGAGCAACGTTTCGGTTATGTATATATGTATACATATGTTATATGGAAGTCGCTTATCGTGCTCATAGCCCTAATCGAATATTTACAATAGTTATGTCACGACCGACGCGAATCTCAGTGAGCTATTTTTTTTACAGCAATAAACACTTTTCCTATTCTGTTGCTTTTTTTTGGTTAAAAACAATTTCGAGCGCTGTCTAATATCAGTGTCCATGAATTATTTACAAATGTAATTAAAATAAGATATTTTTAGGATATAATTTCTTCTCTCATGGCAATTCAGAACGCAGGTCTGTTTCTTTTCTGCAAAACCAGACGAAGAAGGATAAAATTCCAATTGCTACTATAACACCGATTACCCCAGCGATTATGGCGATGACGTTGAATGACGCTTCGACCATGCAAGATTCCTCTGAAAGAAAGAAATGAAATATTTCGGGGTGAAGAACAGTTTTTTAAATTGACAAGATGGTGGAATAGATGTGGCTAAAAGTAGTTTACCTGATCTCACTGAGTAATCCGAATTCGTATTGAAGGCAATGAAGGATACGTCGCTAATGGTTAGTGTGATATCATTAAGGGTCACCTGAGTCGGGACGTTGCATACGTAAATTCCAGTGTTTAAGGACGCCGAGAATAAATTCAAGCCCGTGGTACTGTTCGATTCCAATAAGGTATCTAGAAGAGTAATGGAAATTTTAGAACATGCAGGCCCTTTTTATGGAAATGGGATTTAGTATGTTTTTAGACAGCCTGTACCTGCTGCATTTTCGAAATTTGTATCATCTAGGTAAAGCTTGCTTTGAATACTATCCACGGCGAATTTTGAGGCATCGTTGCTGAATGTAAATGTAAGAGTGTTGGTTAACGCAGGTTCTATATAAAACCATGACAGAGTAATGTACGAATCTTCAGTGTCGCAGCTTCCGGCTGGTGCTGCAGTTGACGGTACCTTCAGAGTGGTGGAAGATGCCTTTGGAAAGATAATGTTCATAAAATTAATTTATGATTATAGCAGCGAAAAAATTGTTCCTCAGGGCATGAATCAATAGAATAGACTCGTTAAAGTACAATGAAATGGAAGAGATTCTCGTACCGTTCCGTCCGTTTTCGTGTAGGGGACTGATATCGTGATTGACATGGTAGCCAGGGTGCAGGCCACTCCAGTGGTTGAATCATGAATTGACCATGTGTAATCCGGTGTGGCTTGCGTCGTCCATGAATCCTCAGTAGTTGTCTCTGAGGTAGTATCGGTTGTAGATTCTGTTGCAGAATTTGTCGTACTTTCCGTTGAAAAATCGGTCGTAGATTCTGTTGGAGAATCTGTCGTTGTTTCCGTTACAGAATCGGTCGTGGCTTCCGTTGTAGAATCTGTCGTGGTTTCTGTTGCAGAATCAGTTGTGGATTCTGTTGCAGAATCAGTTGTGGATTCTGTTGCAGAA
>JARQSW010000489.1:2563251-2608783 GCA_030142375.1 Calameuta pallipes
CGTTACAGAATCGGTCGTGGTTTCAGATGCAGAATCGGTTGTGGTTTCTGTTATATAATCTGTTGTGGATTCAGTTGCAGAATCAGTTGTCGATTCTGTTGCAGAATCGGTTGTGGTTTCCAATGCAGAATCAGTCGTAGTTTCCGTTGCAGAATCGGTTGTGGTTTCTGATGCAGGATCTGTCGTTGTTTCCGTTACAAAATCGGTCGTGGTTTCCGTTATAGAATCTGCCGTGGTTTCTGTTGCAGAATCAGTTGTGGATTCCGTTACAGAATCGATCGTGGTTTCTGTTGCAAAATCGGTTGTGGTTTCCGATGCAGAATCGGTCGTGGTTTCCGATGCAGAATCGGTCGTGGTTTCTGTTACAGAATTGGTTATGATTTCCGTTATAGAATCAGTCGTGGTTTCCGTTATAGAATCTGTCGTGGTTTCTGTTGCAGAATCAGTTGTGGATTCTGTTGCAGAATCAGTTGTGGATTCTGTTGCAGAATCAGTCGTAGTTTCTGTTACAGAATCGGTTGTGGCTTCCGTTACAGAATCGGTCGTGGTTTCTGTTGCAAAGTTGGTTGTGGTTTCCGATGCAGAATCGGTCGTGGTTTCTGTTGCAAAATCAGTTGTAGATTCCGTTGCAGAATTAGTCGTGGTTTCTGTCATAGAATCTGTAGTGGATTCTGTTGCATAATCAGTCGTAGTTTCTGTTATGGAATCTATCGTGGACTCTGTTGCAGAATTGGTCGTGGTTTCCGTTGCAGAATCGGTTGTGGATTCTGGTGCAGAATCAGTCGTGGTTTCTGTTATAGAATTTGTTGTGGTGTCCGTTGCAGAGTCTGTGGTGGATTCTGTTGCAGAATTTGTCGTCGGTTCTGTTGGAAAATCTGTCGTAGACTCAAATGTAGCATCGGTAATAATATCTGTAGTAGAATTAGTTGTCAATTCAGATGAAGATTCGGTAATGGAATCTGTTGCAGTTTTTGTGGTAGATATTGAACTCTCATCCGTAACCAATTCTGTAGTTGTATCAGTGCCATCATAAATAGCCACAGCAGGAATATTCTTTGAATATTCAACGGCAAAGGTCGTCGCTAAAATAAAAATGACACCTTATATTTATTATGCTTATATAAATTTGATCTTTTGCCCATATATCATTCAATGCATTCTACATAATTATTATATTGCTCTACCCAACTCAGACCAGTTTTGAAAGCTACAGACGAATCAAATTCACCTAATTTTTTAAAAATTCACTGAAGGTTTCCGATAGCCAAATAATAGACGGTAACTTTTAAATAGATCAATATACGAGCTACAGCAATGTCCACTGCTTGGTTACTCTTTTCCAATACGATTGTAATCATAAAATCTTATCTAGAGGACCCTCTATTCTTATCAGTAAATATCAGTCAATGTGAATTTGGATCCCGAAAACTTCCGTGCTATCAAGAATTTTCCCTATTTATTTTCAAATTATCAAGAATTTTATTTTTCTATACGATAAGTCAATAGTTTGTCTTTTCTTTCATTAATAAACACGGATAATAATATAGGGTCACTAGAGCGCGTCAATAATATGAATACCAGTAGCAGATACATTGATGATACCTGTATGACAAAGAATAAATACTATGTAATCTTATTGATTGTACTATATATTTTTCCATTGTATAAACATGATAAGTTTGAGTTTTCTTTCTAAAATATGTCGATTGTCTTTTTAATAACAGATTGATTTCCATCAATCCCAAACTTAATTAAGAGCTTTTGGTCCTATGCAATTGATAAGGTTTTTGTTTTCACTATAGATATGAAAGTGCTTAATCTACTGCAGCAACTGATAATTATTTGCGTGTATATCGGAAATTACCATATCATCTACGTAAAAGATAGACAAGATTTTATATTACTACACGCGTGATTCTACTTTTAAAAAAATATTTTTTTTTAACGTATAGACCACAGACATTTTATAAAAGTAACATGGATTACTTAGGCTTATTTTCCTAGGATTTATATTTTGCGATATTCATTAAGAATCATTAGTCCAAATTAATTTTATTTTTACAAGTCAATATCCTGAATACGATGTAACAACCAATACCGAACTACCTTACAAGAATAAACCAAAGTTTCTATACATTGTTACTCATTGCTACAAAACAACCTAATGAAAAAGCAGTGAAAAATATTCAATAATTTCAATGCGACTACCGAGAATCTCTTCATAAAAATGTTTTGTTGAAGTGCCACAAATTTTCAAAAACTCACCCGCAACTGCCAAAACTGTTAGAAAACGAAGTAAACACACACGATTCATCTTTCTGTATTTTCACAGTCAAAAACCTTAATTTTTTTTAACAAAAATTCATAATTTTTCACCAACCTAACCTAATCCGATTTTCTGCCTGTATTAACGGATTCAACGATTCGCAGATCTCAATGTTAAGGACAAGTAGGAATGGAATTCTTTTAAAAATTTTTCAAAAACTCGACCCGAAAATTGAGAAAAAACCAAAAGGAAACACTGCAACGCACTAAACGCTAGTTGGTGAAAAACTGAAAATTCACTGCTCTTGCTGTCAGTGGTTATTATACAGCGAAAACCAGGTGAATCCCCACCATTTTTACCAGTGCTACTCTTATACTCCTCTAAGGCTTATCTTTATTCGTTTTCAGACTTCAAGATAGGATATCTGCATGATTCTTGTTTGCTGGCCAATCGGCGTACATCCAGCGAACGGTAACTACAATATTTTGTGTATACCTACCTACCCAAATGCTCCTGCACTTAGGCATCCTTGGTGAAACATACCTAAACGCTTTTACCCCATTGTAAACGACAAGACAGAACCATTGTAACAGAAGTTTGGGATATCTAAAATTAATATCCGTTCATCCTGGGTCAGTCAGACCCAACTCTAATACCAATCCCCATATCTCACTCATACAATACAACAAACGTACGGCGAAAACTGGCGCAAAGACTAAGATAAGCAGATAAGATTTTTATATTTATCATCGTTTGACATCGTTCGAGGATTTAATGCAAATCCAAAGAATTTTAAAATTTACCTAAAAATCAACTTTTTTTTTTTCTACGCATTATCTAACAATCTTTTCCCTACTATAGCACTGTAACGAACAAGTTTCACATTGCTAAATTAATTTTCGAAATTTTCTAATAGAAATTTCAACACTTTTTCATTGATCATCGTGTCATAATGATTCCTCTGTATAATTTATTAAGAAGATAAATGAGCTGGGCATCTTATAGAATTAGGGTGTCATGCAAGTCTGAATGTCGCCGATACCTACAGATCGACTTTACCGACCGAAAAGTATACGAGTATAGATATATATACTCTACATATCAAAATCGCATGTAAAAAAATACCCGAGGATTTCTAGTCTATTTATATTCAACCAAAGCGTACATAGGAGAAAGTATGATCGGTTATCTATCATTGACAATCGTTTGACATCTTATCGGATGGATATCGCCATCTGTGCACTGTCCATAGTATTTTCAAGTGTGCGTATACGCAACGCGCGCTTTTATTAAAATATTTGCCAGTGTTACAAGAATCCCTATATTTGTCTTGTAATTACGATAGTGTCAGATTCTTTTTCATGAACCCACCTGTCTGTCACTAGGAATTGTTGTAGATAACTAAACATTGGATACCGATGTCAATGTCGCTCTCGTACGTACACCGAGATACTTTTATTAATGACTGTACATACATGTACGATATGAAGCGTTTTTTTTTTAAGTACTGAGAAAGATTTGCATAGATAATTTTATATACAGTGTATGATTGATGGCAATTAACTTTTTTTTTTTAACGACGATAAAATTGCATGAATATACAATGAGAAAAATTGTTAGGGTAATTTGAAAAAGAAATATTCAAAAAATTAATCTTACTTTGACTTCATTTAATTATGTTTGACGTATCGACTGTAATTTAGATCGTTAAGTATACTTCGAATAGGATATACGTTATATGAGTTTCTTTGTCCATTTTGGAATACCAACGAAATCCATGGGGTTACCCCATGCGAAGGGGACGGGGCCAATTTCAAACCGAAAATAGCAAATTAGTATCCAGAAATCCCGATTTGGACAATAATGACTCGATGTAATTGTACCCCTGATTTCCGTCTGTGGGTTGCGTAATAAGAGGCTCAATTAGCCGCGTGCATACAGCCGTACCACATTTTCGAAAGTAGAGTTCTTATTAAACGTATACCCCTTTGATTCGCGGGGGACTTTTATGAAAACGACTCGCGTAAGGGGATGGTTTGCGGTTGACCTAACCTCCAATTCTACCCACAATTCCTACGAAGGCGGTTAAAATGGTACACGCACGCGTGTCTCGTTATACAATTTGCTTGAACGTGCATTTTTGTCCCCTTTTGATTATTTTTTTTTTCTTTCTACGGGGTTGGTGCTCATTGTTATCGATACTGGCAGCTGGCCAATTCGTGCTTTTTATATCGAGACAGAATTATATCCAGAAGGAGGTTAGTTTTTTCTGATTCGTACATAAGTATATATATATATATATTTTTTTTGTAAAAATACAAAATATTTCAGTTTATTAAAAGTGGAGAAGTATTTCAGGTAATAACGGAGATACCATATTGTACATCTTTGCATTTTATTACTTCCGTTAGTAAAATGTCACGACTTCCATTAGGAATACGATTTTTAAGAGTTTTCAGGTTTCTCGAGGTAATTTTCGAAGATAAGACAGACAAATGGGCCCTTACTCTCACTACAATTTTACTTACCCTAATCCTCCCTTAAATAGGGAATATTTCAGTCACCCATAATCAAAGGGACTGATCGGCTTCTCCTTTGGTTGGCTATCCCATAAATCAACTATAAAAATAAAAAATTTACTGGTATTTTTTTTAACTTCGAAATCTGTACTTCCCCTAGTTGCATCAATATTACATGGAATGGTTGCAAAACTGTATCTGTGTAATCCCGGGGCAAATATGTTTACCAGACGTTAATGCATCGGTGACTCAGGTAAAATGAAATATAATTCTAAACGAGCGTTTATGAAACAAAGGCTTTTCTGATAATTCAAATATTCCACAATAAGTGGCAATAGGAAGTATTGTAGTACTTGTAATTGGTGACTGTATCAATTTTAATAATAATAATAATAATAATAATACCCACAGTTACAATTTAGATAAGTCCAAGGAATATGTATTTACTTGTTTATCGAGCAAATTTCGATATATACGTTAGATATATATGAATTTCCAGATAAGACAATCAAATTGATCAATAGAAGCTTTAAACGTGAATCATGTCTAAGATATGGCTATCGATATATGCGAGAGATCCAAAATGAAGAAAATTGTATATAAAAAAATGATTAAACAATATTAGTATAATACGACTAATTGTCAGACTATTAAGTTTTCAATTAATTAATTAATCACTGTGCATACCGACAAGCTATATTTAATCAAAGTTTGCATTACGAGAAAAGTATTTATATACGCTGAGATAAGTACCAAAAAAAATGCAAGAATCATATTCTGATCTTGTTTGAATGATTTTAATTATCTGTCATTCGACTTTTTTTTATCTAATTGACGTTCTACGTCATATCTTTTCCTAGGTGCTGACGGCCTTGTGTCCCTCTTTCTTTGTTTCCTTTTTCTTCTTTTTCTATTTTTATAAAGCAGACCGGAACAGTCTATACGGCGAGTGACCTACGTGAGACCATTTGGTACTAACCAGGGTTAGACGGATGAATTGTCCGTCGTTAAATAGAGATGCGCTCTAAGGATGAATTGATGCTGTGTGGACCAGCAGGGAATGGATGCGTAGTTAACTGGGAAAATAGGGTAAAATAGCACAGCTGGTTCTGCCACTACTATTGTACTCACAGACGCGTTTTCCCTGTTTATCTCAAAATTGTCAGATTTTATATTTTCAACCTTATTACGTCGCAGGGGTCCCAGGAGAACTGCTAATGGCCTCCCTTTTGTGAATTTGACGACAATCATAAAATTACTCAACGAGCAGCTTTACAACCTGGAAATGAGTCAACAGTGTAAGCAGAGTGTTAGGAAGTTTGTTTGAAAAAGGTGAGGAATTAAATTCTATGATCTGATCCCAAAAATAATAAAAAGATATTCCATAACAATCGTACAAGCTAAAATCGTGCTTTACGTTATGTCTACTTCCTTCATTCAATTTTATTAAGACAATTTCAACGGTCTCTACATACTTGCCGAAGAAGAACAATGAAGAAACCACATGCATTCTTGCATCTGTTCCAGCTCGATTATCCAGGCATTGAACAATTTGATTCATAGATCCGAAAGAGTGAACAATAAATAAATAACACTAAAGCAATGACAACCAACCCTCCTACCCACAGTTACAATCAGGACCAGTTCCTCGCACCATCCAAAAGATCTTGATCTGACTAGGATCAATTTTGTTCGATCACCCATCTGTCGAGTTACTCTACAAGCTGTTCTGTGAGGAACGTACAACAATCCCTTCACTATTTTCACGGATGGGCGGTTGACGACAAGAGGGTCGAAGCAACGTAAAGGCTCATTCACAGTATCAGAAAACGCTTTAAGAGCTTTATAATGATTTCACTATCGCACGTGTCATCACCATCGTACTTTTCAGCCCTATTTATGTGAATTCATCCAGGAAACGAATATTCAATAGATGCACTGTATAAATACAATTATTCTTTAGATATATGACGTCACTGAACCTAACCGATCTCTGCACTCATATTTTTATGTACACGAATAATCGTAAAACTTTTTATCAGCATTCGTATCAATCTATGTATATACTATTGACATCTTACTACGATTCTTGTATCGTCTTGCATTTTTCTTTTTTAACAGAGAAATTCCATTAATTATTTTCACTCTTAAGGCCATGTACGCACTTGAGCGACTGAGTAATACCAGAAAGGACACGGGTGCACTTTTCTGTCGCTGAGAGACTTATCGAGTTTCCTTGTGTCATCTGCTCTTCGTACATTGCGACACGTATCCCACGATAAATTCGATCCATCTGTATCGTATTTCCACGATATATTTGCCTTCGGTAAGGTTCGGATGCCATCATTATTTTCTGAAGACTTCCCGTTCGCTACTGAAAACAATAAGATGCTTGAATTATCCTTGAAAAGAAAAAAAAGAAAATCCTTCAAGTTCCACGTGACACCGAATATGACCGCAGAGTGACTAATTGGAGAAAACTCAATATCAACTCTACAGGAACAGAATGTGATTCCCATGATTATACAAGTCGGAAGTGACTTAATTAGCAATAACGCTATGGGATTTATTTGAAAATCACCAGTCAACCAATTCTAGTAGGGTCAATGGGAACTGCTATAGTTATACTTACTACACCCTTATGTTCTCATAATGGTTCCCATACTTTCTAGTTATAAATAATACATGAGTCTAATGTCCACGCACGAGCTGCAAGCTTATTGCTGTTTTTCGCACGGATTTCGTTCCTGACGCATTCACGTTGCAGTCGACAACCGAAGTTTTCAATGCTGGGCCAAGCAAGCAGATAAGTAATACTGGTCCAGCTTGGTCCTCTATGTATCATCTTCATTGTAGTTCGACGAAGATACTCTGTTCCTAGTGAAAATAAGGAAATACAGAAAAATACTAGGGACTTTGATTTCTGGCTATTTACAAGTATATCGTTAAATATGACTTCCTGCGGAATTGCACGACTATAACCGAAGGACATGCACGTGCGCCCGTAGGGCGCTTATTACCTCAAAGGAAAGTGAATGTTTTAAGAACGTTTATGAATGAAACCAAGGAGCGTGTAATCACGATGATACGACCATGTAGAAGAGCGGTTTGTGGCAGTGCTGTAACCATTAAGCGTAACAACGGGTGCACAACAGATGCAAATCGCGTAGAGTCCTTTTTCCCTTTAAGGGAAGAAGAAGAAAAAAATCTAGGGGATCCTAATCACTCGAGAATAATAAGGTATAGGCTTTACGCTCACAATTATTCGGACGTTAACTTCTGAACTGTCTGCCGTTAAAGTATTGTCGGTTGCCAGGAGACTAAATATTCATAAGACTATTATGTTGCGAAAGTGACTGATGTGCAGATGCACCTGCGACAGTCCGAGTCTTCGTTTTATATGTAGGAGCGAGGAACTCTGGCTCTTCGTGTCAAACGAAATTACCGGATGAATTTTATGTTGCGCGAAGGAACTCTCTTGTAACGATTTTTTTTTTATCAAACGGTCCAACTTCTTTTTTAACAGGAAGGAAGCTCACGTAGGTTCGATAGAATCCTTCCTAGGCACTTCCGCCCTGGTTACTCGTATCCGGATTAAGACGGTAGTTATCCATCTAATCGATTGGCACGTGGTGGACATTTTGTGGGCTTCCGGGAGATCGGCTTTCAATAATGTATACGGTGCATTTTTGTGTCTGAGGATTAAAGAGAATTTTTAGGGATTAGTTCTGGGGGAAACGAACGTTTCATAGAAAGTATTAATGTCATGAAATACATATGAAACTTAATGTGAGTATACGAAAATTTTACTTTACCTCCCCTAAGACTGTCTTCGCTCTCCGTAACGGTGGCCTATTAGTTCCATGCTGGGGGCACCCACCAACCATATGGCGGACTCTTGTACGTACGAATATTATCCCCTCGGCAAAAAGCTATCGAATTTTCGAAATTTAAACTTCCTACGGCGCGTAGCGTGGCGTTTGTATGGTTTCGTTGGAAACGGTAATTGGTCTCTGATGCGTTCACAAGTTTTGGCCTTATGGCAAGAAAAGCGTCATGTGCTCGATAAAAAGGAAAAATAAGAATTATACGGTTGCAAGAACCAATAGAATTTACGAAATTGATTTATGTAGTCTCACTAATCCCTAAGGCGAATGGGGAATCAGGAATTATGCTCCGGAAGAGGCACAACTGTATTTTTCATTTCTAGGCTGCTCCCTGAGGCTCTTCTTCGAGATACGCCATGACAGGCGTCTGGACGTGAATATAATTTTTTATCGCATTATTTAGTTATTTTAATTATTACTAAAAAAATAACTGAAGTTTAGATAATGTCAATTACAAGTACTTCACACTCGAGTGATCTGCAGCTAAGCTTGCACTCGTTTGTTATCAGATACGTAGGTGGATTTCAAAAATCTCAAGACTCGGAAGCAACTTGATAACAGATACTTATTGGGAATTTTCATGTTTCACGATAAACGCGGAAATATTTTAAATCTTTTCATAGCGCAAACACGCACCTGCATTTTATGGTCGCCAAACGGAAGCTCCACGTGCGCCGTACGTGCCTCACCTGCATTTTTCCACGATTCATTTGGCGTACGGCTTCTTGGGATAATTCGTCCTGGAACATAAATTGGTCGTAGCTCTCTCAACCCCCTCACCTACACCTTCGCCGAACCCTCGACTAATAAGGAGCTACTTGCCAAACGTCAATTAAAGCGCTGCAAGCGGCAACCTTCAATGGTTTTGCTACTCATGCTTCAAGGAAGTTTGAACGAATGTAGAATATCGATATATTCTTTTTTTGTATGCCCTGCAATTTTTATGTTGCCATCTAGTGGTAGAATACTAAAATACACACCCGAGGTTCGCCCGCTCAGTAAACGCAGATCCCTCGCTTTTCTACGGAAAGTAGTACCACTAAAGATAAAGAAGAAATTAATATTTTCTAATCATTTGAAATTTGTTCCCTGACCAATAAATCACAATCATTGAGTCGAGTTGAGAGAATCACTTAACTTGAGAGAAAAAATCAACTGCAACTAATTTCTTAATTATCATTAATTAATAGTACAAACTGTTGAACGCCAGATGGCGACACTATTAATTGGTTCTTCTACATGATTATACCTTATTTCTACGTACATATCTTCTGCGCTTTAAAAAATTTCCAATTGGCTTTAGTGAATCCGCTATACCCACCAGGATCGTCTGCACGACGGGTTGCCAAACAATAGGCGCAATCAAGCATTAATTCGTATTTGAATTTTCCCAATAATTCACCTTCACAACGTATATGCTACGATAGAAATTAGATGAAAATTCATCATTGTATTTGAAACGTACGTAAAAATCAGTATTTATTGATATCTTCTTCGATATTCGCTAGTCATAACAAGACGTTAAGAAACTTTGAAAATCGTCACATACCATCCGAAGCACTGTATCGAAACGAGAGATTAGGTGTGCGCACACGTTGATGGACTCTGGTTGTATAATCCGAAACGCATCGCTACCTTCGGCACGATTTTTCATGTCGAAAGCGGCTACGTACCTACAGAGAGAAAGCCAGTCGTAGATCGATCATGAATTTGTAAGAAAAGACCCGAGTCAGATATTACAGACTCACATCAATACTTGAATATTCATTGAGCTTTTCTATTTAATAGAATCTATAAAAAATTATCTCATCCTTTCGAGAGTTTCAAAATTTAACGTTGTATTCTTTTCTCTTCCTGTCGAATAGTAACATTAATTATAGTATATTAAGTACTATTCGTGTTATCAGGACATTTAAAACAAACGGAAATTCGTCGTATTAAAAACTAATCTAGAAAAGATATGGTAGTTAATTCCCACGACGATGAATTTATCATTGGCTTCTATTTACATCCGAATCAATAATCAATATTGACGTGTTCCTCGTATAATGTATTATATACGAAAGCACGTAACTCATCGCGAGTAAGAATTCCAAAGCATTGACGTTTACGGACTGCGTCAGTTATTTCGTCCTCCAGTTGCGTCAACCGGTACGTTTTGCGAGTATTTGATACATATTACCTTATTGCCTGGGTGTATTATTTTATTGTCAGATTCCTTATCGTGGCCCAGCATTATAAAAGACGTTAACGGCTTAAAGCCAGCCACGTAGCACAGAGTTGCGAGCTTAAGATTGCGGTCGGCACATCAAGCTTGGGGTCACCGCTTCCGCAACTGCATATCGATGCAGCTGCAATGAAACCGTTAGCCACTTGCAGCCAGCTCGAACATGGCAGTCTTTATTAAAGTTGGTTAGGACTCTGGAACATCATACTTGCCACAGCAGACCAGTAGAGTTTCATGAGCTTGTCACTTCCTCGGGAATATTCCATTTGTGTCCCACTGGCGACATCTACGAGGACGGACTGTATTCTAGGTTCACTGTCCCTGGCAGATGGTGGGAGAACGTGACGACGTACTCTACACGAGAAAACAAATTGTTATCAATTACGAGAATAATTTGCGTCCCGGTGGATGCACTCGGCGTGAATAATTTCCACGTTCTCCCTGTATGCTAAACAAATAGATAATAGATAGGCCATTCTTACTAGAGTTGTCTTCTGTTCGCACAATGTCTAAAGACTTCCGGCGAAAAGACCGGAAGACTCCTCTGCTGCCGCGTAATGTATGCACGCCGGGAGAACATTAGCTGCGTCTATTATTATTTATATCCAATTTTCTCGAAGAACTTTAGGGCCGTGCGTGCGTAAATTTGTTCAATCGGCTTGACCTCTTTTTTAAACGGGGAATGTATCTCTTCTTCGTGGTTTTCGGTGATTAACATTGGTGCCCTGATTCTTCTGTCGGTAGAAAATTTCACTGGTACTTCAGAGTACTATGCACCTTGAAGTACAACAGGAAAAGAATTGGATTAAATCACGATACGATATATAGGTGGGCAAGAGTGGAGAGCAGAACAGAGCAGAAGGACAGGACGGAACCGACGACAGGAGAAATATGGGGAATCAATGGCGATTGACAATATAATAAGCGCTATACGTCCCACGTGCTGTTCGTCGCGTTCCGCTATCCTATCCAAATAAAACTTTAGAACAGCGCGTGGCTTTCCGTCGCGTCACGCTTCTTCGCAATTTGCATTCGTGTAATGCATAGACACATTGTAGTAGAGTCGGTATAGGAGCCTCGTGTTCCTCGTACTGGTGTAGCACGTACTATGTACAAGTGACATATTCACATCATTGTATGTACCTATAGCTATAGAGACAGAGAAAGAGAACATTGTCAGAGTGAGAGACTGAGACAGAGAATGAAAGAGGGAGAGAGAGAGAGAGAGAGAGAGAGAGAGAGGGACAGATATAAGCAGAGAGGGGATTACCTCCGAGTCCCGGCGAGATCGAATTTCGAGGATGCCAGGGGTGTAGCTAAAAAAAGCATACCGGGTGGTCAATCATAAAACGACCCTTACAATTTATGGTTATAAATTTTAAGGTCTTGTATAAATGGCGACGTACCTTTTCCAGCGAAGAGAACGCTCCAGTACTTTCACATTTCCCTTGGCTTCTGACAGGGTATTACATTGCACGTGTTCGTAGGTACTACCTACCTACTTAGGTAGGTTGGCAGGTAAGTAGGTAACAGAAGTGGATACATGCTTACTTAGATTAAACTCTAAATTATAAGGAATTTAGTATGGATTAATAATGTCATTGAAAATTTACTCTTTGAATTTCCTTCGGCATTTTTTTCAAGGACATGAGGGTCCTTGGATCGATCGGATCACGTTGAGCGTGACGTGTTTGGTCAAGGTTAATTCTTGATCGTCATGAATTATCCTATCGAAGTTTGTAGATCTAAGGAATATTATAACCTATAATCTATAAAAATTAAAATTTTTAGAAAGCTGATTATATTTTTGTGCTATGTATACGATGGAATTATGTAAATCATTCGACAGTTACATATGGAGGTCAATGTATCGTGATATATTCGCTCTTTATCGCTACATGAATGTATGGTCGAAAGCAAAGTGGTTCCTTATTTCGAATAGGTTAGCGCCGAAATAAATCGACGTAATTTTATCATTTTTGCACGCGGCACCGTTGCTTCTCTGCCGGTGCTGTGGCAGTGTGGTACTTTCCCTGGAAATAACAACATAACGGGCGACCATGATACTAGCGAAATGTCCTCATTTTAACTATTTGGATTTCTAGCAGGAAACAGGATTATTACTTGCTGCGGATATGGATTAGATTATGTCTTAAGACGGAGTTACTTTAAATTAAGTATTGTTCAAGGATTAGTTAAGCTGCAACTTAATCTTGTACAAAGAGAAAACTGTATAAACTATGCATTGTGCGTATATAAAAATGGCGACTAAATTTTAAAGGTACAGGTCTAAAACTGGTCAATCATTATTCCGTTGTCTTCGTTTACTAATTTGACTTGTACAATTGACCGGGAACGACGAGAACCGCTGCCCTTTAATGGTCGGTAACGTCAGGTATAGGAACGTCGTACAGAATTACGGAGCCCAGCTCACAGGGGTAATATATTCTTATACACTAAAATACTGTTTTATATTTTCTTCGTTTTAGGACGCTATAAAAATTGTTAACCGACTATGCCTTGTGAGCAAAATTTTGGATACTCTATCCGATTACTGGATGTAATAAAATTGAAGCAGAAGAGATACCACTAAAGTAAGATGCTCAGTCACTTTGCAACATGGATTCGTTTAAACTACCGGGTGTACAAAGGGGTTTCATAGTGAACTGTAACATGGAATTCACAGATGAGAGGGACAGAGTATCTATTTCTGTTGAATAACGCTATTTTTATATCATATATAAAAGTATGTACTCGGCTGTCGTTATTAATACGTCCCTGTTATGGGTATTTGTTGAAAATCGCTTTAAATGTTTTCTCAGGAGAAACACAGTAAAGTGGATCAAAAAGTATATCGATGTCATCCATGGTAAAAAAGGAGATAGAAAAGTATTTCTAATACGGGATTGACTGAAGTACAATTTAAAAAATGTAAAAATTGGTAGGAGACCGATGAGAATAGTCACGGTAATAGCAGTCGAAGAGCCCCGAAACTATTGGGTTCCAGGGTCGCCAGCAGATGTCACCTCGGAGCACGGAAAGTGAGCGTAAACAGACGAGCTGAACCGAGGACGTCCGAACGTATCCGAGACGCAGTCGAGTTCGAGTGATTCCTCGATGGTGGACGTGCGTGGTGTGGCGAGTCAGCCAAAGCGCAAAGGAATGAAAGCTTGGTGTTGGTTGAAATAGCGTGACTCGCCCGGTGGTTAAACTGTGCTCGGTAAAGAAAGGAAAATAGAGGATCTGCCATTGGTGATTGAGGTGCACGTATCGGATCGGGTTAAAACGTGGATTAGTGCGAAGGTAGAGCATGAGTGCGGTGCGTGTGCGGGAAGTGATCGAAAAGTGGCGAAAACTGTGATCCAGCGGAAACGAAAAAGGCCGTTAAGGTGGCGGCTTTGCTGGCGACGAAGAAGAAGACGAAGGCGGAAAAGTACAGCGCTGGAACTAAGAGCGCACGTCGTCGACATTCTTTGTACGCCAAAGGTGTCCGTTCTCTCTGCAGGATACGGAACACCGTAAACCACAAGATGGCTGGAACTCGGACTTGCTGAAAGGCCTGACATCGTGCGCTGTTACGACGGGTACGAGGAAAGGCGTAGAGAGTTTGACGGTGCCATCCTGATGCTGTTGGGTGTGCTTTCCTCCGGTTGGTGGAAATATGACGTTATGATATCAGCCCTATACATCGTCGTCGTCGTCGTCGTCGTCGTCGTCCTCAACGTCAACGTCGTCGTCAAGAGAGAGACTGGCTGAGTAATAGCCCGAGGTAATTGAGAGTGAGAGAAACACGCAGAGCTTGCGACAATATTTTTTGAAGGAAAGAGAGAGAGTGAGTGGAATAGAAAGGAATACCATTTTATGTCCTGTGTATCTGATGATAAAGTTCCACCGGTACGGTAACGGAGAACTTCTGATCATTTGCGGGTTGTCCTGCCCATCTAAATTACGACCTTACCATGTCGACCACGACGATGACGACCACGACCACGACTACGACCAATCCATCACATACCTCGACGGCCGCCTAGGTGCTCTCATTGCAATAGAGGTACTTGGCAGACCGACTTCCTCTAGAAGGGGTAAATTTTTCGGATATCTTTCACGAAACGGAGCTCACATTATCAATAACTCTTCTACTGGTCGTTCCTGAGCTCGCCTACATAGAGACACACTCTACGCAGCTGCAGAGCCCATGGAAAATGTAAACAAATCAAAAATCCGCTTTCCAGAGCACATTGCGTCAGATCTTTAACTCCTGCTCTTAATATTTTACTCTATTTTATTATCACTTAACAGTTTTTACCTCAATATGTTTGAAATCATTCTGTTGTTTGATCGATACTTTATTATTGTATTATCATGAACGGTGCATGGGAAGATCACATTTTATCTCTACGCATTATCCAAATTCTGTATAGATTTACATTGGTTCCGGTCTAACTTTCTTTCTTAAAAGTCACAAATATTCTATTCTGCTACTATGGCTCTATCTGGGATATAAAGTATCAATATTTATGGTAAATTATGAGTAACAGCTTACTACACATACTTGGTCTTAGATGTAATACAAAAATTCTTAACTTGACAAGCACACAGTGTACTAGTTCCGTTACTTGTATAGTGCAGTGCGTAACGTACGTGGAAATTACTTTACACGCCTTTGGAAAGGCGTTTCAGCCTTTTTAAATGCGGATCTTTGCCGGTCGTCATTTACACTTCTGGTTTTCCATCTGGCTGATCCACGACGTTGCGAACTGCGATTTCAGCGACTGTCCCAGTTTTACGAGTAGCTAACATGCTTGCTTTGCCTATTCGTTGTCTGCTTACTTGTTTGCTTGGATATTTGCGTGCGTAGAGAATGACGCTCATTCCGTACACGCCTTTTAAAAACCAACGAATTCCACTGTGTATAGAATATACACGTTGCAGAATAAGCTTATTATAGTTTATATTTCCATGTAGCAGTATGTTTTGCGTATCTTGCGTGGTTACCCAAGGTTTCTCATGGAAAATTTGCTTAATTATTGTTTCATTTACGAACACGTGAAAGGTGAAATTAACTACCTTTTATGAGGACTCATTATACTCTAGTTTGGCAGACACTGTGAAAATATTATACATTTGTCTGAGATATTAAAAAAATCAATTGGGAGAAACTTCATTACAGCTTAACTCATGAATTTATATTATCAGTATCAATGGTCTTTTTTTACCAGTAATGGAAATTTCCATCCTCCACGTCAACGACACCTACACGCAAAGACGTAATGTACGTACATATATACATGGGTACGCCATTTTTGTGCGTATAACACACCCAACCGAAATCCTCTTTTGATACGCATCTAGCGCTGCCTTTACTCCGATCTGGCAATTCTGAGAAAACTAATTTTATTCCATCCACTTTTCTTTGACAATGTTACATTAAATATTGGTGGACTACTTATATGCCTTAAGCGAGTTAGGTGATTCGCACCACGAAAAGTGTTGAATAATTTAGCAAGAGTTGTTTAAATTGTTTTTTAGAGTTCAGAAATGTTGTTAATTTCATAGAAAACTATTTACGTTGTCTTGCCAACAAGATCTAAGTTTCTATTTTTCTATAAATTTATCATTAGCAATAAAACAATTTAATAATTTTGTAGTACCGACTTCTGGGACTTTTCTTTGACTAGAAAATATTATAGTAAAAGATATTACACAGTTGTTCTGTATCCTTACTTCTTCTCAATTTTCCTAAGCCATTCGGTAATCGAAGGAAATTTTTGCTTGTGCATATTTGCAGACAAACCTTCCTTAAACTACTTAGAATCTCTTCGAGTATAGCGACAGTTCTTACCAGAAAGGCATTTTGTTTACTGCTCCAATCACGAATTACGACGACTCTGCGTGATGCCAGGGCCACACGCACACGTTTTTCTGTAATATCCTGTAGGGACCTTCATATACTTCCGTTATCTTTGATACAGGCATTAAAATAATGAAAAGTCACCATATGCTAGGTTAAAAAATAATGCAATGAAAAAAGTCTTTACATAACATTTATCCCTAGATAGTTCATGATTAAATTAGTTCTTATTGATTTATTTATCTATTACATTTTATATATTTAACTCATTTGATCGCTATTATGAATAACACATCCTGTTCTTGTTACCAATTTCTTTCAGGATATGATGTTCATGATTGTCATTTAGGTTTGATTCTTCGTGCTCTTCTTGAAGCGTGGATAAGAAACAAAATCGAGGCGTACCTTTCATTCCCCACGGCCTCGAGCTGCTTCACCAAGAATGGGGTCACTTTTTTTTTACATTTTTACCCCATTGCTCCCCTTCGCATAATTCGGTTGACCTCACGGAAAATCATTTCTTTTGATAAACGTGGATATATTTGATGGATAGACATAATGAGAAGAGCATATGGCTATGTAGAAGTGACGAGTGAGGATAGGTCAGCCATTTTTTTGTATACTGCTTGAAAATGGTTTATCCAACGTTTCTTTAAATCCCGGCCTCGTACCATTTCGTTCGTTAACGGGGCCCAGTTTAAAAATATCGGGAGTGTCGTCGGAACACGTTACCAGGAATACCGATGTTGGCACGCTTCTCGACGATCTTTTATTTACTGCGGTCGCTACGAGAGTATAGGCGAGATAAAAGTAAAATAAAATGAAGAAAGCATACATTACCTCGAACGATTTGTAGATGGAGTCTTGAAGCAATATAGTTCCTTTCCTCGCCGTCGCATTGGTAACGCTTGCAGCGCCCGAGCGGGAACTTTTTGAATTTCATACTGAGTCACAACGGCTTCGATAAGTTTTCCGTTACGCAAAGATGCTCCGGGCGTTCAACCTTGAAATTTTGAAAAATTTTCATTTAGAATTTACTTTATCCACAACTCGTCCAATCTATCAGTTCCTTTACTTACGAAATTTATAAGACATATTTAAAGTTACTTAAACTCAAGCGGAATTTTCCTGTCACTTATCTTCAACGTCCTAACCTAAAAATGTTTGCGTGTTCTTTTCATTGCTCTCTATATTGCTAGCGTGCGTTAGCGATTAATTTATGGGCTGACTCACCGAAAAAGTACTGTACGACTTGAGGACGCCAACACGCGTCTATCGAACGTGCCCAGCAATATATAGTAAGTGTCCGAGGAAGAAACATCAGGATGATAAAACTTTAAGTATTTTCACCTTCTTTCGTGCGTCCTAACCGAACGAAATGACCCATGAATTTATCGGTTGTTAATTTCTCCTAGAATTTTACAATGCTCGTCGTTTCCTATACCGGTATTGGTGATTTCTCACTCGTACAAGGAATAATATCTTAAAGCCAATATGTCTCCACACAAGATTATCCGTAAGGTGTCCGTTAACTGTAACTGGCAACAACTGTAGATCGCGCCTGTAATATCAAGACAGCTCCGCTATTTCTGATCAGGCGCTATAATTAGAGCACGTCGTGCATGTGTATACAGATAATCGCAAAGACCTGTACTGAACGCCTTGAGCACATTGCGGGAACGATTCACGTTATTCAGGCAAGATGGTCGAGAAACGTTACCCTGGATACCGTGTAATCTGGAAGGCACGAGCTATGGAGTATGTAGAATGTATACGTTCATTATGAGCGAGTAAAAAAATAGTCAACGTTGTGATAATCGTGAGTTAATAACTCCACTGTAGATAATAGCTATTGTCACAATAGCTAACGACTACGCGGTTCTTAATTGTAAAATTCCTTACAAGGGAAATTACCTTGGGTAACATCTTTGTCTAGAGAGATGAAAATTGCTTGGATAAATTCAAAGTCTTGATGACCACCGTCTAGCTCATTATTTTTGTTTTGTTTTGTATACGTTAAGAATGTGTGGGTAACAATGTTTAACCCTTTAACAACCCAGCGTCATGGTTTGCTCCGGATGGTCTCGCCCATGGACTTTGTATGATAGAAGTCATTGCGTCATACGGATTGGGAAAAACAGTTGGGCTTTAAAGTGTTAAACATCTTTCTGCATGCATGTAACGGGTAATTTGTGTGAATCGTATTATTGAACGTTTTTAAATTTTCTAGGGAATGTGTGACATGTTCATCCAAACTCAACAAACGAGCAGCGTCAACAGCAGCAGCAGCAACAACACCGCTCACCATCACAACAAGAAGCGCAAGTTGGATTACAACGTCAGTCAGCCAGTTATACAGCACGCACAGGTCCAATCAACCACCGATTATCAATTGGACAATCCTGGTTTGCAAAGATACTCTGTGAGCGGTACCAACGCCGCTTTCACGTCGCTTCACAATAATGCGCTGCAGAAGAGTCCGAATCAGCAGACATTGGTTCGCGCGTCTACGATTAAACTCCTAGACACGTACCAACGGTGTGGACAGAAGGTGTGTTTTCACGAATGATTCATCAAGAATTGGTGGCAACATTGATAACAGAATTGACAATATTTATCGAAAATAATAATCAGATCTCTCGACACACAATCGGTTCAGTATGTATGTAAAGCCGAATTAAAAACTAGATTCATGGCTCTTTAGAGACAATCAAAAATTATGTAAAGGCGATGTCTGTCTATATACAGACTTAAGATTGAAGGCTGTTATCATTCGCACAGTTTAATTTAAGATTGAAAAGTGCGTTCGCTTCACAGAATCAAATTGCAAATGGCTCACTCACGATTGGTGGCTGTGTCGACGTTAAAAGCTTTTGAGAGGTTAAATCCCAGTCGTGATAACGGTACCGATATAGTAATCGCCGTGCAGATAAGACAACATATTGACTTTCTTCTTCTACAACTCTCATCGGGGCATTCATGATAGGTGTATGTACCCTGGGCTTTGGCGCTTTCGTCATCCCTTCTGGTATTAGGGGGTATTAACTTTTGGATTATGGAAGCAACTATGTAATTCCGAGTAGGTTCAGAGCACGGAACTAGTATGGATCGTTAAGCTTTATCCTGAATAAATATTTTGCGAGCGATATGGTCTAGTTTATCGATCCCTACTACGAGTATTGTTTTCATATTTCATGCCAGATGCACCTGGCGATATCATGGCTTTGAGCAGTTGCGACGCGAAATAGGCTTTCAAGAAGGTCCCAGATCGATATCGCATGAAAATCTTGTTTAAATCGGGATGGAACGGTGACGTGATTAATGTGATTAGGCGATAAAGGATTTTAAGAATTTTCGTACACGCTTGGGTTAACTTTATCAACGTTGATAAATATTTTGTGTTATCAGAATTTGAATCACTCTCTTTCAAGGGTCGGTAGTATCAAAATGGGACTGGAATTTCTTTTCAGAGAAAAACTTGGTCGAGGGAGGGTAATGGTGATGGTTTGGCAGTCCACTCTGCCAATACGACGAGCAACACAGCCGGCAGTACCATAGTCTCCCAGCATCACGGCCAGCAGCAGCAACAACAACAACAACAGCTGCAACAGCAACAACAGCAGCACAAACAGACAAGCATGACGTCGCACAGTAAGCAAGTGGCGAACACTGGAAACGGGGGCGGCGGTAGCAACCCCCAAGGTGACGGGGATTATCAGCTAGTACAACACGAGGTTCTCTACTCCATGACCAATCAGTATGAGGTCCTGGAGTTTCTTGGGAGAGGAACATTCGGCCAGGTACACAATATCCTTTCTATAGTATGAATTACTCTTAGCAGTTCTATCAGCGCTGCAATAACTAGTATCAGGAATGCGTCACACTTCAAGGAGAGTAACAGGAGACGGCCTCTGACGTTTTTACTTCTTTTATGTTCGTGGGTCGTTCTTGTTCCTCGCGGTGGTGCGAATCAGGAATTAGGTCATGGACACATCGACATTTTTCTTTTCGCAGGTTGTCAAGTGTTGGAAAAAGGGAACAAACGAGATCGTGGCCATCAAAATTCTCAAGAATCATCCTTCGTATGCGCGCCAAGGTCAGATTGAGGTAAGCGATGAGTATCCATCTGGAAAATTTTAACTACTGGATTTATACACCTTTCATCGGCACTTCTTTCTTTTTATTCTTCCTCCAACGTGTCCTGATACTACAGGATACTTGGATTTTACGGTGATTCACGTATACCGTTGATAACAAGTATACCGTTAATTCCCAATATGTTCTAATACAGGTGTGACGTAAGGTACTCTTGCTGGGGAAGTACGTGGGTCCCACCTATAACTCTTATATTAGTATCATTTACGTAACTGTTATATCAGCTACTGCACATGTGCATTGCTTTTTTACTGTCTTTATTAAAAAAAATTTTCAGTATTATCTATCAGGAATAAGAAATTCTAATTCACTCTGCTGTCGTCTTTTGATCTTTGACACATTTACAGTTTGATACTTTCGTTGAACATTTAGTATCGTAAAATAGACGTTTCCGTTTGGAAAATGCAGAAAAAGAAAGATTGCCCAAGATTCAACGGTGATTTCTCTTTCTTAAATATCTTACTTTTTAACGTTACCGTTTTATGCCTGAAACTCTTGCAGCTGCAAAGAACATTATTCAGATAACAATGAGATGACTTTCACTTTGGGATTGACCCTATGCGAATTATCTAAGTAATGATGAAATCTCTTTACGGCATTTTATGGCCTGGTACTAGCCCGTGATACGGTTTTGTTAATTTTCTAACACAATTATGTTACTTATAAATTTTCATTTTGTGTATTTCCTTTATGGCATATAAGGATTCCTTTTACAGGTCTCCATCCTGTCGCGACTCAGTCAGGAAAACGCGGATGAGTTCAACTTTGTGCGCGCGTATGAGTGCTTTCAGCACAAGTCACACACGTGTCTCGTGTTCGAGATGCTGGAGCAGAACCTCTACGACTTCCTGAAGCAGAATAAATTTTCACCTCTGCCCCTCAAGTACATCAGGCCGATACTTCAGCAAGTACTCACTGCACTGCTGAAACTCAAGGTAGACAATAACATCTGATGGGATAATAATTGTCTTATATTTAAATTTAGCGATTAACATCATGAGGTCTCTTTCTTGATCCTGGTAATTGATTCTTGAATTGCCTTATCCTTGTTTTTCTATATGTCTTTGACACCCAATGACACCCATGACGTGCTATATTTGATTTTGTAATCAGACTGTTGTACACGTATCCCATTCCGCGTCGTACATCGATATCCGATGTTTACATTATACGGAGAATTTAATCTTATTTTTTGAACTTAAAATCCTGTCATCAACATTTAGCACTGCCCGATATTTTGTTCTCGATGTATATTTTGGTATTGTTTTTCTTAACAGCAATTGGGCTTGATACATGCCGATCTTAAGCCGGAGAATATCATGCTGGTGGATCCGGTGCGACAGCCGTACCGCGTGAAAGTCATCGACTTCGGCTCGGCCTCCCACGTATCCAAAGCGGTTTGCAATACGTATTTGCAATCCCGGTATTATCGCGCGCCCGAAATAATCCTCGGACTTCCGTTTTGCGAGGCCATTGACATGTGGTCGCTGGGTTGCGTCGTCGCGGAGCTTTTCCTCGGTTGGCCCTTGTACCCGGGTAGTTCCGAATACGATCAGATACGTTACATCAGTCAAACGCAGGGTCTGCCTACGGAACACATGCTGAACAATGCCAGCAAGACGACAAAATTCTTCTACAGAGACATGGACAGTGAGTAATCCATCAGCTATCCAGTCCAGATACTCTAGACGATTATTTTGTAGGTATGATTTATCATACTTCAATGCTTTATTCCAGGCACGTATCCATTCTGGAGATTGAAGACACCGGAAGAACACGAAGCGGAGACGGGTATTAAATCAAAAGAAGCGCGAAAGTACATTTTTAATTGTCTCGACGATATTGGTCAAGTGAATGTACCCACCGATTTGGAAGGTGGTCAGCTCCTAGCTGAGAAGGCTGACAGGAGAGAGTTTATAGACCTCCTAAAGAGGATGCTCACCATGGACCAGGTAGTAATATCTAATTCATGATACGTATCTAGAGCTGGGGATTTGAGAAGAAAAAATAGGCAACTCTTGGTTTTAAACAACTCAGCGACACAGACTTCTTTTCTTTTTTCTCATGAATCTTAGGAGCGTCGCATAACACCTGGAGAGGCTCTGAACCACGCCTTCGTCACCCTGGCACATCTTGTTGACTATGCGCACTGCAACAATGTTAAGGCGTCTGTCCAGATGATGGAGGTTTGCCGACGCGCCGGTGACTTCACAGCCAGTCCAGCTCATCACCAGGCGCCTCCGGCGCCGCAGCCGCCGCCTCCGACGTCCTTGGTAGCGAACTTCGTGCCTACGACGAACGGCAGCGCAGTGACGCTTACGTTCAACAACCAATTGACCAATCAGGTACAACGACTGGTCAGAGAACATCGCACTGCGCAGACAGGATATGACAATCTGGTTCGTCGACAAGCCTTTTGTATTTTGACGGTGTTGAAGGATTGCCGTCTGTTGAATTCATTGGATGTTGGCGGCGTCCTTTGGTGTTGTGTGAATTTTGCCTAAAGGCTCTAGTGACGTGACCTCTAACGCTTGGCTGTAAAAGAGGAAGCAAAAAGAATATGAAAGTAAAAAAGCTAGCCGTCAGCGCCTTGCCATGTAATAAAAAAAAAAAAAAAATTCAGTTGTCACTTTCATATGGCGCCGGTTGAAAGTTCTTTGCGCTATTAACATTTGTATTTAAATGTAATTTTCTTTATTTTGTAATTTTTTTTTCTTTTCTCTTGTATTTCCTTAGTATCAGATATACAGCAACAGCAGTCGAAGAGCAACGCAGTACAGCGGATCCTCCAGTGGCTCGAATAGTGGACGAAGTGGCGTTCATGATTTTCCACATCAATTGGTACCTGGTATTCTTTGTCCTCCTCCAGCATATCAGACTATGCCGAGTCCTGCTAAGCACGTAGTGGTTGCACAGGTGAGTTAGGAAAATTTTGTTTTCTTGATAACACAGTAGTCTGAATACGCGAAGGTACCTTCGAACAGGGCGTAAAATTAAGAGAGGGTTGTTTTTTTCAACAGCCTTCGCAGGCTCAACAAGCTCCCTTGCAAATTCAACCTTCGATAATATCTCAGCAAGCTGTCGCAGCTGCAGCTGCGGCTGCTCAGCAGCAATACGCCGCTGTTCCTGTATCAATGGTTGAGACTGGACGACAGATGTTGTTAACCGTAAGTAAAATTGTACCTAATGGTTGTCCTTACTTGTTGATTGTACATTTAACGCGTTATCATGAAATAATATTTAATCCTCCCGTGTGTACATAAGTATCCCATGGTCGGATTGCAGAACGCCGTGCAGACATCGTGGCCTGGCGGAAGTCGTCAAATGGCTGCCATAGTGCCTTCCTGGCAGCAGTTACCGCCCCAACACGCCGCAATTCAGCAACCCTTACTTAGTGATGCTGGCGACTGGGGTAGACCACTTATAGTTGACAGTTCGGCTATACTACAGGTACGACCCTTAAATTTTATATTTATGAAGCCATTGAACAAAATATAAAAACAAATTGAATCTTGCACGAAGATGTTGTTGAGGCACATGCGTAGCAAGAGACGATTGTTCTCCTGTATCCTAGAAGTAGTAGGAAGAGGATTGCGTGTAGAGTTGAAGAAACAATGATTTTCATAAAAAACATTATTTCAATTATCAAACCACCCAGCCATACTATCCTCCGTGATACAACACCCGCAATCCTAGGAATATGAAAAGAGCCTAAAATCTCAAATATGAAAAGAATTGAAGAAAATCAGTCTTCATTTCCTCCTCTCCTCTTGATATTCTAATCGTATGGATGATTAGTCTGAGTGATTATCCAATTAATCTCCCTTGTTTTGGGGAAGGATCAGAGGCCTGTGTTCCCCGTGACGGAAGTGTACAACACTAGTGCCCTCGTCGAACATCCCTCTCAGAGTTGGGGTAAACGAAGCGTCACGAAACATCATCAACATCACATGGCGATGCCACAACAATCACAACATCGACATGAGCATAAGAAGGAGACACAACAACTCAGTCCAGTGAAAAAGCGCGTCAAGGAAAGTACACCACCCAGCAGTATGAGACGGCATTCACCTCCTAATGGTCACTGGCAACAACAGTCTACCCAGTCGCATCATCATAGTGGCAAACATGGTAGTAGTCACAATGGCGGCGAACATCAGCAGGTCTCCACCGTTAGACAGCAGACTATCACGATACACGATACGCCGTCACCTGCCGTTTCCGTCATCACTATCAGCGACAGCGAGGACGAATCCCCTGGTAAATGGTAAGTTCAACGTCACTTTTTCATATATTCTTTTCTTATACTATAGTATTACTCAGCATAATTTTATCAGCATTAACAATGTTCATATACAAAAGCTACATATTCATTATACTGCTGATTTTGCAGTATGTCATGCCTATATCTTGGTACAAGTCTCGGGCATTCTAGGTAAATGAAAAATTCGACACTCTCGTGACTGATCAATATTTTTGTCCAGTAGTATATAATTATTAGGTATTTAGTTACACTAGTTTGTGACGTCATGTATTTATTAGCATTCACAATACATAGAAGTATTAATATCCTAAGTGTAATTGACCGTTCTTACTATTGGTATATACTTCTAAACGTGTGACGCGTTATAGCCAGAACTGAACTGAACCACAATTGGTTCAGAAATTTTTAAACGAAATACACCCTTTGTTATACGTCATTGATGTCTAGCAGTAGAATCATGCATGACTATCATTGACAGCTGTGGAGACCGTCAGTGCGGAGCTTGTCAAGGTTTGGCACCTCGCCTGTCTGGCGACGGACGTCCTGTCCGTGAGGAGGTCATCCGAAGGTACATTAACGTAACGCCAATAACACGCAGCACACAATAATCATTACTTAATTAATTAGATCGAATAAATGATCTCGTTCGATATCCTATAATCGTGACGTACCTTAAGAACCCCAAATTAAAAATTTGTTCATCTAACAATCATCGGACAGTGAACGGTGAGAATGCGTTTGACAAACTCTAACAGGGTGTTCATCCTGATGTAACATTAACGCTTCTCTAGGTCATGACTCACTCGTACACAGGGATTTGGTTGTGGAATTTGCAGTGAGACTTCGTTTACCCACTAACAATAAATACTTTCTTGTTATTCTTTGCGAGTGCAGCAGGCTGCTATGAAGTATTGTACGCCGTGTGCGCAACGAGAACTATACAATTAAGATAGGCTGGTGTCTAAAACTTTCTTCTTGGTACCTGCTGAACTCGCGCCATTCTTAACACAACTTTTTTTCCAGTGTATTTTAATTTTTTTTCTCCTCCCTTTTCTCAACTACTTCTGTTGGGAAAAATCAGTCTTGATGAGGATGATTTCACATTTTACAGTACTCAATCCACACCGCGGGTCGTGCAAAGCTCCCACCAAAATCATTCGAGCAGTCAAGTACACACAAACGGGCACACGAGCTCACACAGTTCCTCGCAAAGGGCACAACGCAAGAATGTTATTAGCTGTGTCACTGTTGGTGACAGCGACGGAGAGGCCAGTCCTGGTCGGGCTCACGCTCACTTGTATCAGCACCTGCCACCACATCCTCAGCACCAGCAAACCACACAGCACATCAAGCACGAACCCCAGCCACAACACCACATCAGGTTTGTAAAAAGAACGTTCAATTGTTTGATTCATTAGTTTTGCTCTTTCATTTCGTTCTTATGAAGTGAATTACATAGTCATTAATTCCAAGGTCATGTATGAGTTTTCATGGTCAACTTTATGATTTGCAGTTCCGGTTATTCCTCGCAGTCGCAAAAGAAACGGCTGTTGGCGAAGGTGCAGTCAGAGTGCAACATGATAAACGTCGCGACGAAGCCAGAGCCTGGCGTCGAATATCTTGCGCCGCATCCCTGTCATGCGCCGGCTTGCAAGGAACCTCCGACCTATCAGGTTCGATTCATCCTTGTAGACGATCTTTTCATTTCGATTATCTCTCGAGCTTCCTTTTCGCTCTTCCTAGTTCTTTGCTCCTACTTGGTTTTGGTATCAATAATATTTGCAGAATCGACACCAAAAGGCTCCCGTACTTGCAACAACCCTTGTTCTCCTTTAATTAACCTTTCTTTTGGGTAATGTTTTTCTAGGATGACGCCTATGACATGCATGACTACTTCTTGCAGTATGTGACCACTAGCAGCGCGCATCCTCACCTTCAGGAACAACATATTGTCTACACAACTGGCGCGGATAAACGCGTGTCCTGGCCTGGTAAACGCGCAGAGTATAAGCACGAATACGTGCAACCACCAGCTGCTCATTCGAGAGATCATCAGAAGTGGGCGGTTGCGAATCCAGTACACCAATACAGGTTAGCCTGACATAGATTCAGCATGCGTAGAATTCGGAATATTGCATGTAGTTTAAGGGTAGAGTATTGCAAAGTATTATACAAACCATAGCGAATCAAAAAAGAGGTGAAGCAATGGCAATGATGTAAAGCATGATAGTGTTAAATGAGAAAAAAGTGGACCACTTTTAAGAAAATTAGAATCAGGTATATTATTTTGAAAGAACAGTACAATTAAGTTTCAAGATTTCGTTTAGAGGTTTCAGTATACTTTATATGATGCCTGTACACACAGTACTCTTAAAAATTAATAAGAGCGAGAGTACGTGTAAGTATAGTAAGTCATTGGCATGCGTGAGAGATGTGTAACGAAGGGGTTGGTTTTCTTTGTTGGGTTTTGTAGGCAGAGCCAGGTGGTTGGTTCGGCAGCCCATCCGGGTCATACCCACAGCCACCACGGGCATCCTGCTCATCTGAGTCCTGGGGGCGGTGGCGGGGGCCGAAGTCCAGTGGTTGGGGGTACTCAGCATCTGGGTCAACCCCTTTACCAAGAGTATGCCCATGTACGCTCACGGGCCCATCCCGTGCCACCCCCGGTCTATGTCACGGCTGCGCCTTCACAGGCCCCGGCTGCTATCCAGCAGCAACAAGTGCCCACCTACCAGGGATTCACACCCGGGTGGGTACCTAGACACCTAGTAGATGCATGCATGTGTGTACCCTTCATTATATTATATTAGTATTAAATAAAGTATCGTCAGAGTATAACAGGCCCCTTTATCGATGGAGCCTGTAAGTCTCTTATATCACTAGTAGTAAGCACTCCTGCCATTTTTTTCCAACGAAGTGATTTCACTAATTATAAATTGTATCAGTCACAAAATTACAATGCCATAATCGTAGCATCTTGACTTAAGTTACATCATTTAAATTTTATTTTATTGTAGTGGCAGGAGTAACAACAGTATAATTATGCTAGACGTCTCTCTTACCCTGAGGAGTACACTCAAGCTACTGATGAGTTTCAAAAAAAAAAATCTATTTCATAACTTTACACAGTCCGAATTCGCATGCATAATACCCTTTTCAGACTCGGGTATACTCTCCAAGGGTATGGGTGACTTAAAAATAATCTCTTCCTTTTTTAGATCATTGAGGACAATCTCTAATGTACGCCTTATCCCGTTTTTTACAGCTCGTCTCCATTAACGTTGTATGATTCTAGTCGCGCGTTGCCACCGCCTGCACATCACAGCTCAGCGCGGCCATTATTGGCCAGCCACGCGGCGCATCCGCTGCCCGCGCACATGCAGCCAACTGCGGTCTACGGTTTGGCACCACTATCTCCTGCCAAGCACCAGTATCAACCATCCGGTTTGTGGTTTACCGAGTAAATTGACAAGTCGTACCAATTATACATAATGCATACACTGTAGATATTTTTAAGAAGGTAACAAAAGAAACAAAAAGCAGAACCTCCGTATAACGTTCCTGCTAATCAAACGTATCCACCGGCACATCAGTCAAATCGAGGAGATCAAGATATATCAATATAATGACATATATGGATATTTCCAAGCGAGACTTAAATACAAATTAGTATCTCTTCACGAAGATGCAAACCCATCTAACGTGTCTTCTGCTATGCAGCGAGAAAACTTGACTCGCGTCATGAAAAGGAGCTCAACGCTTAATTGTCCTTGAAAACATGGAAAAGTCGACAATCCGTCCCGTGCAACTTTTTAAACTGTTTTCTGCAACTGCGTGGCTGACTCGCTTTCTTCTTAAATGACTGCTCGTGTTAAGATTATTACTATCAGTCGTCATATTGACAATACCACGTCTGAACATTTGCTTTCAACAATTGTATATTACGTCAGCGTGCAATTGGGCTTTGATATCGGGATCGGTGACTAAATGGTTCCTTACTCCGTTGTCGGATTAATTCATTGCTTTATATAGAATGACGACTAATGGGTACGTCTATGGCTCTTTCTCGATTTGACATGACTTTCGCGCAAGGAACGTTATGCTAAAATTTGTTTATAAATAAGCACGAGTGGTTTGGGGGTATTTTTAAATGAAGAGGAAATAATGTGAAGGAGGTATAATTGCGTACGGTACGACTAAGATGTGTAAGCGGAAGTTAAAGAAAAGTGGCTCTCGGACAATGTATTCGACGGAATTCGAAAATTCAACGGACGATTAACGTACAAAAATTGTATATAGTAATTGTTTGTCATTGATGATAAATCCACTGTGGTATGGCGCTCGATAAATTTTCGGCTTCTGTCGAATGGACGAATAATTAATAATCAAGACCCAAATTAACGTGGCCAAGCCTTTCCCGAGTGGGCCCGACACTCGTCTTTTCGTATTAAATTATAGAAAAGGCACACGAGAAACAAAAGTGGGAAATAAGTTTAAGAGTATACAAAGATTTAAAAAAATAGAGGCCACACCGCGTTGTCGATGCTGACAAATGTGTGTTTGCTGAATGAAGCAAAATACAATATTTATACAACAACACACAAACACATGCACACTGAGGAATAAAACGTGGGGACGTCGTTGCGACGTTCTTACCCTCATTATCCTATATTGACGGAGAAACTCTTGCATTTCTTCATATGATACATCATCGCGTATCATGCAACGCTATTTTAATGCTCATTTAACTTAAATCTTTAGACGATTTATCAATTGTGTTTATTCTTCTCTGTCAGTCCCTAAAGGAAACAAAAGAAAATCGAAGGTCGGGTATACAAATTCGCCAGAATCTACATTGATCGCCGATAAGTCGCGCTGGTACTTTCTAAAAATTGTACTCCTGCATCCGTCCTGGTGTAACATATAAACTTGTAGAGACGATATGTGGGAGAAATATGGGTGGGAGAGGGAAGAAAGAATTAAGAAAGCGCGACTCATTGACGTATCAATGCGATTACACGTTTCAATGAAAAGGCGATAATCAGTAAGGGTGTTCTTTTTCGTTATATAATTATCTATATTTTGTCCTAGGGATTTAACCAAATATACAACACTGCGCATGCGCCACTAAATATAATGTCCCGTACACTCATGAACACACACTATACACTATTGGAGGGATTGCGTTTAGGTGGGTTTTAACCTTTTTCCTTCGGTTAGGGTTATTCAGGTTTATCGTAGCTTTAGGGGTGCGGACTTCCCCTCGCCGCCGTTATTGTACAAAGTGTATGTAAATTTGCAGATGATATATTATAACGTAGGATCGATATCACACTTGTGTATTGGCACGGAACCGTTGCGATCTTCTGCGTTGACAAGGGCTGACTCACCCCTTGTTCCTTGAATGATACGAGGCGCGTAATTAGGTTGATAAACAATTACGGAGGAGATAGGTTCGATAATCTTCGGATAGTTCACAAGGTGTACGAATGAGGGTGACTTTTTCATAGTCTCACTATTTATTATTACATTGCTACTACTCTTATCGTTACTATTGATTACTGTCTTTGTGAAATTGCTAAACGTTATTGCCTACCCCACGTGTCTCATGGCACTATGATAATTATTATTGTCATTATCATCACTGTGTATTGCATGGAGGCAACGTTAACGATAGGTTCTCGAGGGGGTTGAAGAAAGGGAGACCAAAAATGATAGGGTCGCGTGCGCAAAGTTGATCAAGAGAGACAATGGAATCAACTAATGGAATTACGTAAAATCACTGGTTTTATATAGAAAATGTGACCCGTCGGTATATCGTTTCCAAACTTGTTTTTTTTTCTCCAATGCCGTACACAATGTATTTTTTTAAGTTCGGTGCGCACGTGAGTTCCCAATCAGCCGTGACGTATTGGGTCCTTAATTACGAAAATGTATAAGATCAGTTACATTGTAGAAACAAAGAATTGTACATGTTTTAAATTGGAAACGAACGAACGTATCCATCGTGAGTCTTCGAAGAGTGTATAGATTTATATATAATAGTTTGTTTCCCCATCGTGTAGGGATGATTTATCTTGTGTATAATTTCAATGATCACGTCGTCCTAATTCTTCTTTTCTTTTTTTGTACATATAACAATAATGTGTTCTAATCCAATCGACGGATTCCTAGTGATTTTCGTTACCGTTTTCATTTTCATTTAGTCGAATCGCGTTCTTCCGTCGAGCCAAAACAAAAATCATTGAATCATTAAATCCGGACGCTTTCGTCCCTGTATTTCCTTACCGTGGGGAATCGACACGACTGATTTGGAACTCCATGATATTTTTGTCGCGTGTCAAGTAAAATTGTGCGCCGATCCGTCAAAATAGTTAATTTAATATTTGTACATATAACTTAGTAAGATAATCCTTCGAAATCCTACGCGGTTGGTTGTCCAATTCCGCGACTTCTCATCTATTTCTCTTCCCCTTGAAGTTTTTGCCGTTGTCGTCGACAATTTTTTTAAGCGTTGACACTTTCTTTTTTCTTTTTTTTTTAACAGAATGACGCTTAGGCATTGTTTGCTGAATATTCGTGACATGTATATATAATTACAAATAGATGAATATATATATATATATATTAATAAATATATAGATATATTATTCGGACGAGATTGATATGAGCACGTTGATTGGAGTGACAATGCCAGTCCGAAATATTAACTCTAATGTACATACGTAATATAGGATATATATATAGTAATACGATATATAGATATCGTCAAGTTTTAGATGCGTTACGTGCATTACACGAGGGTGGTTTTTTGTGGAATGAGAAAAATTTCGAAAAAGAAACTGTGCGATGATAAACTAGGAAAACGGCCGCGAAATTAGAATTATTATTGTGTTTTGAGATTCTTAAGCGTTTTAAGGGGGAAGCCTATGAGAATTTTCCGTTTCGTGTGATCGTTTTTTTTTCCTTTCTTTTATTCTCATGGAAAAACCAATAATTCTCGTGTCCACGCGGTTCTTTGACGTTTTGGTCGTCGAGCGATTGCCCGTTTTTTTATCTTTATGGAATTCGCGGCCTTCCTTTATATCAATTTGGATAAAGTGAAGTGCTCGTCGGTCATAATCTATGGGATTGCGAACGATCGTGTTTATTATGTCGTACGGGAATATATAACTAAGTCGATGTGCCTGTTTAACAATTAATTGTATATTATATTATTGCTAGGCTATAAGCTAACCGAAACTAAATTTTCAATTCGTAATTGTGCGTAGGGAGGTGTGACGTAGTTGTAGGTTCGCGTTTCGATAACAATTATTAATAACGTAAGGTGTTACAGTCATCGTAAATGTTGCGTGTTTCGTCGAAATTTATTATCAAAATTAAGTCATTTTATTGCCAGAGGCATCGGTAACGCTACCGAAGGGAGCGAATGGGTCACAAATATTCGTACACGACACATTGATATCTATAAAGACCGTAATTACATGTGACAAATTTTGAAATCATCTTAACGCATCAAGTGTATACATGGCGAATCCCATTAATGGAAAGTAAAAAAGAAAATCATTAATCACACGCTCATATGCTTCCACGTATATCTGTAGTGTCCATTACGGTTGCGGTGCGAACGAGATCCTTTTTTTCCTCCTTTTGGGGTAATTCTCGTTTTTCACTTGTCAAATCATATCCTTAGATTTCCACTCTTTCACATATGTCGTTTAATCGTACTCGGGCATATACACTATACGCATATGTGTACGGACGTAGTACACATATGACAATGAGAAACAGGCTTAAGAGAGGAAAGTAAAAAAATCTTCATACGCAAAATTATACAATATACCAGATACGTCATATACATTGATAATTATATGTATTATAGTCGTGGCTTTTCCTTTTATTTCTTTAACATTATTTCTTTGCACCATATACTTCGCTACAGCTACAATGGCGGTTTCTTAATCAAATTTCATTAGTACGTTTAAGGTAGCTTCCCTCGTTGGACCATTCTTTTTTCTTTTATTCCATACGGCGTAGAATTTTGAAAAAGATTTAATATTACGCAACACGAACATAACTGGTTTGGGTATCATAGTATGTTTATTTCTTGTCAGAAATTCATAAGCAAGCATGTCGTTGACTCTTTTGGAACGGACGTGTTCCTTGTGATTTCATTATATTGTTTGGGGTCACTCAGAGTCACTGATATGTCACGTATATGAACATACTACATATGTTATTATTTAATCATTGGCGTTTACGATCTAACGAAACACACCAGAAAGCGACTAATTACAAGTAACAGCTAACTAAGCTCTGTAGTTTAATAATGGATAACGGGTATGATTAAACAAAAAACCCAGCAAAGTAACGTAATTGTATCGATGGTTCTAGTTGTGATATTTTACTAATGTAATAACGATAATTAGTGTAATTAATGCTGAGGCTCGCGATCAGTAATTAATAACTTTAATCGCGTTAGGTCTATACAAGATGGTGAAGTTTTTGGGCGCATGGAGGATATATAATATAGTATAACATAATGCAGCAACTGATATAATACGTGAACTTCGTTATATTATTGTATTGTATTATTATATTATATATCGTGTTGTATGCCAATGCGCCCGGGCGCAAAGCTCTTCACTTTTTATACACGTAGCTTGCTCACTGAAAAAGAAAGAATATATATATATATATATGTTCTGTGTTCCGTGTACACGAGTGGAGATTATTTTTAATCATTTTCAAAATTTGTACATAGTTCTCTTATCGTATCTGGGGGATATTTGTAGGTATATAGGTGTAGTGCCTAAAATGTCGACGGGATTGTGTCAAATTTTGGCTGAGAATAGAAAAGACGATTTGGGAAGAGGGTGTTGTAAAATGAAAAAAAAAAAAAAAAACTACAGATCTGAGGGTAAAGTTTATCGTCGTGATAAGGTCGGCGAACTTATGTTGTAACGTAATTCTGTTTTATCAACGAATGCGGCGAGTAATTGTGGATAAAAAAATTTTCAGGCATCGTGCGATTTTGCACTGGAGATAGAGATTTCGTGTCGGACAAAGTTTACGATAACTACGTAAATTCAGAACTGATAAGGAAGGGGGTCGCGTACGATTATTGTATTACAGTGTGTGGATCTTGGTGTGGGATTTTCTTGTGAATTAAAGAGGGCCGAAAATATATTGTCTACGATTATGACTAATCAATGAATTATTACATTAGATGGATTTTAGGGGTTTAATATTTCATCGCGTAGTAATCTTTTTTTTTACCAGTTTGAGGCTGGGAGGGTGGGACATAGTTGAGATATATAACTACCGTGTAAGTAAAGGATAATAAGAGATAAATGAGTAAAGAAGAAGAAAAAAAGAAAAAAAAGAAAAACCTTAGCTAACGAGAGATAACATATTTTTGGAGTTAGTAGAGAGGGGTGGGATAATATTGTGCTCTGTGAATTATTAGCGACATCGGCTTAGATTTCTAATCTTTCTTCGTGTATCTTAAAACTATTCTTGTTTTTCTTTCCTTTTATAACGTGTCTCTGTCTCCTTCGGTACGACAGCTCCTGACAATTTTATCCAAAGGGATTGGACTGACTTCACATCCCCTAATAGAATGAAATGAATTTTTCACGTTCGATAAGAATGCGCAGCCCTTTGACAATGCGACGATAACGAACATTGTCGTAACTTTCCTAAGGCTAGGCATTTTCGCATAATAGACGCACGCAACGTACCGTCCGCGATATCCAGATTAATGAAAAAAAAAAACTAGAGTTAAGTTCTTGGATAAAGAGAGAGAGAGAGCGAGAGAGAGAGAGAGAGAGAGAGAGGGAGAGAGAGAGAGAGAACGAGTAGGAAGACGTAACAAAAAAAAAACAGAATAAGTGTCCGAACAAATAACAGAATATTTACAGTGCATTAATGTACAGTAAAGAAGAAAAAGGCATGTACGATTGTTTCAAAATTTTTCGAAAATTTTTTTCTACCTTTTCTCACAATTTTTTTTTATCCCCTCCAAGGCGCATCCTTCACTCAGGATAACATCGGGCTCTTCGTAACGGGTAACGACCTAGGGATAGCGCTTTAATATTGTTCTTTTCAAATGACGTTTGCAGAGGCAAGAAAATTTGGTCGAAATTCCATTTTTTCGAAATTCCACCCGACGCTTCCTTCGCGTATTAATGAATATTAATTATTAACGTATAGATTATTACGCTCTGGCGACTCTAGGATTCTAGGCGATTCGATTCAACTGTCTGACTGTTTTTCGATGTTCTTCGATGTTCACTATTAAATAACTATACGCTGTGCTAATCGTTTACAATGGAAAAACTTTCAGATCACTCGTACGACTATTGATTTACGTGCGTATAATAAATTCGTATATTTTAAGTATATAGTAAACGCGTTACATCATATTACCCATACGTACTCATAGACAACAACGGCAACATTAACACAGGTACACATAAGAGACCAACGTATATCCTATCGTCTTTTAACGAATTAACATTTTGTCGTATGCCCATCACGTAAATAACTGTTACGATTGTTATTATTTCATTTGACTTCTCTTGAATTATCCATTGATCGTTAATTAAGGGGATATCTCTTTGTCACGTTCTCGTTATAGCTTTTGTCGTGCGTCCAACTGGATACATTCTGCGTGTGGCGTTATCGAACGAATGATCGGAAAAATTGTGAGGGAGCGAGCGAAAAACAAGAAAAAAGAAAAAAATACTCCAAATATATATATATATATATATATATATATATATATATATATATATTTATTTAGAAGACAAGAGCGATGACAGGAAGCAGAATGATGTTTCTTAGATGTTGTCAGTCGATGCTAATTTCATATTTTTCCTCTTATAGCCGTGGTGTTTCTCGATGTCGATCGATAATCGATCAATCAATTCTCGAGTTTCGAAATTTAAGCTTTAGCCGTTCTTTCTGTCGTACCTCGATGGCTAAATTTTGTTAGCGATTAGGATGCGAATATTCTATAGATAGACGATCGATCGATGTTTGTATTTTTTTTTCTTCGCCCCTTAACTCCTCTTTTACCCACACATACATACACACGCATACGCATACACAAACTTAGAATTTTTGGGAAAAAAATTTTTTTTATCATTGGCTTTTTAACACGGGGATAGTATAATATTCGCATATGGGCAAAAATTGCGATTCAGGAGATAAATGTAATGACTAAAACAACAAGAAACGGGATAATAGTCTTACGTATGTTGATTGGACTACTACAATAATAATATCAAATTGCGAGACGAGAATTAGTGCGATAGCGAATACCCTTTTTTTCTGACTGGTGTTTTATACGGCTGTAGGATTAACAGAACTTATTACCATTAAAACTACGCTATACGACTATATTGTATTTGTACCATATATAAATATATACATAATTTGTGTATTTTAACTATCGATTAATTACGACTGTAGATTATTATTATTATTATTATTATTATTATTATTATTATTATTGCTATTATTATCATTGTCAATAACGTATGTAACGTCGCTATATTGTCATTGCGGTTACGAAATACGAGAATTACTATTATTATTATTATTATTATTATTGATTGTACGAATTACCTGTATATTCTATTGTTTATTTTTTATTAGTCACGTAGCGTTGCCTGTATATAAGGCGGTGAGTCGAATGGCATGGCGTTGAAAGCGTCAGATTTCTTTTTTGGTTCCTTTGCTTCTCAAAAGGAAATGATTACGTATTCGGATCCCTCGTCGCTGCTTCTTTCTCGTGCAACAAATTAAGCTTTGGATCAGGAAAAGATAAGAGCCTCGCTTGTCCTATTAAGGATCACGGCTCTCCGTTGGGCAACTCAATGGCGAGATCTGTGCAGTAATCGAGGAGGCTGATTAGTCGGTTTATAAAGAACACAGTTAAGAGGACGCTAGGACTTCTGTATCCTTAGCTCTGTTGTTCCTGTTGTTGTTCTCTGCAAACAGGAAGACACCAAGTAACGAGTAAGATGAGCCGACGAAAGAGCAGTTGGGATTGTTTTCAACGCAAGCCATTCGACAAAAGCGAATGTTAACGTAGGGGTAAAAAAAAAGGGGATTGTCTCAAACGATACTAGAAATAGTGAATGGGAATTCTTAAGCCGTAATTATTATTTGTTACAATAATAATCATTATACTATCTTCTATTTTGGGTGATGACGAATTAATTGAAGTAATTTAACAGCGACTTTTATTTAGGTGTTTGCGATACTTAGCCGTTACTACCGCTACCCTTCGGTTGTTCACTGTTGTTATCTTACGTCTTTAGCCAATCATTGTTCAACCCAAATGATCACTGACGATCATTAATCATACTACTGTACCGTAAAACATCCGGATCATTGTTTCGCGCTCTGGCATTTTTGTATATTTTTTATCATCTGTACAGTCACACTCTTTCTCTATTATTAGATCGACTTTCTTTTATCGATGGAGAATCGACGTAACGTTGAACTCAATTTTGAATTATCATTGGCGTTACACTGGCCGTACGTGAATCGTTCCATTAACTTTTGTCAATTAACACTATTAACGATCGCACTTGAACACGAAATTCGTTAGGGATAATTTTAGTGTTGTCTTTATGGTCCTTTACTAACATGCCTGTAGCGTGAATACGTTATTTTGAATGATTCTTTGTGATTTTTGTTTGTACTCTTTTTTTCCTTCTTGCTTATTACTTTAGAAGTTGACTTTGGCTTTTTGGCTTCCGTTCTATATCATGTTGATATATTTAATGAATTGTAGGAGAAACAAATATCCCTTGCGAAATTTCGTTTGCTTTTAACCGCGCGAGACTAATAATGTGGATGATGAAGATAACGATGGCAATTGAAGGGGAATTATATTATTGAATTGTGTGGATCTTTACTGTACGCCGATTTTTATAATGCGCGGGTAACGAGTAACATTGCTGCTTCTTTATGAGCGTGCCTCTTTATCTTATCTTTTTTTTTTTTTAGTTTCTCGTTCGATTTTAAGCCTACAGGCGGTTGGCCTGACTCAAAGTATTACGACTTAACGGTACATAAATGTTAAACAGAGAAAATATAAATATCACGTATACAGTATAAAACACACGTTACATTCATAATATTCTTGTTGTAATACGTTTACCGCGCTGTGTCGTGCAACATATTATTTCTGAGGTCGAGCAAAGTACAAAGAGAGTAGATTTAGTTTGATGTCAGAAATAGTCTGGGCACGATTGACGTTCTGATTGTTCCCACGTGTCGTCAATGTTATGCTAATTTTCGAGAAAATGAAACTGGACAGAGAAAGGCGAGGTTGACGAATGCAATATAATTTGGCATAAGCTTAATTTATGTAATGACGATCGATGCACGCATTGAGGGAACGGGTTAAATAGAAACAGGAAATCAAATGGAAAAGCTTAACAAGTGAAAACAATGACTTTAGCAATACGATTGTCCGTCGATCTTCTTGATCGGCCGTAACGAGACTTTCTGTAAAATCTAGGCTACCAAAATTCTCTGTGTAAAGCGATTGACAGAGTCTGGTACCTTGCTGATGGTCAGATGTTCCACGCAAGTCCAAGTTCAATAGGAAAGTTGATGGGACTTGTGTTAAAAAAAGTAATGGACCCTCTCACCATTCATCTTAGTACCATGTCGCGTCAGGACTCTTTTAGGGGCTCTTATTAATTGGTGACAACTTATACTTAATGTGGTTTAAATTTAATTCACATGATATCGGGGGGAGATATTTTGAAAAATCTAATTGACATTTATATTTTAATACATGGGCTGATTATATTTAGTGTACTTGTAATTAATTCGCCGTGCGACACGCAGACGCCGCTATCTGTCTGACCTCGCTTGATTTAACGTTGCGAGAAGAGAACGAAAAATGAAAAAATTTATATTTTCAAACTTCATTCGATCGTCGTGTCGCAGGATGGGACGATAGTGGCAAACGCGTGACGCCGGCAAGAACATGGTTTTCTGTATATTACTGTAGTATAATCAAATACTAAAGACTAATGCTTAAGGTGATCAATCAAGCTTCGGGAAGTGTGATATTTTCGAAGTGGCGAGACATACATATATATTTGAGAGAAAATATAGAAAACAAATGAGCGAGAGATAGAAGCGAGACATAACGGTGCAACGTAAAATATTGAACAAAAAGAACAAACACACTACCAACCGTCGACCAATCAACCAGCAACAATAACAACAACGTTATGTTAGATGATAATAAAAAATATATGCGCGAGTACCGACGTTCACCGTTGGGTTCTCGAGCATTTGAACGGTATAACGCGAATGTCTTTATTGTCATTGTTGTTTTATTTTTTATTTATCTTTTTCATTGTTTACCTCATTCTTATCATTTTACGCCATACAAGCCCATTATCCATTATATACACTGTCATAATCCACTATTATCCCATGTTACTACGACTACTACTATTACTACTATTACTACTACTATTGCTATCTATACGTCATTTTGGTCCCTTTTGGATATTTAATCAAATGTATTATCTGAGCCCGATCGATTTGTACCCATTTATAACAATGCTGTATATTATCCGTGCGCGTACGACTAACTTGGGTATATTGCGCATCACGCAAATTCGGTGTCTCGTGTACTGTGAGAATAATGCCATAAAAAAATCGACTGTTACTATACGTTAAAAAATAAAGTGAAATCTCTCTGTACATAAAACATATATATAGGATTACATTAAGGCTAACCGAAGCAGAGCAAAGCATACGAAAATGTTGATGAGAAATCAAATGACGTATTCTGAGGTCACATTACGAATTCAGTGATTTTCTCGTTCTTTTGTTTGATTTTTCTTTCGGTTACTTGTCACACCGCGGTATCCTACAATAAAAAAAAACTATAGAATTATAATAAATGAAAATACTTGTCACGTACCAGAAAAGAGAAATATGAAAATTCCGCCTGCTTTTATTTTTGAAATCTTATTTAAATATTCATTTTCTCACTAGCGTCAAATCAACCCAGACAACCCATAATATCCAAAAGTTGTCTTTAAGGACTCTAATGGCACTGAATTTGTCTTTTAAGACATCTTAAAGACGACTTCTCGACATACGTGTTGTCTGGAAAGATCTTCACCATTTTTTGTCGTCTTTCCGTCTACAAAGAGAATCTTTTCAAAATATCCTTTGTTTTATTTTGACACATATCACTCATCGTCGACTGATCGATCGTACACCGATCTACAAAATGATAGGTGGGCCCAGTCCATTTCTCGTGTTTACAAAATAACATATCAAAAATGTATGACCCGATTCGAAGGTTGGTACGTGATAGCTATAACGATCGTTCCTAATCCTTGAATTAGCAATCTCTCGTAAGCAAGAGTTAAAGCGAATTTGGAAAGACGCTAAATTTAAATTAGTCCACTAAAGTCTACTGGTAGCAATGGAAATTCTTGCAAACGTAAGTGAACGGATTAAGAAATTCAACAATAATTGGGAAACGAAATTATCGTGTTAGAGGAGTTCCTTGATTTATTTTTTTTTCTTTCAGACGCATAGGAGAAACGCTTAAAAATAATGCTACTACGAAGGTAGGTAGCGAGAGTACGAGTGCGCGTGACGATTGGAAAAATTGCGAGAAAGCGTTGCGTAACAAATCGCGTAACAACGGGACAGAGATATCTTATGCATAAAGTGAGATGGAATGGGAATATCGTAAGACTAGATTTACTTTGAGATAAGAGTCATGACGGTTGCACATTTTCAAACTGATTTAAACGTTACTCGAAACTTTGAAACATAGGCTCAGCCATTGTCGAAATAAATAGAGATATATATGCGACTGAATAATCAACCTACAATATTGTATATCGTGTAGATGATGACGATGATGATGATTAAATAGAGACTTTAGCAGTTCGATTAAATTAACGTACGGCGCATTGTTATGTACGTTATTATTGTACTACTACGTGACACAATTGATAAAAACCAGGGTAAACATAAATAACTATATGAGAATATATTATATATATTGTATATATACATATACGTATATTCAACGATATTTATATATACACACGTAATTCTCATATGTGTGTATATATTTATATGTATATTTGTTTATGAAACCCTATATACGTATCTCTGTATATATACATCGAGGTATTCCTAGTGGCACAACTTCACTGTAAATAACGATTAATTAATTATTACTTAATATTATTATTACTAATCATCACTGCTACTACTACTACCACTACTTCGATTATTATTATTATTGTTATTATTATTATCATTACTCTACCACTACTACTACTACTATTGCTATTACTATTACTATTACTATTGTTGCTATCTAACTACATTACTGCTACCATGGAAAATGATATCCCTGCTCTATAGATATATACTGAATGTGCAATTCTATGTACGTTCGTATATTTATATGTACAATTCATCTAGGCCGTAGAGCTTAGCGGAACGTGTATTTGTATAAGAAAGAGGAATAGACAAAAGTGGCTGAAAATCAGGCATGACAAAAAAGTAACGAAAAAATTCTATAAATGGAATTTTTGTAATTCAGTGTAGTATTTCGTAGGGTTACTAATCGTGCTCTCCTGCCTATTTTGAATTTTGACTGTATGTTATATAAATCTATATATATTATATACATATGAAAATTGAAGAACAAAAAATATGAAAGAAAACACGTTGGACCAAGTCGTTGTGGGGCACTTGCCAAAAAATCTCATAATTTTTAGATGATGTTGAGCCACGAACTATAGTTTAGCCCTGGGTATAAGAATGGAGTGCGGATATATTTTGTCTCTTGGTAATTTGAGTAAAAGGTAAGGAATACTCCGATTTCTTGCGAACCGTGATAACGTTTATCTTGAATCTTTATGCCTGAAGTATAGATATTATTTTCGAGTCCTTTCTTTACCTTAATGATTAATTAGGAATTTTTTGATATTTTCGAATCTTCCGGTTCTACACTTTGTTTTTCGTGTCCGCACGCATTCGCTTACTTGGATAAATGACTACACGATTATCATTCTTACGTGTCGTTCCAAAGAATGACACGGCTTTCTTTTAGAGGCCGTAATATGGACTTTTGAACGTAGAACTTTCGTACTTTATATAGCTTTACAAATTTACACGGAAATCGGTCGTGTCCACGGAGAAGTTTGTTCTTTCGCGGTTACGAGTCTATTATGGCTGCCAACTCGATTTTACTGATGGCTCTTTATTTTATTATTTTACAATGCTATCGCCCCATCTTTCAATTTGTTAGTTTCGCGTTATATGTATGTAGCGAGTGTAGAAACAGACAATAGAAATTATAAAAGAAAAATCCATAGTGTAGACAGTGGAACAATTCAAAATAAGATGTGGCAGTCCGTCTTGCGTGGCTCGTGAAAGGATCCAATGGTAATCCGTAATATATTCATCGCATCTAATTAACACTGTCTATTTACTAATAATAACAATTAAACAAATTACTATTGTTACGGTATTAATACATTGATGATAATAACATAACGATACCTACTACTACAAAATGAATGTTGCCTTTTTGTCACATTGGTTAATGGAATGAATAATATATTAATAAATTATGTACGATTGATAATTTAAATAATCTATTATATTGCAGATAATAATCAATGACGATTATTATGTAAAAGCGTAATGGAGATTCATAATGTGGATATGTGTTGTGTTGATGTAACACGTCCCTATTTTAATGTAGGGCTGAATAAATCAACCAATCTCCAGTTTTTCCTGTTTCCATTCTGTCCTTAGTCGAGCAGCCTCTCGTTTGGATAGTTGTTTCTTTTATTCAAGCTTATAAATGTTTTTGATATTCTCCATCCACAGATTAGACAGGATTCATCGTGATTCATGGCAATTAATTGATATCAATTGTATCGTAATTTTGGTTTATTTTTTAGTCGTTCCCTTAGACATTAGTTTATAGTACAATATAAATACAATTTTTGCAAATATGGGAATTTCAGGAATGCTATGTAGCAATATGCGAATTTTACACATGTTTAAATTCACTGTACGTTTGGTATAGTTTTATTATGCATTAAATTTAATGCAGCAGAGACTGCAGGACGGGCTGTAGATACTATCGCTGATATTGGTATTGTGACATTTTTAGATGGCACATGGAAAAAATATAGCATAAATCCTGCTGCAAGTAACAGGTGCATTCCAAGAATAACTGTAATGTAGATTAGTTTATGTTTTCCTAGAAGATCAAAAGCAAAATATTAGTCGAGTTGCTTTGGTAATGATAATTAAATGTTTTCTTCACCTGCAATTACTGGTGACAGAGATCTCAGTAGGACTCCTCCAGATAATAGAGCTGCAATACCAACTAAGGACCACCGCAACCACCCAATTTGTATCGTCCATAGAAATGCAACTGGGATGTAAATTGCCAATGAGTATCCATAAAGGCAAAGGAGTTCGAGAAGTCCAGGAGTTTTGTTAGCCTGCTCATAAAAATATTGTATTGGATATATTCAATGTAATAATTGATTTCACTGATATAAGCCTCTATAAGTCACTGATGTACCTCTATAAGCTCTTCTTCCATATTTGGTGGAGTACTAGTCCATTTGAGTACAGCCCATAGTGCGAGTGGTAAAAGCCAAGCATAAAGAAAAATAGCTGTGGCTGCATATGACACTAGATGAAATTCGTATCTCCAATGATAATTACTGGAATTGGCTGTCTGCAAATAATTAGCCATGTTTCCACTGATGGCTATCGAAAACACCAAAGTGACACATATCCAGAATGGTCCATAAAGATCTGGCTTAGGTCTAATGTGCGTTTCCCAATAGTTGTCAACACCATGAGGAATCATAGACCGCTTTATACGTTCCACAACATCATCTGTGTTCACATCAAAGAATTTTTGATAATACTCGATGGTCCAAAAACTTCTTGCTGGAGGAGCTGTAATGTAATTTAACATTATGTTACTGATATGTATCATAAGTAAAATATTTATAGTTACAACTTAATTATACATAAATACAATTTAATCTACAAAAAAAAGAACCTTCTGTCTTGTCAGGCATCCCATGGAGGTCTTCGATGATACCAACTCCAACTGAGTCATTATTTATATTGCCAAAATTTTGATGATCCGAAGCTCCCAGATTTAACTGAGCCTGCCCTCCAGAGCTGGGATGATTTATAGGTGAAAAATCTTGAAATGATATAAATTGAGAATCTCCAGAGGTTCCTCTACCACCCTCCATGATTCCGGTCTTATATTTTTGACAATTGCCAGCTGGTCAGCAGTAATACCAGAGAACATATATTACATGGAAGTGTAGGCCTTATGGGACGATTTGGCATGAAACGCTGGGGTAATCGGTTAGTGATTACCCCAGCCACTGCGAGCGCTGCTTGTATCGATGTGAACGAACACATCGATAAATTACAAGCTCCGCCTCTTGCTATGATCGCGCGTCTTTTCGCATACATCGCGCACGTGGAAGAGTCGGCATTATGAGCGTTAGCGCATCATCATTCCAAACATTAGAAATGCGTTAATGTGAGTGAGTACGCACTATCACGTCCAACATTGGAAGCAGGGCAATGTAAGCAAGAGGTCGTGATAGGCTGTGAGCATGAGTGCGAGTGAGTCGACTGCAAGAGGCGTGGCTTCATACCCTTTCCATGTGTGTGGCACACTGATACACCGCCGCGCCATCTAGCGGAGAAAAGGGAAACTAACTTTTCTCTGCCAAATGTTAACACGGGACCTACGCTTCCATGTAATATATGTTCTCTGGTAATACTAGCAGCAGAGATGAGTAAGGAGATGCACAACGCTACGGTTTTAGGCGATACCAAAAACATGGCGCTAAATCGTAGCGGCGAGACCAGGAGTAGGATTTTGTGATCATCGCCTCCGTCGATAAAGCATATCCCGTCATAACCGAGCTGAACGTGATCACAACCGTGAAGCTTGGCGGGCAGAGATTCTCCTCTACTTACCGCTGGTTCCTCAAAGCATCTCTTCGAACAAAGCCGCTTATCAGATATTGCTTAAATATATTTTACAGGTGCCACGAACCTGTAAATGATAACCTCAACTTATTATACGTCATATTTTTGGACTTTTTAAGGGCTGTCGAACGCGCCTAGTCGCAACCAAATCGGACCACTCGTTCGAAAATGCCACCCAGAAAACATATGGTTGAACCAAGATCTGTGGTGAACCTAGGTCCACCACACTCGTTCTCACGAACCTGTAATGATAACCTCAACTTATTATATACCAT
>JARQSW010000489.1:2616813-2688978 GCA_030142375.1 Calameuta pallipes
CACTAACGGATTACCCCAGCGTTTCATGCCAAATCGTCCCATAAGGCCTACACTTCCATGTAATATATGTTCTCTGCCTGTTAATGCGTTGCTGATAACAAGTGAAGCAGTCGTAATCAAGAATCGCATGAATCAGAGACTAAATATTATAAAAAGTTAGTTCAAATCCTCACAAACAATATTGTTCGTATTTTAATCCACTTATACTTAATAGATTTCCATAGAATAGGATATCTTTAATTTTTATTTATTATTTTTATGTAAGATAAGAGGGTCCTCTATGTACAGGCGCTCTGGTACGACAGCACGTTCCTTCGTATATGTCTAATCCATTAAAAATCGCAGAGCACGCGACTCCGAAACGAGCGTGTAAGTAAATTCGTAACGCGCACACGTCGTGCCAGCTACAGGGGTAGGTAGGGAGGTAGGTAGGTAGGTAGGCAAACTGGTAACAGAGTGGATCGCAAGAGCCGTAGAATGCTGCATCATTACAGACTCTCGCGGCGTCGGGTTCGGTTAAAAGTGAATGGAGCGGACCCGCTCATTCACAAGATTTTCTTCCGTGGTGAGACCCCGTTGCCCGCCGGCCACTTTTATACCTATATCCAGTACAGACAACATTATAAACGTAATTGTCTATATAGATTTAAGTAGTTGATACAAACCGCCATGTTCGGGACACTCGTACTCGATTGTCCAGCTCGTATACTCTTAATTAATTAATTAAAAAATATTTCAACGAACCTCATGGACCACCTTGGTTAGCGTTCAGGTAGTTTCTTTTTACCGTTTAAGTCTTTTTTTTTTGTATTCGTGCTTCTTACGTACACGGTAATTTTATATATTTTTGTCTTGCCGCAAGAGGCGTACACGTTCTCGCGGTCTTTACGATTTCATGGTTTATCCTGGCGTCGCGTGTTTTACTGAATTAATAAAAATTCATTGCCTCGCATACATCGAGGCGGATCAGGTATAATGACGATAATCCATCTCGTTAACCGCGCACGCGGCGATCTTGAGACTCGGCGGCCATGATAAATCGCTTGCAGAGTGTTACGGACATTATCGGTGCCCCGAGACGCAGATACAAAATGAAGATATCATATTTCTTAGAGCGTACGTTCCGCGCCATTATGTGTTCGATGGAGAATGAATCCTCGTCTGTCCTTTTCTTGAGCCTAGTCTCTAGAGAATAGAATATGGCCGACTTTGGTATTCCGTGATGGCCGCAGGCTTTGTTTATAACGCCGGGACACAGGGCGACGATAAAAATGTAGAAACGACCGACTGAAATTCGAGTGGTGGGCGGGATTCGTCGTGCCGTCAGGGGAGGACTGTATTACCGAGCCTAGATGGATATACAGAAGAGCGACGCTAGACGGAAAACGAGAGAGTCATTTCAGGAATAACGGTAATGCGATATATATACATATTTATACAAAGCACAAGGAGTTATCTACGAGAACATGAAATTTTCGATTATACTCTATCCACATCGAAAAATCTTTTATTTCTTTGCGCGCCTGTTTTTCAAATTTGTCGATAGTCGCTCATTTGACTCCTCGAAATTCCGTCAGACGCCATCTATGGCGGTTGGTTGAGTCAAACAAGAGAATGACGATTTTGTTATTGCGACTAAACGAAAACGGTGAGGAAAAGTCTTCAATGAATAGCTTTAAAAATTTGCTTTATTTAAATATACCTATTTTAAATACACATTTGAGTTTACTACGGAAATTGTTGACGAGCAGCCAGTCGAATCAGTTCCGCGAGCGTGAGTGTACCGTTGCGTGATCGTCGTCTTGACAATCGACAAACAATTGACTCATTCGATGTAAAAAGAAGGTACGAATTAATTCTGCGTGGTACAATAGAGCTCTTAACGAGCTTAAGCCATAGAGTCAGATACTTCGTGAGATTAGAATCGCGAGATACTAACGTGGTTAATATAGTTATTACGCTTCTTTCGGTTACGCGCTTCTGAGAAAATCTTCGCTTTAAGGAGTGTGTGAGCAAGTGAGACATCTCGTCGCGATTCTAGTAATTGAGTAGGAGAAAGAGAGACAGTGAAAGGTGGATACAAGAATTAATCCAAAGAAACGACAAGTTTCGCGATTCACTCGAAAGCTGCTCGACGTGTCGTAAATATGCAAAGTCTCGCAGTTGGACAGGCTTAATCCCTGTGGTACATAATCATCTGCTAATACTGCTGGACGTGTACAACACGTGGCAATCGTCCGCGAACGTATTAAAAGAGAAAAAAGTGAATCAAAGATAAGCAAAGAAAGAACGATTTTATTACCAGGAATAAAATTATTAATCACGGAATCAATGGCAAGACGAAATACATACGTGGAGTGATTTAAGTGAGATTGAAGTATTTGTGTTAAATTTTTAAAGATGCAAACCGGCGCATTCCTGTATAATTATTTATCGTTATCGTCGGATCTTCGTTGGGAATAAATGCAAAATCCATCGGAGAGACTGGTAGTCGTCGCGTGTCATCCTGAATCGTGATCTCGCGAACGATGACGAAATCATTGCCGGAGTAGTCAGGTGCATGAAAAATTGTCTATAGTATGTAGAATCACGATGATATAAGCCTACCGTAACAGCATCGGGAACAAACCAGTACCTACCGGTGCGAATAGATTCCAATACACAATCAAGAGAATCAGCGTGTGTCGGATTAGCGAGCTTCGAGAAACTCGAACTGGTGACATTTTACAGACGCCTTTCTAAACTGTAATCCTCGGTCGCCCGTGTCTACTCACGAACCTCCAATCTCCGGCATTATATATCCACCTTGTATTTTTTTTACATTCACAAAGTCAAATATCCCATACGGATTGAAAAAGAGACGCCAGAAATTCCAGCAGCGTGTAATGTGGGGTCTCATTTCCCATGTAGAGACTTTTTTTTTCTTTCTACATTGCTGGTACCACTGTTTGTTTTTTATCTTACTGGCTTATTAGTATATTTTTAACGAGCACCAAATGGAATCCTGGGCTTCTATTATTTTAAATTAAAATCACTTTGATTCTCACGATTCAAGCGTTCCGAATTACTCTGTGTCTATCAGGTTCGGTGATCATTGGGTGGATGTATTTACAACGGCTATGTGTATTGTATATTGTAGACAGTGTGCAATAATGGCGGATGCGTCAGGTATTTGGCGAACGGTACTTGCCTATTTACATTCTATCCTACTTGTGAGTTTACACGTCGTTTATAAAGTTCCTTCTCTTCTCTTTCTTCTTTTCTTGTCTTTCTTTTGCTCCTCTTCTTTACTCGCACGCTCCAGGGCTTCAGGGCTCGACGTGTTAACGCTTCTAGGTTATGTTATGTTGTGTTACGTGTTGGTAATTTACCGACGGTGCGCTATTGCTATCCCGAGAATAATGACTGTCGCTACTCCTATAATTATACGCGATATATTACAACGTTGTCGGCGCGCGATGCGTATCGATGACGATTTTTTTTGTTCAAAGCTTGCGAAACAGTTGGGATTTTTAACTCTTTACTTTTCGTATTATTCACCGGGCGCCACTTTAACGTGGCTATTAAATAACGATACTCGATTAACTCACTTCGAATTTCTCTTAGATTCAATGAAATAATTAAACGCGTAAACAAGACAGGTTGAAGTATTTATCCTTACGAATATCTTTCTCTTATTTTTTCTTTTTCGTTTTTGATTTCTATGCGAATTCACGTCATAGACTATTTGTTCGATTATTATGCTTATAATATTCAGCTGGATGATCTTGTCGCGTGACTCATACCGTTTTGAGGTGCTTTATTACTCAAATAAAATTCCATGTAGGCATTTGTGATTGTCAACTTGAAATGGGAATAAAAGGCGAAAGAATTTCTTTTCTGAAAAAGATTCACAGCTGTGTATACGCATGGCGCGCTATTCAAATAATTTCACTTGGCCATGTCTTCGCCGGAGAGAATGTCCTTTATTATTTTTTATCATCCTAACAACGTATCTTCTTGCTGTTTCAGAAAGAATCAAGCGAAAGATGTCGGTGCTATTGGAAGCGAGGCCGTACAGGCCCTTCAAATCCTCCGAGGAGTATCTTGTGGCTATGAAGGAGGATCTAGCCGAATGGCTGAACGCTTTGTACCCTGAACTCAGAATGAATCTCGATAAATTTATGGACAGATTGGATACCGGCGTGGCACTTTGCAAGGTGAGTTATCCTTAACGAGATATTGAATTATCGATTAACGTCATATACATATCAATGTATACTGACATGACTGAAATAACACGTGGTTATCTTATAGTTTGACCATGGCTTGTCGGAAGTGTCGTTACCTACTCTCTAGAAGTACAGTTGCAAAATTCAGGTCACTATGACCTGAAGTTACCTTTGGCCTTTGTCGAATAATCCTTGATTTAATATACTTCCCACCTGGACGACCTTGCCCACATGACTGTGCTATGTGAACTTTTACATATAGACATACTAACCGCGCACAAGTGAAACGTCGGATTCGAATAAGAATCTGATATTGAAAATTAGTGAAATTTTTCAAAAATTTTTGAAGCGCATTTTTCGATCTTCACCGCATTCGTAAGGGTCTTCGTATTTCTTAATTAGGTCTATAATTGACGTATACAGCGTTGGACCCTGTCGCTGACGCATGCGCAGGAAGTCCGACGCGTTAGACCATACGTAATAAGCTGCACTACGTCTACCTTGTGAACGGTTCTTTAATCTTGTCAGTATATTAGAGAGGAAGGATGCGTGTGACGTAGAACGGAAACTCCACGACATACGTGATACTAATAACCAATTGGATTTGACAAATGGAAAGACAGGGTTCAGGCAAAAATCGAACCAGAATTGTTATTTTTATAACCTACGAAGGCGCGCGTGATGAACATGTATTTTTTTCCCTTTGTGTGTTTTTTTTCTTTTTTTTTAACATTTCTAAAAAAAGAAAGACTCCCCGTCGGTTAGTGTCTAATCAATAGCTTCTCTTTCTCGTTTCCTTACGTCTTCTGAGGTTTCACTCGCAGTCGAGTCAATGAATTGTTTCTTCTGTCAGTAATAGGAAATCCCAATAGTGTTTCACTGTAAATTAGAAAATGTAGTCCCGTGCTCTTTCGTGTTTGGAAAGTGACGCCTTCTCTTCGTCATTGTCATCTTACGCGTACGTCTACGCATATTTGTACATGTATAAGCATCGCGTTACGTATGTGGCTATTGATTCAGAAGGTTCGATGACCAAAGTCGATAATTTGACAATCGAACGGAATTGAATTCGCACTTTGGTTCCCGCAGTCGAACGTAGTCGGAAACGACCTTTGAAATTCCACCTGGGAATTGTCTATTGATATTTTTTGCTAAGTGACTGCAAGTGTCGCGCGCGGCTGTGGAGGCTATTTTCACGGAGAGAAACAAGGATAAAGAGACTTTCGCTGATACCACTTTGATCGCTCTGTACAATTGTTAACGTCAGTATTACCCATTGATCATTCCGAAAAGTTCTCGCGACACAATACACCTTCTCTGCCCGCTTTCACCTTAGCTCCAAATAATCGTGACACGATCGACGAAAAATCGAACAAAGGAAATGCCTGGAGGAAAGAAAAATATCGCGTCCAAAAATCGATTCGGGCTAAATATTTATTTTCAAAGAATCGAACTTTCGTACCGTTCGGTCGTCTGTCTCGTTGCATAATGCTCGGCTGTCCTTTGAGTGATATTGAATTTTCAATTATATTCAATTTCTTTTTTTCTTTTCCAAATTTTTTTTTCTATATACCAATGTTACTCAATGGCAACTAATTTTTTTCTTAGCTTGTCACAGTGATACTTATCGAATGAAATTCTCTCTCTCTCTCTCTCTCTCTCTCATTGAAACGGAACGCTTAATGGGATAAGGAGGCTGTGTGACATTAACGAGGGGCGCGTAATAAATTCACGCTGCGGGAAATATTTAGAGTAGGTAGACGATGTAAGTACGACTACGGAGAAAGTCAGCATAGATTAGAGTACCGCCACTGTGGAATTTCTATGGGGCTTTACATATCGCAAGGTTTTACGAGACCAGTCGATAAAACTCGTTCTACATACGTAAATGCATACGTAAACGCATACGTATAGTTACATACGTTACGTATTGGCATAGATGGCAAATAATGATAATCATGATCGGTGCAGTAAGTGAAATAAAAAAGTCTAATATTTTCCTATCGTACAATTCACCTATATCACTTTGTCATGGACCACAGACTCAGCCGTGCCCGACTTTACTATTGTGCGATTGACTCATCTGTACATTTTTTAACCATATGGAAAGTCTATGTCATTTTTCGAGGTTACAATTTTAAGGTCTCACTACCATTTTCAGCGAGGTCGTGATCTCTCGCGAGTCACGGTTAACCGTGGCGCCTTTTGAGGTCCATGACAAATGGCAATGACACCGTCAATGCAGAAGGAAGAAACGCAAAATTGGACTGGACCGTGATATTATTAGTAGTGGATCGAGAGCAAGAGTGCAAAGTTCAATCCCAATGTTATATATACCGATAAGGTTATCTCGGGTAAGGGGTATGAATTCGTGTCGATAGGAATATATGCTTTGCGGGATTTTTTTGTGAAAAATTTTTTCAAAAATTTCCTATGCCTTGTACTATATAGATATATCCCGCGAGACCCTGACGATTATACCAGAGCGTTGAAATGTACGTACGATGTTCAACGGCCTTTCCTGTCGGAAATGACAAATACTTAGGCGCCTCGGGGATGCGCCTTATATGGTCATCGAGTGGTTCTATCGTATGGCTGCTGCATATACGAAGTCAGGCCGAGTGTGTAATACCGTAATACGGTTGGAAGGCGGCGAAGTATGTGCAACGCGATGAATTAAATTGGAGGGCAATCGAAAAAAAAAAAAAATTAAAATTGAGTCGATAATAAATAAATGAGGCAGGTACCAGCCTTACCGACATAGGAGGCCCCCCTTCGATCGTGAGGATAATCTACCTGTAGGCAAATAAGAGTACAAGAATAAGGTGTGGAATACACCGAGGGACGAAGTGAACGATGCACAACTGGAAGTGGAAGTTGAAGATGGCCGAAGAACTGAAGTCAAAAGAATTCCACGACGCAATTAAGCGCAATTGGCTCCATCTGCTTTTCTTACCGCTCTTCCAGGGAATTAGGATTTATGGTTTCGACCGACGTGTCAATTATATTCTCGTTCTCTTGATTTTACCCTTTTTTCATTTTTTTTTTCGTTCACTTCGATCGGAATAATTTTTTCGACGCAATCTTCAATTCCGCGAATACCTACTGCTGCTTCTCGATATGCTCGCTCGCTGAGTTGTGCTGTATGCTATGCTTATAGGGAAGACTGCAGTCAAGATTTTGATTAACGTAGTCGACTTGTATCTCCGTGCTAGAATCAAATTCCACGCGACATGGTACTTTGAAATTTTTACCAAAAAGGTGTTTTCTAAAAAAAATATTTCTCTTGTAAACAGGATCGAATATATGTACGTGGGGTTATTAGTTGGTTTGACGATATTAAAAAAATTCTTTTTTGAAATCTTGTATGTATATATGCCACTCGGCATTATTAGCTTATTCCAGGAAGAAGGAAGCCTACCTTTGATTTAATCTCAAGGAATCTACACGAATCGAGGTCGAATTCTAACGTGAAAGCTCGCACGTAAAAACGTTTCCTATTGATTTTCATTTCCATAAATTACGATATTCGTAGTTAACGAGATTCTTGGATTTTGCATTATAGGAGAAATCTTCGAGAAATCACGTTTAAGCCATTTACCAAATGCACATTGTTCGCGAGCAATTAGGGTTCTTGCATTTTGTTACAAATAAAAGTGCCTCTACCTTTCACTCTTTGTTCCGACGTATAAATAGTACGAGGAAAGAAAAAAAAAAGAAAGGATTTTTCCTAATTCAAGGAATCCTAAGAATCGTCCCGCCAAGACAGTTTTTCTTTTTCTTCCATGAAGATACGCCGTGAAACCCTGTCGTTATTTTCTCTTGGCTTCCTACCATGGATGCATCTACTATAGAGTAATATGCATACACACATATATATATGTATATATAGTTAGTATCCACGTGAAACTATGAATGGTACAAACACGGACGCACGTCTGTCTTTCTGTTGCCGTCATTCCACCCTCGTCTGCAGTCTAAATATAACGAGCCACCCGCTTCTTCGTGGCGGCTCTAGGGGTGGCTTGAAAAAATATCTTACGAGAATAGATCAAAACGAATTGGGAGAGGGGATCAGCGTGTCTAAGACTCGAGATAGCCCGCAGGACTTTGAGTTTAATTTATCTGACTCAGAGGAATGCCATAGGAAACAGTTTGGCTGACGATACGCATCACCATGTAAACAGTGTCCAAAAACTATGTGCATAAATATATATAGCGCAAATCTTTTTAAACTTTTTCCCCTCTATTTCCATAACGTACAGTAAGGCAGAAATCAATGGTATTTCGTTCCATGTTGAACCTGTACAAATATTGACAGAATGGAAAAAGACACTATTAAAGAACGAGTGTCCATCCTCTTCAAGGGGAACAGATGTTCCATTATTCGACGAATCGCTAACTTCGCGTATCGGTCGTATTAGCCGTGTAAATCGGTAAAGTTCGAAATTCTCAGTATAGTGTCGAGTGTCAAAGTCCTTTTATACATCGCAGGGACGAGAAATACGAGAACGTGTTTTAACGTACTATAAGGAACGCGCATGCGCACGTACTACTTTTTCTCGACTCAGACTCTCCCGAATATTATGACTGTAACGGTACAAAGGAATCTTTGTTTACCGCTCAATTCCCATAGGAGCGAAACGAGAGCCACGTGTAGATAGACTACACATGGATGTTTGAGGGAATGGGGAAATCCGGGAAAAAAAATATTTGAATTTGACAATTTCAAAGCGAGGTTAAAATTTTGATTGGATCGAGTAGATTTGGCGGGAAGAATTTATTTTGAATTAAATACCTCGTTGAGCATCTTACGTTTCTTGTCTGTTTCTCTTTTACGTTCTTTTTTTGGTCTTTTCAAAGTTTATACTCGTGAGACCAATTAGCGCTATCTTTTTGACGCTAGTCGCCACTCTCATCTAATCCGTGAGTTACGATAAAGAGATGATAATTCATTATATAAATATGCGTATAACGTTAAGAAATCGTATACGAGCCGCATGGTAACCGTTGACTGATCGATGATTTCATCTTTTACGATGTGTTTTTATTTCTTTTTTTTTACGGCTAATGAAGAAATTGATAGGAAGTTGCGACGGGGAGTCATTAGTAGCATTTTATATTCCGAAAGTGTAAAGAATCGTTGACAAAGTGCATCGACTGGTATAAGCAACTGCAGAAAATGTCAAAAGGACCTTCAGGGAATATTAATTTTCAAATTCTATGAAAGCCGTTTGATGCTTCAGCTTGTTGCGTTTGTCGCGTGGCGGCGCGTGCGTCGTTGTCGCGAAGGCTTATTCAGTACTACGTGCCAGCCAGCGGGAGTCGGATTTCTCGTAAAGAGAAAGAAAAAAGAAAGCCTATTGCCGCATTGGTAAACAAGAAGCAAAGTGTCAGAAAAATAAAAGATAAACTTGGAGAACATCAATACCGAACTAGAGTCTTACTTCTCATTGTAGAAATGTTTTCTAGAAATTCGTAATATCTCCAGGATCAACAATGTTCACCGGGTAAACTTTGCTTGATACGTAAACTGCATTATATATATATATGTATAAGGCGTTAAAATGCTCCAATTTATAATGTGAAATATGCAACGACCATTTTCATTAAGTTCAGTTTGTCCGGAGTGGCTAGAGACGATACGAGGGGTCATAGGCCACATAATGTGACATCCTGCCGTCAACTCATCTGCAGACCATATTACCATATGTGCTTCGTTCTTTGCGCAGAGACTCTCAACTTCGGTATTAACGCCTGGTTTATAATTTACGCAATGTTGTTCATGCGCATTAAACAAATTTCACGTTTCGCTTGGTCGTTCGGTCACGCGTCTTACGCTTGATGTAATAATCATAATCATTCTTACGTTTATCTTGTCGCGCTCGCCCGTATCCGCTCGTATCCGCTCGTATGAGCTCGCGTCGTCGGACAGTCAGAACGATCTCGAACGGCGATATTGTCGTTGAGAATGAACGAGTGTCCTAGTAAGAAGAGCCCTTCGTGGGGATCCACTTCCCTAATCTCGATTATCCCTAGGGACGAATTGATGCCGGCTGCGGAGGACCGGATGCCGCTTAGATATAATTCCTTACTGTGGTTGTATATACATATATATATATGTATATATATTGTATATATGTATATCCATGAGAACTGTAGAACGTACGAAGCAAACTGACGGTGAGAGTGTTGTGTGTCGCGTCAATGCGAACGCGTCAGTATTTCATATCCCTCGAGCATCTATGGAGGGCCTTATGGGGCCCACATGTGAGCTGGATGATGGGACGCGATGTCGAAATGAGATAGAGAAAAAATTTCTTTTTCGTATGCCGATTTTTAAGCGTCTCGAAACTCGTAATAGCTCATAAATTTGTCTACGACGTAATTTTAAGTGTTAATAAAAAAAAAATTTTTTAATGCACACACGCCGTAAGACGGGTATATGAGTATTCTGGGGGTAAAGAAACTTGTCGGGTATTGGTTTTGATGAGTATGTTGTTTGTATGTATATTACTTTTCGAAATTTCTTTTTCCTTATACAACCTCATTAAGATCCTTTCTGCGTTTACGAATAGCTTAGTATTTTTGTAATGGTCACGCGTAATACGGAGATACTTTAAATTTTAATTATAGTTTTAAAGTAGTGATCCGGTTTATTCCTGAAGTTTATCGACGGTGCAGCCTCGCAGCGTTTCGATGACGAAATAATGATTTATCGAGTCCAGAGACTGGAATCACTTATACGGTATGTTCGTATCCCTGTTAGACTCTCGCATGTATACATATATCAAGATGTCAGGTAGATAAAAGATCGTTTGAATATTTTCGAATTTTCAAATTTAGTAAAAAATTCAAAAAATTTTTTTTTAAAAATATTTTTGTATCGTCTTATATGCATATATATTCATACTGGTTTCTTATATATATATACCTATATTTAGTACATAAAAATCGATGCTTCATTCATGGCAATTCGGATCGAAATCGGTATCGCGAATCAACCGTGGTATTAACTTATCCTCCCACGCGAGAAATTCATTTCACACTTGGCGGGTACGGGAAGGGCGATGAAAAATATATGATAGCGACATACCGATGAGAAGCGAGCGATAACAATTTGTTGGGTCGATGAAAAATCATCGATTGTAAATTCCCCATTGGGCTCGACTGCGTATATGGAACCACTTGGACAAATTATGCAAAGTCGTTAACTCTCACTGGCGTCCTCTCCTACCTCAAAGAATTGAACTCTCCTCGTCCACAAATTACAAAATTGCAACGGCGCACGCGTCAAAGAAGCTTTCGTCACTTTTATAAGCATCTGTTTGCGCAAGCGCAAAAGCATTATTAAAATCTCAATAAAAGTTCCTACTTCGAGCGGATGCCAAAGATTTTTGGTATTAAAAAATTTTCTTCTTCCAATTATAAAATGAGAAAATCTTTGCACACCGTGCCGGTGCAGTGCAGGTATCGATGGAGCGTTCACAATCCGCGACGCGAACATAAATTATTCGCGCACCCACGCGACCGTAATCTTGAACAAATTTACGTGATATTTATCTCTGTGAAACAAATCTTTTTATTGAATAATATTTACAAAAAAGGGGATTAACATATGCAGAATTTATTGCACGTTACATAGAAAGGCAAATTAAACCAAATTTTCAATATCGATAACTGTCATATAGTTTTACGGGTAATTAATCGTATATGCACTGGTGATATTTATTTATCACGCGAGAATCATTAATTTTTGTAAATGAGGAATAATGAGGGACTTTCACGAAATGTCAAAATTTAAGCAGGTCAACCGGTTGAGACCTTGTAATAAATAAATATATAATATTATATGATATAATGCAAGACACTATTTGCATACATGTAAAGTACAAGCAGTATTGATTTGACTTTATTAACGTTTACGAGTGGCGCTAAACGCGCGGGATAAAACGCCATTAATTATTTGGTGAACCGATACGCAGCTGGTTTCTTGTCCTTTTCATTGAGTCGATCGCGTGGCTGCCTTTCACCATGGCACTACTTCGATATTACGTTATATCAAAGCAACGCGAGGCATACCAACGGTCCAACTTCCTCTAAAGGATAAATAAAAGTTGACAGGATTCCGAAGAGTTCCTTCGAGAGACTAGGTGCAAAACATAACCCCTCACGAGGCGAGTGTTAAATATATCCACGGCTCGTTACTCCTTTGAAATTAAGTTTCAAAGGTCACTAGATGGTTTGAACCGTACGTAAGGTTAATTTTATCAAAAAATTGAGCAAAGCATCTGCTCGGACAGATAGTTTGAAATAAATGTTATCATTGGCCAACGTAGCCTGTCATTCTATCTATCTCCTTAAGTTAATACGTACAGTGCCAGTGGCGACGTCGCGGCACTGACGGTAACTAAGCACCGTAGTGAGGTTAGGTAACCTAACCTAAAACACAGACTATATTAAATCACACGCAAATTTTGATTTCAGCACGCGAACAACGTACGAAAATCAGCATCCGAGTATGTAGCACGTCGCCAGGCACGAAAGATAATGACCAGGTCCATAACCTCATCTCTTGCCGTCCCGATGGCCCAGCTGAGCGACGTGGCCTTCCTGCCCAACGCGAAGGCCGGCACTTTCTTTGCCCGCGACAACGTCTCCAACTTCATCAGCTGGTGCCGAAACAGCCTTGGCATAATAGAGTGTTTGCTCTTCGAGACGGACGACCTCATCCTCAGGAAGAACGAGAGGCACGTGATACTTTGTCTTTTGGAGGTGGCGCGTCGCGGCGCTAAATTCGGTATGCTCGCCCCTATGCTGGTCCAGATGGAACGACAGATCGATCGTGAGATCGCTGCTGAGAACAAGGCTGCCAACGGTGCTGGGGCTGGGAACGAGGATAGCGATGACGAGTACGAGGAGATGCAGCGGGAGGAACCTTGTCTCATTTATGGACCACAGCCTCAGATCGTTACCAATGACCTTAAGAGTCTCGACGAGATGGTGAGCAATTGGTTTATCGTTCTACCGATTTTATTAACCCTCTTTGTATCTTTGCTTACCAGTGACTGTCGTACGCGGTCAACAACTGGGTCTTATCTGATGATAATAATAGACCTCGCGGTATCTACTTTTAACATTAATTACTTGTTAAATTGAAATTAGATTATTCGACAGGGGCGTCCCTATCTGTGCACCCTTTTATATTTCAAATTGATTAATGTTGATGACAGATAGACGCAAATCCCATCGAGCTTCGACTCATGCATACTAGTATATGGACACGTGTGTTATGACATATGCACACGTGGTACATGTGTGGAGTAGTGGTAGACGTTGAATAAGGTTGATACATGTGTTATTACAATGATACCGAAGAAAGAAGATGAGTCTTGTTCAAGTAAAAAAAAAGTAACTTATAATATGTAACTTCGAATTATTTTTTTTTTTTAAGAATATACATTGCTCTCGGGTTTAATGACAGACATAAAAATTGTTTAAGGAAATTACATGGAGCTTGGCTGTCATTCTAATTCTTTGTTTATTTGCACGAGTTTCGTATCTGCAATCTTACCTACTGTCGGGTACATATGGACGTGCCTACGTATCACTGTACTTACATATGTATCACGCCGAGTACGTGTAAATGCACGGGCAATGCAAATCGCACTTTATACCATAGAAATTGTCAAGCCTATCCCCATCGTGATTCTGCCTATGCGCGCAAGCAAATCCAGGGGATTTAGAATCGTGCGTTTCCATACCAGTCGTTCCTGGAGAATATCTTATGTATGTCGTTACAGAGTTACCGGGCGATGACTATATCGATACCGCCTGTACGGAATCTGTACAGTCGTTATTTGCATAAAGGCGTAGATTACGTATCAGCAGGTACATATATATTTGGATTAGCCATATTGACGATTATTGCTAGAAATATTCGAGATAGTATCTGCTAAGGTATTGAACACTGTCTAATGCGGTAATAGCGAACCAGTAACGTTATTGGTTTTAGATATCGAGACATTTCGAAAATCAATATTTGACAAATTAAACATTTTTTTCTTCGTCCAATCGCCATTTTTTTCGGGGGTACAGTCTCGATAGACATTTCTTTTTTACACCGGTATCATCACAAGATGAAGACACCTGCGCACGAAGTTTACGTACGATAAAATCAATAGGAAGCTTGTCGGCACTCCTGCTACTTGGAATTATCCCTTATCAATGTCTTTGATAAGGCTCGATCCGATACATAATAAACTACGCGTACCTGTCTCAAAGCAGGTACGCACTGCCCACTCGAATTTGATAATTATCAAAAGTCCATATCTCCGTATCGAAATGTTTCGCGATGACGTCATTAATTTCATTATTGAATTTTACCTGTGATGTCGGCGGTGTCAAACAAGAAAATGCAAAAATTTATAAATTTACGTTCTGTCGACAAACAATGGAATTAGATCGAATCCAATCTGCGTCGTAGTTCACGTATCTAATGTAAATAGTAAATACTTGGTATCCAAGGTCAGTTTCGACCAAAACGTTCTCGTTACTGAAAATCGAACTGTTATTAATATAAGAGTCATCGGTGTTAAATTCTTGAAAACGTGATAATTTTACGGCTTTATTTATCGGGTTAGTCACATTCACTGTCAGACACCTAGGTGCCCGTAAGACAATGACATGAATCCAATGTCTTGGAAAAAATTTCTCATAGCAACATTATTTTGACTAAAACCAGCAGCTATAAAATTTTTGAATTTTTTTTTGAAAAAAAATTTTCACAGAGTCACTGATCTTGCGATGCTCGAATGATCTATTTATCTTGTATAATTCATTCACGAAATTGTCATCAGTCATCGCGAGAAAAAAACGTGAGTCGACTTCTTGGGTTCGGACTTAGTATTATAATGATAATGGACTTATCTATGTTGATAATTGATAAATTGAATTTATCACAAGGAATCTGACGCTAATACAGAACATTAATGCGCGAGGAATGTCATGCTGGAAATTTCATTAGTGACTCAATTTTTTTATACAAATTTTAGTAAAAATATACTTTACTTTTTTATACGTTCCTTGGTCCTTTTTTTCGACAGAATCATCAATAAAATTATCGAGCCACTCCCGTTGCTGTAAATTCAACAATTGAAATATGAAAGACGCAGACAATTTCTGGCTAAGTAATTGTCAAGTTTACATGGAGAATTGCTTAGCGTGTAGGACGTGCCAAGTGTCTGCAATGTAATAGCTAATATATATGTATATATTTGTCTCGTATTTACTTGACTTTAATTCTATTATCACATATAGAAACTGGTATAAGCATATATCAGCAGGAGGCCCGTATTACGAATAGGGGTTTAACAGAAATATTTAATAAAAAAAATCATCCCGTAAAAATTAAGATGAAATTCATATTCAATAGATTCAATAATCTTCTACGAATAATATATACCGGGTGTACAAAGAGGTATAAGGGTTAGTGCTTTGCAATGTAGGTACATAGAAACGGATAGAGTCGATATAAATTATCGATCCTGTACATACGGTTATTCAGGGCTATTGCATTATCGGAAGATAGTTATGTCCATTTAATTGTATATTACTTCCACCAGTACAATCTACCTTCAGGCAGTGCAGTATTTCGGAATTACCCTGTATATAAATTCCTTGTAAGAATCGCAATGAGTATCAATTGCTTTAGCATGCAAATCATTGCGATTCAATTAATGCTAATCGACAGTATCGTTTTCAACGTAATGAAGAATAAAAAGAAAAATCAATTCGTCTAGACGCATTCCATTGGTTCAATCGTATCCATGGTGAGAAACCCATAACCAGACACAATTCGTCTTCCTTCAGAGTTTAAGGAGTTCTCATGAGCGCGATAGACCCTCTATATAGCCTACTATACAGAATAGCAGCACTTTGGTCGCAAGCGCTGAAAGCTCCGAGTATTGATCGGGCTTATGCCATTTCGTGTCAAGTTCAAGCGCAAAGTAACCCGGCAAAAGTCACAGTGGACTTTGTACTCGTCCCAGACCTTGAGCGTAATACTTATTTTTTTTTGTTCCTTTCAATTAGATCCGATTTTCAACAAAGCGACCGATTCTTTTTTCTCTTCTGATTTCGATACGCCTCGACGGTTATCGATCTCATCGTGATAACGGTCGATGCCGGGATCGGCCTTGTCCGATAAGCAAGGCCGCTATCGTACTACGCGACATAAACGTTTCTAGCATTGCGTACACGCCTTTATCGAGCAGCACGGTATAAGTAACTATGGCAAATCCGACATTGAATTGATATTAACGACCAACGTGATCTGTCTCGGTTTATGTTGTTTGATAAAATATATATATTTTTTTTTTTTTCCATTTATTATACGTATTTCTGTCGCGGCTATTCGAAGAATTTGTATCGTGCACGGTATTACAGCGCGATATGAATTTTCTCTATCACGCTGTTTGTAGCTGGCTTGTAAATTCTCGCGGTTTCTCAAAATACACGTGATGACTAACGCTATACGGTATTAATGCGAAATAGCGTGTGACTCAATAGTATTTCACTTGAGTCGATAAGAAAGACATTCTAGATGGATTTTCGCGTAGATGTCTAGAATCCATTAGCATTGTGCAGCAGGTGTTTTTCTTTCTGGAATCTTTAAGAAATTTTAAAATATTTTAATAAAATATCTCGTAACACGTGACTGTCGCCTGAACGATTGATTAGCGATATCGAGTCGCAATGTCCGTAGATAAATACGATACGAGAGTTCACCTCGAGACGGTATTTGACTTTTGACAATGTAAATTAATTACACGCGAGTTAAAAGTTCGTCGATAGTAAATTACTAGTCTTATTTATCATTCGTATGATCCGTTTAACGTGATTGTAATCCATCAGGTAATTCTTTTTCTCTGATTGGCCAGCCAATCGAATCCGTTCTAATCGATTGGACTTCTCACCGTCACGTGACTTCGCGAACACGCAAACGTTTGTCTGTAAAGTGACAAAAAAGTTCTTTGAAAACTTGCCCGTAAGAGCGCGACTGATCATTATGACTGTCGAAGTAGTCGCTCGGTGACGAAAGTGATACGATGCGCCATCTTATCATTTTGAAATATTGACAAGCCTCCATTTTCTATAATCTTCGTGTATGTAGATACTAGAGCAGTCGTTTCCTACGATAAGAGTGCTTTGCCGGAAATACATATATATATACGTATTGCAAAATCAGATAACAAGACCAAACATAATTCAGACCCAAGACGAGACTTTTGTGAATCACGTAAAATTTTCATCACGATTCCGTCGATTGTGCAATCCAGTCCAAAGATAAAACCCGTAAGTCGTAACGCCGCTTAAGGAATTCTAATTGGTTGGCAAATTCGCACTACACTTTCCAGTCGTAGTCGCGCGCCAATGCGAATAGCAAATAGCATCAGCCAATGAGAATGTCTTATGTCCAGGGAGTAACTACTTATCAACCTATGATATATTATACATAGGTATACACGATAACTGTCGACCTGTGGTTTTCGCGGTTGACTTCGCATTTGCGGCGTACCGCTAGCAATACGTCCACAGACTAGAATCTCATGGCTAATATTCAATTTCGCGAAATAATTGAATGATCATTGGCTCGCTCGGTTATACGCGAACATTATTGTCGCAACGATTGACGCGAATTGCCTGGTCTCGAGTTTTGCGGTAATTTCATGATTATCAGTATTCGCAAGGAGAAACACTTGAATATCGTAGACAGTGATTCCTGGACTATATGCCAGGTGCTGTATTATTATCAAGGTCGAGCAATCAGTATAATCGAGAAGACTGCATTATTGGATAATCGTAACGTCGTGAAACGTAAGAAAATTGCAGCCATTCGAAGATCCATCGGTATCGTAGGTAATTAGAGAAAGTAAGGTATCTCCTCTCACGTGCAGATTTAATAATAATTTTTACCGGCGGTACGTCCGTCCTTGTCTTATTCGCATAAGCCCGCATAAGCATGTCTCTCTCGCACTCGCGGGCGGTATAGGAAACAACGAAATATTGAACGATTTTCTCGCGGACTTGATACGGCGTCGACGGATAACTGTCAAATTTGAATTTGGCGCCACTCGTACCCGATCGCTCTCTATAAACGTACCCGTTTATTCACTGTAAATTGTAATTCTCAATCGATCGGTAAGCTGCCGTTTTAACCTTCCCCATTGTCTACGTGTAGTGCATTGTGCACGTGCTTTACACAGGGTCTGCTGCGGTGTTGCATTGTTCTCGTATTTCCTGCAGACACGTGCGGAATACGGGAACGGTCTTTTATCTAGCAGTAGCTGTTACACGGTAATATTGAAAATGCCTATAAACCAGTTGGATCTTAATAGAATTATCAGTGATTGCTTTAGTGGCGATAGAAGCAGCCAAATCTGGTCGACCGTATACACGGAGGAGACTACGCACCGATGCGTATGCAATGGATAAAATATCATAACAAGTCCTGGAATTTTGTGTATGAAAAAAAAAATGTATCAAGAGAATAAAACTTCTGCAGCTGTGCATACCATCCGATAAGAATTTATGCAGGATTAACAATTGATGAATATGATAAAAGATAATGACGGATCGTATAAAACTTAACGTATCTTTTACGTATGCGCAACCATGTAACGAAACTTTGTGTAAAAGTTAAAGTACATAACGTTATACTGAGAAAACTTTATTTTCCGTGATATCAGTATTGTATATTAATGTTAAATTTAATGCTTGCTCGTGTATTATTACCGTGATTTAAAATTTGGAAAAAAAATTGACTGTCAGCTGAAGCTTTATGGTATGGCGTGGTGCGTTCAGAAAGAATAGAGGTTAAGAGCGATAACGAAGGTTACTTTTGAACGGTAATAAAAAAAGGAATTGTTCCTTTTCATGGTGAGGATTACGCGCTCGACGTTCGCGCGTTGCCATAAATGGCAGTTCGCGGACTGACAGCGTGTTGGTTATTACGTACAATTAGCCCGTGAGTGCTTGGTGAAGGCTGCTCAGCCGTGCAAGGTCTGGCTGCGGTTTGAGTCTTAGCTAATCACTGTTTATCGAGAGAGAAATGGGTCAGAAATTTAATACCCAGCTGCCCCCACCTTGTCAATTGAACTATAGTGCACAGGTCAATAGGTAATGTTCGTACGTATAAGACTTACCCTGTCGATAAGGGAGGCAGCTGTTTAATAAATGCCTGTTTTACAACCTGTACAAACTTTGTGTTAATGAGTGTTGGTAAAATTGTTATCGGCGACACACAGAGGTGTGCGCTGTTCCACTAATGAATACCAGGAAGTCATGATTTCGTTCGACGTAGCATATTCGCTAGGTTAAACAGTGTATCGCCATTCCTATTGTGCTTTAATCGTGAGTGACCCTTACTGGTTGTGCCATAGTGGTTATGTTCGATTTGGTACGTAATTGAAGCACAGGTTTTCTCCGAATGAAGAATGGGTCAATTGATTCTTTTCTTTTTATTCTTTTCACTTTATATGGGAACGGCACTGGTTATTCTGGAATTGTGCTCTTCTTCGTAGAAAGCCTTCAGGTTGTCCGCGTGCCGGGAAACGGAAGCGTGGCGCTTCGAGATTGCGGTCGCCTGGTGGCAATTATTGGAACTAGACGCCGAGGGCTCGACTCGCTTCTTTTCTAACCTATTTTAGCACTGTGGAATTTATCGGACCAGTTTCAGACGTAACGAGACCATTCTTAAGCTTGATTAAGTGTATAGAAATAGAAAATGGAGTAATCAGCGTTAATGCTCGGTCGGATGAAACGCGTCTTGTGCCCGAGTGGACATTGCTCGTCGGTAATTCTTGATTTTAGAATAGCATACGGTATTTTTGACGGCACCAGAAACTTTCAGGTCAAACGTTTTCTCTCTCTTTCTCTCTCTGTCCTTTACACCGTGTGAACGAGAATTGGGTCAATTTCATTTTTAAGTATATAACTTTTATATATATTTTCCCTTAATTTCACGGGTAGGCAATAAATTACTGTCATTGCTCGCAACCGTGTCAAGTATTTCTGAAAAATGTATTTTAGTATCTTAATATGATATCTGGCATTGTATCTAGAATCTCTCTAACCGCGTGACCGATATATTTTCGATATTATTTTTGTTATCCTTCAACTTTCACTCCATTGAAATATAAAAATTTATAAAGCACTGAATGAATTAGCAATGCGCTTCAGTGGTAACGTTATTGATCTAAATGCAGGTTTAATACATTTTTAACGTCAAAGCCCTCTCTATCAGTTTAGTTCCACGACGACTTACACTTGGTATGGCTATTTGATCTTTTCTAGATATTAGGATGGTTATAGATGCATCTACTTACTCGTCAATTCCGGCCACCTTCTACTTTGGTACCTTCGATCGAAACGCATCTAGGTTATTCCAATAAAGTGCACTTTCCAGGCTTCTAAACACAGATGATTGCCACGAAGCATGGCATCCGGGTGCTATGAACGGAAATTACAAGTACTCGCGAGGTCTTTCATGCCTCGTGGCATTAGCAATGACGAACATTTGGCAGGCTGAGTTACTGCTGTATTGGGTAAAAATTAATCGTTTTTTTTTTAATCAACACTGCTAATTCAAATTATATATGTAAAGAAAATTTTTGATTCTGTCTCGAAAACGTTATTACTAAGTATACAAACGAGAATACTTGGAATTCGAGTCAACGTTATTTTTAGATATACGTATATCGTGATTCGGAATATCTTGTTCGGTAAGGTTACACTATAAAAAGCACTGATAAGAGAAATGACGCATCCTGTAATTTTTGTCTTGGCTTTTTTTTCACCAAACGCTTTTTTCTGTCGAGAATGCTCTCGAAAAATGGCAGTCGAAACATTTGTGTGCCGTCTGTATTTAATGATTTGAAAAATTTTCTTTACAATCAAAGTGTTTACGTTGTTGAAGTTTCTCTCGTACGTCTGCATCGGAATAATGAAATTGCCATGCGTTATTGAAAATAAATGCTAGGAACAGCTGAGCTTCGAGCTTGCGGGCCCGTTGCGTCGTATTGATTGCAGAGACGCCGGCGCCGGGACGCGCTGGGCAAAGCTTGCGCCGGAAGCCGCGAATTCGCATGGACTTGCGGGCGACGGGAGCGATTAAAACGTTCGTGTGTAAAATCAGCCTTAAGCCTTTAAAATGTCTGAACTGTCGCTCTCCAAGAATTTTCAAAGTACCCACGTGCGTGAATTGTTCAGAGAGAAGGAATGAAAAAAAAAACCTAAAATTTCACTCAAAAAGAATTTTTCGCACATTCGCAAATTCTCGTGAAATCTGCAAAAGGCGGAGCTCGGAGCGAACGTGACTTAAAGCCGACCCTTCTGGATTCCAGGGTGTTGCCGTTAACTTCTTAAACTGCGTCGTTCTCGGATATAACGAAGTAAGACGAAGTACGTAGAGACTACGCTGACGTCACTCTTAGCCAGTGTCCGTATCGATTTTATTGGACAATTATAAATCATTGATTAAGTGGCTATGGCTAATGGCGAATTCTATTGGAATCTAGAGTAAAGGAAGTCATTGAGGTTAGCCAGGACTGTTTTATGAGCCAACCGATATTGTTATTATTATACGCGTCATACACATATATAAGTATAGTAGGTATAGACACATGATAATATAGAGCATAAACTAAGAGTATTATGATGGCGGGACAATGAGCCTCATTGTACGAACAGGAGCAATTGATGATCAATCATCGGTGAGAACAGTTGAATGAGAGTCATTAAGTTCTTACTCACTCACTCTCTCTCTCTCTCTCTCTCTCTGTCCGTGACTTTTTTGTACTGTGTACACATTTACCGAAGAGTAATCATTTTCGAGGAATTTTCACTCGTTTCGCCAATAGGCACTGACCGCTTGAAACTTTATAGCACGCTTACGCGAGTGACGTAAGAGAAAAATTATATCGTCAGGAAAATAAAATAATTTTATCGTACACAATATGCCCCTACCAATATCCTGGTATATTAGTATTTGAAAAAAGTCGAAAAAAAAAACAATTAAAACTCGTTTGGCTCGGAGGCGGCAATTCGCGGCTCCTTTGACCAAGGAACGATGCATCATCGCTCTAGTTAGGAGCTAAGAATTTTTTTTCCTTTTTTTTCCTTCCTCTTTCCATTCTCTCCTCTATCCTGTACGAATCACGCGCGAAGCACAATGCATAAATTAAGAGTTGAAGGAGGTTACTAATTAGGATCGGGTGCATTGATAAATTGCGGTGATTATTAAAAGTCGTTCGGCCTCCTAGAAGGAGTGGCACGCCTACGATACCGTTCTTTCTCTTTTTGTCTCCCCACTCTATTTCTCTGCCACGTTTATTTTTTTTTTATCATCGTTCCTTGTCGTGTCACACCTGGTTCCTCGTTTCCTGTTTTTCGCTAATTTCAATTTACCGGAAGTCGTCGTTAAATTATTTTTCGCTGGATTACTTCCGTCTTGGAGACTCGAACGTTTCAGGATGAAGTTTCGCATGCCTCGTTTGACTTGCGAATATTATTATTTTTCATCCTCAACGAGTCGCGCAGCTTTAACGTATTTACGATGGAAATAACTCGACTTCCGTTTTTCTTCTGATTTTCGAGGGTAGCTTGATGAAGAAAAAAAAATTTCCGGACTCTAATTGACGACTAGTTTTAATGGGAACTGGGCTAACGAGCCACTGGGGAAAATGTTACCGTGAAGGTAACACAGGTGGAGTAGCGCGGAAATAACGTTGGTTAAGAAGTCTCTCGTGTGACTATACGTTTCCTTTGATTTCTTTTTGTACGCGTCTTTTTCATTTTTAATTTTCACCAGCCATGGCGCGCGCTTAATTATAAATGTGCAAAAAGCGGGAAATGTGAATTTCACAGGGAACAAGGTGTGATTGGTCATGCGTTGGTTTTTCTGTATTTTGAATTTTTATGAAACAGAGAGAGAGAGGGGGGTGGAACTTTTTTATTTGTTACTTTTTTCCATTCCTCTCTGTTGTTTTCACCTTTTGAGCTTTCTAACGTTTAATTTATCGCGCGGCAAATTCATCCACATGGAAACTCGCACGACGGAAACTTCAGTCATTCCCACGAAACTGGCATGATAGTTTCACTTTTTTCTTCCGTTCTTTCTTTCCTTTCATCTCGACCAATAAAAGGCTCACCATTCGAATGAGAATAAGCCCGCTTCGCAATTCCACTGACAACTGACTAATTAACGATCTTGCGAAATTAATACGTGATACGTAACTGCCCATTGTTGACGTCAATTCACCGTTAAGGCGCCATCGATTTCGACATTTTGGCATACATCAATTTTCAAATCTCTCGTCACACGTGTCATGCACTCTGAGCTGTGTACGAAAAATTTTTATTTTTTATCCAATAATATTATCGAACTTCATAACTGGCAGTACTTGTTACAAATTTTGAAAAAAAAATTCAACATCCACATATACACGTTTCATACCTCTATGAATATTCACTATTTTTTATAAGTGATACTAGACCAGTACTAACGGATCATGAAAAGAGTTTTTTTATTTCCACAAAATATCAAAGATCGACGCAGGCAACTACGTAGTGCACCTACCGGTAGATTTCAAATTGGTGTCACATCCGGTTTAATAAGCATACAATACCGGTGCGCGGATGTTGTACTTACGTAGTACATATACGTTATACGTGCGTATAACGTTCGGAATTCTCGTAGCGCCGAGGCCTCCGGAACAATTAGAGCAATTAGCATGGTTAATTAGATACTAAGATCACTGCTATGAAAAATTGAGAGATCGAGGGGAGGAAGCAATGGAATGAAAGCTAATAATTAAAAAAAATTAGCCCACGGATTGTGAAGGTACTGGGAAGAAAATAGAAGAGAAAAAAAATATTAAAAACTCACGTAGTAGGTAAAAGAAAAAGGTAAAGGGGTTACGTCAAAGATGGCGGATCGAGGTTAAAAGTTGGGTCAATCCTCTGCTTCCCATGATCCTCCCATTTTGATCCTGGGAAGATCGATGGGCAAGATTAGTATTGAGATAGGGATCGGTATCTCGTTCGATCCCATCACTTTCTCCGTATAAATCCCGTCAACTTTATCTTTTTCGCTGAATCGAGCGGACACGATCGACATTTTTCAATCGCGTTTGATTTAATGCAAAAAAAATGATGTCATTTTATAAGATCATTTTACCGCGTCATATCACAAGGACGGATAGTCAGTCGTGATTCTCAGGCTACTACGCTAATCAAGGTCCTGCCTTTGTGAAAACCTTCACTCACTCTCCGATTCCCATCGGGTATACATATTTTATCAGCCACTATATACCCAATGGTTAACCATAGATCAACATACTTATCTGTATTTATATAACGCGGGTTTTATACCTCGGAGCTCTAACCTTTAGCTAGAATGGATATCCCATAACGAGTTAACGATTAGTATGCTTCTGTGGGCGCACGACGCCATACCTATTACAATATGAAAATTGTGAGAAAAAAAAAGGATCTTGGCAAATAATTTATTCAACAATTGCGCAATTGACTCTTGCTGTTTAATGGAATATAAATTACGACGTGAAATAATATGCGTAAAATCAAAGTCAACCGAGAGACTATGCGACGGGTATGGTTGTTGTCTGAACTGTGGGTAATGTGTTTTAAAAATTTTTTTTTAATAATTTTAGATTTTTTATTACGCGTTTATTGTGGTTTCAGTAGACTTGTTTGTCTAGGTACCTCTGGTTATCTTGGGTCGGGCGCTAGTCTAGGTTGGGTTACGTAAGCTCAGAACGGCCTTGCATTATAGCATCATAACCATTCATCCTGTACGCTGGTGGCACCGACGCCGCCGTTCACCTGCAATGCGCCACGGCTATTTGTCGTAACCCGTTTTCGCGATTTGACTCCAGCCGTAGTAGCAGCACAGCCGCAGCTAGGACCACCTTCAGGAAATGCTAGATTAACCGCGGCAGTAAATTCAAACTGGGCGCAGGAGGCAATCGACTGGCGTAATAAGTATTTCTGATTGCCAGGCACGGCTAAAGGCATTGTCGATAGCACAGAATGTCATCTGTCTTTTGTTTTACGTCTACGTAGCTTCGTCCACCGTCTCAACGAAAAAGAGGCACGTCGCGTTCTCGTCTCCTTGCGTGGGTGGTCGCTCCGATCTTAATTGCCATAATCGCTCAACTTTCTTAATGTCGCAATTGGATCTGCCGAACCCAACGGATACTTGATCTTATTAAATCATTAGATACACAAGGTGTAGCCTGTAGACTTTTTTTAATCTCTAGTCCTGCGATTCAGATTCTTTTTTTTTTTTTAATTTATTTTGCACAGCCTTCTAGATACCCTTACTCCGTCCTAATGCCTTCTAATTGAGTCGTGAATCGTGATCGACAGACGAGACCAGGTGATACGGTCTACTGACGGATTCGCAAATCGAGATGAAAGGCAACCTGGCACAAAGATGAAAGCTGATAGAGCGCACAAGCGTGGACAGCCCGTGACTTCTTGAGGGATCGATTGATCTTTAGATCGAAAAAATTGCCCCGGGTCCGAACACCGATGACTCGTGTATTTCTTTCAATCGTAACCATTATATATATATATATGTATATACTAGGTGTAGAAAGTGGGAGTAAATCGGTTAGAATTAGAATTACGTGGAACACTGAGTTCCTGCTTGCGGATTATAGATGACTCATCAGTCCAGAAGATCCCAACAAGAAGGAATTGCGTGTTCGATTATATGCGCTTGGAGCTATACGTATTTACAATTAACGATTCCAATAAATTGTTCGGCCATAACGATTTTGTTGATCGCGATAATTTTTTAATTACTAGCAAACGCAAGCGAATCATCATCACGCTCTTCTTTACCAATGGTACCACCTACGCTTGATTCGGGATCTTTCGGGACTGAATCGATTTACGCACTTCGATTCTTCCTGTCGATAACGATCGTTAATACGATTCGATTCCCTCATTGGTCGAGACTGATTAAATATTTGGGACCATCGATCGTTACGTCGGTTTGTCGTCATTTGATGATACCCTCTTCGCATGTCAATTACGGTCAGACGTATTGCATTGATTTTTTTTTTTACTTAATTCTATGACGCCTGCACGTTACCGATTTCCTTTGTTTTGGTTGATTCAGGATATTGTTGGCGATATTTGTATTTTTTACCTTGCGAAATTATCGAATCGCAAGAATTGACGAAAAAACCGGAGCTCGCCGAAGGCCAAAAATCTAAAGACACTCTCTGCAGAGAGATCGGTCGTTTCTCAATAGGTCTGACTGACTAAGGATTCGATTGATTTGCACCGCTTGTCCTTAATAAATTTCACTGGTATCCTGGAGCCGTAAAGGACAATACATATGTCAATTCATACGGGGACCCATTTCGATATTCACAATCGATATCGATATCGATTTACAATCGTTGCCATTTATATCGACAATTTGCTTTGGTACGCAATCGATCCTATTAGGTCGATCGATCGATGATAAGATTCGAACGTGTTACGTTTCGCTTACCAATATATCCTGTTAATTGTGTACACCCTAGCTACATATATACGTATAGACAATTGGCATAGACAGGATCATTAACAATTATGTGATTATTATTGTGGTTAATGATCTATGCGCTTAATGATTTTTGCGACATGTGACGTAACAATGTTTATTAGTATTGAGGATTTTTTTTTCAATTATTTCTACCTAAAGCTTCTTTTACGATACAGAAATTTCAGTCGAGAGGGACTGATCCGGTTGAAACAGCCTGTAAAGATCCTTATAAATAATAAACGTTGTTTTGAGTAGCATGGAATTCTGGGCTGCGAAAAACATGAAAATTCCACCATAAGTTAATCGTGGTCGTTTTATCGGCATGAGATTTTGAAGCGGCCATTTTTTGTTTAATGAAATTTTATTTTTATCAGTTTTTTTTTTCTAATCGACGATTAGAATTGCGCGCCGGTAATCATTACTCGCAATACGTCTCTCGTTCGTACAACTTGCTAGGGACCGGTCGTACTTTTATTGTTATTTACGACCGCGTATTTACGCTTTAGGTTATTTATTTATCGGCAATTTCCGACTAGTCACGAGCATACACGAGCGATTATTACAATACTGGAATTGATTTGTTCGATTAGGGATATTTTATTTACTTGTCCTTTGTACGAGAGAGAGAGAGAGAGCTCTGTTGTGTGCTTTCAATTTAATTGTCGGTTACTATCTTGAATGCAGTTTACATAGGGTATTTATGTGCACGCGCGCTTCGAGATTACATCGTTTTCGATATTGAACCGTTACGCCATTATTAATTGTTATTGACAGTTTAATTACGCTCGATTAATAAAACCTCTGAAGTAGCAATGACAGCTGACGGTTACACCTGTCTGGTGCTGCGCTACTTTCTATACGGAATTTCATATGCATGTCAATTACAATTTGCATCTGAAAAAATGATGGGATTTTATTTGGATTTTTTCGACAAAATTTTTTCACGGCCTTCTGGGTCATGCAAATATTTGTCATTGAAGTCTTTTTAATGCCTCTTGAATTTATGAGGGTTTCGATTTTCTTTCTGACTTTTAATTACAAAGTAGATGGAACGAGAACAAATTTCAGTCGTTTCTTTTCTCTTCAACCCATGTTCCGCAATGAGAAACCCAGTTTGGGTTTGATTGGAATTCTTTGTTAAGAAATTCTGAAAGTTGAATCTATCGCGCGGAAAAATTCGATATTATAGACAAGAGCGTGAAATTCCAAGGGTAATTAAAGCTAATATCGCTAACCACAGAATACAGGTTCTCCCTCTTTCTCTCTCTCTCTGTATACAGGGTGATACAAAGAAAAGACATTAAAAGTATCTTGAGAAGTTTGCCACGTCGATTAACACGGCAAAAGTCCTTAGACTTGGTCGATGACTCGTGACTTTTATTTTGATGATTTTTTTTGTCTGTCTTACAGGTCCGCGACTTGGTCGAGAGGTGCACCTGTCCCACGCAGTTTCCGATGATCCGCGTGTCCGAGGGAAAATATCGAATCGGCGACACGAAAGTTCTCATTTTCGTGAGGATCCTCAGGAATCATGTGATGGTGCGCGTCGGAGGTGGCTGGGACACACTCAGCCATTATCTGGACAAACACGACCCCTGCCGTTGTCGAACTTGTAAGTCAGGATCGATAAGTCCAATGTTTTATCTGTGCCAAGAGTTTGTGTTACGCGAAAGGAATTCTTTTTCTATCATTTTTCTTTGGCTCGCTATGCCAACTTTAAGAAACTGTTGTTTCCAGCTCATCGCTCGACCATCTCGGCCAAGCTGATTCAGAAAGCAGGCGGTTCCTTCGACCTTGGTAGCGCGCAGGTGCACTATGAACGGTTGGTCAATATTAAAAAATTAATAATAATGTAAAAGATTCAAAAAGAAATTTATATTGTAAATTTTAATGAAGCTCGAGCTTAAGAACTCCTTGTAATCAAATGTCTAGATCACCTCCAAGAACACGCAGGAGTTCAGCCTCCAGCGTGGGTTCCTGTGGCGGTGCTATTCAATCCCAGAGCCAACAACCACTGTCCCTACAGACATCCAGGAGTGTCTCCAATAACAGATCCCGATCACCCACGCCACACCGTGCAAATCGTCACCTGGGCGAAGATCTGAGGAAAAACGCAAGCAATCGATCCAGAAGTCCAACTCCTCAGAGAAAGTTCTTGGGCAGTCCAGGACACAATTCTGTCGACCTGAATAAGCAGAGGTCCAGGTCCCCTACGCCAAAGACCGGAAACCTTCGATCACGTAGTCCTACTCCTAAGGTGGACCAATCCGGGTTCGGATGCACGGGTACACTGGACTCTACTAGGAAGGCGCTAAACGAGGAAATTCGCCAGGTCAAATACGACGGACGGTCGCAGCTGTATCACAGCAGATATCAAGACAACTATCAGGTAACGAATAATTACTGTACAATTGTTCTAAGCAAAAATTTCTTTTATGCTCCAATCATCCTGTCCGAAGATTTTGTGAACACCTGAGTGACTCTTGTGTCCGCAAAGAAAAGGAGAAAAAAGAGAAAAGGTAGTTTCAAGTAGTATTACGTAAAAGCACGTGAATCAAGGTTTCACGAAAGTTTGTAAATCCACCCACGCGAAATTGCCAAAGAAGAGTTCTATAACCAGAAGAGTCCCCATGTACTCACGAGTCCACTTCTCCCTGTCCAGGATCCCAAGAAGGACCTGCACCAAGAGATCCGTGCCAAGGTACCCCTGTCGGAGGAATTCTCCAAGAGATACGTAGTGGAGGGTGGCGTGGCACGTCGTACAGACAAGGACGACGGCCCTAGGTACGAGCCATCGATTTACAATTACAAGTGCCGAGAGGATTCTAGCAGTCGTAGCCCAACCCCAAGTCCACCAGCTATCAAGGAAGAACCCTCGGAAGATTCAGAAAGTCCTGTAACGTTCACCAAGGAGACCCAATACGTAAAATCTCCTCAGGGCGACGGCGAACATTCAGACAATGGTAGCGAGGTATCCGATGAAGGATATCGAAGCCTTGGCGCAGTGCAGCCACCACCAGCAAACGGTACCAACCTTAATAATGGTACCAGTAGTACGCAGGGATCGCCTACGGTTGCTGACTATCATAGTGAGTAACTATTAGAACTAACGCCTAGCTCTATACCCGATCCTAGTATATTTAATGATATTGCAATGGGTCAGGTTAGATTAAAAGGCGTTACGTGTCATGGCGAAATATTGAAAGTTTGAAAATGTCAATGCGGGAAAGCAACTGTCGTAACACGTTCTATGAATTTTTTTAGTGCCTCTTTCTACCCTTCTTTCTCTCATTGCAGTTTCAATACATCCGTGTACACCGGGATCCGCCTTTATTACCTTTAGCTGTGCCTTCGAGACGATTAGAAATCACGATAAAATTCGCATCCCGCTGCGAAGAAAGTCGAAGACGGTGCGAAATATTTCGAGCAAACTAACCTACGTGCTGACTTAGCTGGTCGAGTCATGCGATTTAATAATGGAGAGCGAGGCGCATTTACTTCACTACCTTCTCGAGACTGCGCTATCTCGGCTTACGCGTTGCGCTCCGCGCATTTACCGTCTCGTTATATCCACATGTACTTGTACTGTACGGAGACAAGACATCTACGGAGGCTATGGAGAGTTCATTATCTCGACTCTTGACGTATTATCGTTGGGATTCTATTAAGCACATACCGAAGACTATGTACACATAACCTAACCCCCTATCTAATATATACAGTATATAAATAATATATGGGTACTGAATAAGCAGTACATTAAGTACAGCGCTGGAGTTATATGCAGAAACGATCATTACCCGGAGCAAGTCAAACGAATCACAGCGCGCATAAGTAATATAACGTGTATTAGCTTTTTTATTGAAACTGACGTGTGTTCAAATATTATTGAATTTATTCCTGAGAACTTTCTTTAAAATAATCTCTGCGCGTATCAATGGCTACTGTAAGGTACCTTTCGAGACTTTGCACTTTCCTGAAGTCTAGACGCTATTCTCATGCGGTTAGTATATCTATGTATAGAATGAGTTTAACGCGCATAAAGTACTTTGAGTCGCTTACGAGTTTAACGCACATTACTTTCGGTTTCTTATTTTTTTTTTCTGCCACTGGTGTTTACCTCCCGTACCCGGTAGGTAGTTTTTACGAAAGTGCGACCGTGGCTACTATACAATTTTTATTTTACTCACGAATCGTGTACGGTTTGCTTTGCGTAAACCAGCGATCATCGATTATCGGGTCACGCACCATGAGCGAATCGGACGATGTGCTTCTACTCCTTAAGAAGCTGACGTTAAAAAGATTTATATGGTTTTCATGAAAGCTTCAAGCTAGTCATGTACATTATTGATCAGATTTGCTGATAAATTTAATGAAAATCGTATTCTTTTTTTTCTCGTGACACGTGGGGAATCCTTGAAGGTTTGTTTTGTAACGCGATGACGGATCTGATGATCTAGCGTGCTGGTCCAGTTCCCGTGGAAGCTCTAGACCCGGGTCGTAGGTCATCTTGTTGCGAGTGTCCTCTCCTTGGACCACCCTGTAAACCACATTAATATTCAAAGTGCACGAAGCACGTATGAAACTGAGAAGAGGTTGGGCTGACATTTAAGCGAGCGACCGACTACGAAAGATCGCTCGGAGCGTGGGCGAAGCAACAACCTGTCCTCCGAACAATCGCCAGCAACATTTGATTCTCAATAACAACGCGGTGTCGTTGAGCAAAGTTAACGTGAAAAGTATTGCTGGAGCTGGATATATATGTATACATACGACGCCCTTGTTTCGGAGACATTGAAATTTCTCAAGCATGTAGATATTTTGTTCTAGCATTCTTTAAACGACGTGTAGAGTATGCTTGATATTTTTTTTTTTTATTGAACGTACAAGACAATGCCTCTATTCTTTCACCTTAAATTCCATGGGACAAGACGAATAAGTGCATGGTAGTTTAGAATATTTTATATTTTAATTATTTCTTGTAGATCGTACGGTTTCTTTTGCGTTGCTGTAGATATATATATGTTGTTATTAGTTAACAAAATCGAATGTTGTGTCATTACTCGTACTTTTTTTTGTACGGTACCCACTCGTTCTTTTCGGTTACTCGAGTATGTCTACCTACGCTTTATGCTAAGTGAGAGAGATTCGCGTATCGAACCGGGCCGGTCTGAACGAATTTGGCAAACTTCATTCTCTTATACTAGTCGCAATTTACTACGGCTGGATAATAACTTTTGGGCGATCGTGGGTGTAACGGTGATTTCGCCATTCGGCGAACGCGCAGTTACCTACGTGTGGCCAGCGGGTCGTGGACTTTTGATTTTAGTCGATCGCTTAATATGCGGGAAGAATATTGCTTAATATTTTTTATTTCAACTTTTTAAGTCTGCTTTATGCAACACTGGAATTTCGTGGTTTTATGTATATTTTTATATATTTTATTTTTTTTTACAGAGCAACCTACGAAAGCGGATTTTGAAAGATCCTGCGTGGAGACAGAGAGCATCGAGACGGGTCTGAGAAAGACTAGGATTGGACCTTCGAGTCCATTGAGGGCGTCCCCTTCGAGGAGCGTGGCTTCCTCTTCCGGTGACAGAACACCCAGAGCCGGTTCCATCGTACGTGAGAGCAGCAATCTCTCACGAGCATCTTCAGGAAGTAGGACTCCCAGAGACGGTAATTCCAGTCCAGAAGGAAGTCCGTTGAAACGTGGGGGTGGAAGGACCAGCTTGAGGAAACCTCCTACGGGAAGTCTGAGCAAAGCATCTGGAATGCCACGACTGGTCCTAGGTCAAAATCAGACTTCATCAGGTAGCAACACCTGGAACGGAAGACAAATTCGACAGAGGCCTAGTATACAAGCTGACACTTTCTTAAATCCAGCCAGTCAAACTACCAATACCAGTACTTCGTCAAGCTTCTCTAGAAGGAGTCCTGGCAGACAGAGCCTACCGCGTCCGTCGAATGGTAACGGACCACAGTATGATAGGAACGGTCGCAGGATCAAGCCTTCAACTTCGCTACAGTCATCGCCCACCAAGGTGGCGAACCCGCTTCTGGAACAGATTCTTCAAAAGGTAGGACATCTTGAGGACGACAAGGAAGTTGTGCAGAAACTGCAGGACTTTTTAAAGGACTATCAAGGCACCGGTGCTCCAGGTAACGAGAGCGATCCGACCCTGGAATTCACCAGGGCCTGGATAGATGGCAACGGCATTGTCGTTCTACCCCAGGACGTCCAAGTCGTCGCCAGTCCTAGGAAGGATCCTAAGCCGGCCTCCGAACGCGGTGGATTCTCTAGGATACCAGCACCCGTGTACAAAAGGCCCATGTCCGTAGCGTCCGATAGTATTTGAGTGGATCGTTATCTCATTGGGGATAATGAGTGAACGAGTCGATAAAAAAAAATACTAGAATGTGATCAATTTTTAAATTCCTGCTGACAAAGAAAGAGAGAACATCGTATACACTATTCTTTCTATTCACAGGTAGATCGTGAAATCAGGATTTTTTGTGGATTCTCTAGATCATCGAGGATTTTTATAGAATAATTAAAAAAAAAAAAAAGATGTAATTTGCTATACCAATAACATGGGACTGATTTCGAACAACTCTCTTTTTTTATTTTTCATAGCTTATGGGTATGGGAACGATATCCTAGTGTTTTTCGAAATCGTCCACTACTGCTCTTTAAAAATCCTCAATGAAGATCCATTCGCGCGGTATAGGTTAGGTTAACGAAGATTAAGAGAAGGATGAAGTTTACCGCGTTTTCGAGCTTTTCTTTAAAGTCGGTCTTAAAAAGGTTGAACAGAAGAACGAGAAAGATTTATGTCGAGTTCTACGTATGCATAGGTATGTTATTACACGTCTTGCGTTATATTAATGGCTTCCCGAATCAATTTGCTTCCCATGCGAGTTAATTGGACTTTTGGGTGTCGCCCGTTGAAAGGCTCCTTGAGTGAGTTGATTGCAATTAAGTGAATCGTTCGAATCGTATCGGCGATTCTATTTAGAAATTATTTATTTATATAGTCTATCGGTTGTATTTATTAAAGACAATTTATTTACGTGTTGTTCGCGACGTTTTCCGCACTATTATTACATTCACATGTATAACCTGTGCACTATGCTTGAACGATAAAACTGGAACATATGAGTACAATCTGTAGAGAAAATGAATAATGGGTGCGACTTATAGAGAAAGACAGAAAATGTTTTTTAAAAAATGTATGCGGATCAAAAACGACACGAAAGTAAAAAAAAAATCGTGGCAAAATTTATGGATCGAAACACTGGTGTATTATGGGAAAAAAATTGTGAGACCCCTAGTGTAGAGAGAACCCGATTAAAAGAATAGAGTAGGGAAAGTGGAAAAAAAAAGAATGGCCGAACTTCTCCCCGAACAGACTGCATAGATAGCGTATCATCAGATATATAAATACCATTCCAATATTTAAATGTTTTTATACCAAAAGTGACAGTAGATCCTTTTTGTACCAAGTGTCTTAGTAAGCAAATAAGATAATGCCCTATAGTTAAACGGGGGAACCATTTATCGCTAAGGATTATATTTTAGAATGTGAAATGATAGAGGATGAAGAAAAGAAAAAAAAAACAGAAAAAGATACAAACAATAAGCAAAACCATATGGAAATTTCAATTCCTCACAGCGATACGTTATATCGCGCTATAACAAATGGAAGCATGAACCTGAAATATTTTTTAGTATTTAGAAACGAGTAAACCGTTTAGTTAAGGAATTGCGCGATGTCGCGAGACGCGTCGTTGTTTTTCTGGGGGACTCGTTTGAAAATGTTATATTAATTTTTTTCTCTACTTTCGTTTCCTTCGTTTATGTTTTCACGAGTCCCGACAAAAACACACACGCGTTTATTATATGTGCCGTGTTCGCCATGGGAATCGAGCACACAGAAATATCGAAGTATCGTCATTACGGACCCACGAGCTTTTTTATCCGTCTCTTTCGATAGGTGCATACGAAAATGGGCCCTAGAGTCCCAATAAAAAATGGCCTTAAATACGACCCAATAATAGATACTATAATGATTATTCTCGATGAGCCTAATCTAAAATTTCGAAAAATACCTAACGAGCCACGTCCTCGCTTGCTCGCTCGTTCGTACATTTTTTTATTTCTCTGTTATTTTTGAAAAAAAAGAAATAGCTTGCGATTCACACGATTTTCATCGTTTCAAATCCATTTCTGTTCAAATAATGTCACTCGCGCGTTTTCTGCCCTCTTTCGTATCGAACGGTCTTACCAGGTTAATAAATAATATTAATTATTACGATATCAATATTATATTATATTATATATATATATTATTATGATTATTATTGTCGAGGAAATTACGACAATTATAATTATACACGATGTTGCCTACGTTACGTTATTTTATCTACGACGACGAGTTGTAAAATGAAAAGAATTTCATATTAAAAAAGGATTAAACGAATAAACGAGAAAAAAAGATATCTAATTCGTAATCTCATATTTTTTACAAACCTGTTCAAATTATCCTACATTCTCCTCTATTATTTTCTGATACCCTCCAAAGTATCCCTATCAAATTTCCAACGTCATACGATACCCAAAGTTACCCTGCTGGGGTCAGTAGACCACTCGGCACGTAATTGACGCAAAAAATGATCTAATCGAATGGCCTCTAATAAAATTTGATGAAACCATCTTCACCTCGTCCAAAAGTCTTGTCAAAATTCATCCGTCCCTATTATTATTACGAATGCATCCTGTATGCGCAACAAACAAACTTATACATAAACACATACGGCGTTTAAACGCAAGAGCATATTCTTTCACCTAACTTGAGAATTCTCAGCGAGGTTACGTGACACCAGTCACGAGGAAAGCTTTAAGCATTTTCCAAGTGGTTGGGACACGAGTCGTAAAGATATTAAGTCCCTGTGGAAAATAAAAAAAGGGACCGTTCTTGCCAAAGAGCATTCCCAATGGAACGAAGAAGAAACTGAAGTAAAAGCAAAGAGTAAATAAAAAAAAAGTAACGCAAGGTAGAGGAAACGCCAAGAGACGCCGATCGGTACGAAGAGAACGGAGAGTTGTTTTCGCGAGGCTTTTGCGACACAGTCGACTCGCCGCGTAGATAGAGAGTGAGGCCCATTATAAGGCCCCAATACCGTACGGGACTAGCGTCCTTGCCGGATATGGCGAGACGGCTCTCCTCTCGGAGCAACAACGGAATACACATCCGCGTGATACGCGTGTCTCGGAAGAGGCCTTTTTTAGAGTACTCATCAGAAGTACGTGCATTACACATTATAAGATACTCACGTATTAGTGTGCTATCTTGTGTCATTAGATACGCAACGTCTGTGTGTATGTATATGTGTAGCTATGATTATGGCTATATACGTATGAGATTCCAGGAAAAGTTTTCTAATTAGTACAAAGTGAGTCAAGAGTACTTCGCGTTCCTTCACCAAGATTTCCTACAGAGGAAACCTTCGAGTCTTGTCCTCAGGTTTATTGCGAGATTATCTATTTATATTTTTAATCGCCGAGACACGTTAATAGCCGTAACAATTATCTTGGAGCATCGATAGACGAAGAAATATTGCTGGAAATTAATATGGGAAGGATACATGAGGAAACAAGGATTTTTGAGTACACGCGCCTGTAATATTTGTATCGTACAGCATCTATGGCTGGTCGACTTGGGTGAGAAGGAGCTTCCGTGTCCGACGTGAATGTGGCGCAAACGTCGAATTTCATTATATTAACCGTTTGTCGACTAATTGAGCGGTAAGGAGTTAGGATAGGACTTTCTGATTGGGCCTGAGGCCCTTTTCAATTCTTGTGGGCGGCACAGGTGCCTCTGGCATCATCTAACTTTATGTTCGGTTCTGCCTACGCGTTTTACTTATTTTATCAGGGGCGGATTGTTATTGGGGAATATATTAAGGGGTTCCCCAGGGATAGAAGATATTTTAGAGATTTTTTTGGAGTAGAAAAGACATTGGGATTACTTTGAATGCGTTTATTCGGACATTATAACTTATAAGATTGTCATGTGCTCTTGGCGATGGTACTGATCTCAGTTGTTTTCGTGAACCAAATAGTGGAACTTTTAAAGGAAATTTATCCTAACTAGTGTTATGATATAAGAAAAAAAAATCCAAAAAATAATGTCGGAGTTGAATCTGCGATATTAAGGTGGGTTTTTATAGGTTAATTTAGGAAGGAAGTGCTCTGGCTTTCGTTGAAGTATACCGGTAATTTTTACTGGTACTGAAGTAAGTGAAATCGAAAGTGGAAGAATCAGACCGTTTAATGACGTGCGTAAACGACAATGGAAAGTCATCGCCATTATGGAAAACAACTTTTAAACCGATAAACATCACGGTGTTTTCGCAATACGTGACAATGCGTACCGCTAATGTCGCCAAATTATCTTATTCAATTTGATCAAGATTAAAAAATAATGCATAACCTTGTGCCATCAATTTATACGCTCCTGCCTTTACCACTAGCCAGTAGTTAGTAGAGAAAACTAGTAGTATTTGCCTTCCGTCCAAACAGAATAAACGAGAGAGTTCCGATTGAATTGAAAAAAATTTAAAAGGGACCATCAACAAACCTTTCCTTTACACAAATAAAACTTTCTAAAGATAGATCCTCTAATAAGTAGCCATTAAATTTCATTTGTATTAATCTGATCGATCGATTCTATGAGGTCAAGATTACGGTATTACATTCAATATAATCAATAGCACAAATTGCATAATATAAATTTCCAAATAATCATGCTACAGTCATTAAAAATTTGTATCTATTACAACCAGACCAATTGTAGATTAATCATTCAAATTCAATCTGAATTTAATGACTGATACGATTGCTACACGAGATTCTCGTGTGAAGGTCCTCAAAAAGTCCCAGCCTTTTTTAGCAATGTATGACAGAGTCATGAAGATGAACTTAACCTATGGCATAGTGATTGTCCATGGTTGCCATATACAAACAATAAATAATCCTGGTCCTTGCGTACAAGGCTGGTACAAGATCGCGAACACAGCCACCCACCAGGTATGACGAGGCTCGACCTTAGCTACCTCAGGCCACTGTTCCTCTATGTTAAATGTAAATACACATCCCAACAACGTTACAACGTTAGGTCGAAATAAGCCTACCGAAGAAGCATGCAAGGTGTGTATATTTCACACTAATGAGGGGTTAATGTCACTGCCTGCAGCCTTGTCTTAAAACCAGAAGTCTCAAGCGGGAGGAGGAACTTCAGACTACAACTCAGACGCCTAGAAGAAAAAAAGCAGCCTCCAGTGATCTTCACGCCTCTTCCTTCAAGATTTTACTTCACTTTTTCTCATCCACGTCTCTGTCCTCTTTTTAGCTTTGATTTGACTTTATTTTCTCTCGCCTTTCACGCTCCTTCGGGTACCCTGGATAAATCATATTAAAATTTTTCGTTCGGTTGAACGCCTGCATTCTGCATTGTATACTTCTCATAATAATCTACAGGTCCATATGTACTTACCAAGTGAAACTTGACTATGGGAAGTTATGTGCTTCGAGTTCATTGAGCGTTTCTTATGGTGAAATTCAGTAGACACCACCTTATGCCACGTGTCTGAAAATGATTAATGTCAGAATCAAGAACGTGGCTTACCACCAGCGCGCAATTACGATCGAAACGAATAGCTGTGGTGGCTGAGCCAGTTTAAACGATTCGTAGAGTGTCGCTGCTGTGTCGGTAGGCTTGATGATTGACGGACAGAACAATGGCAGTAACGTACCAAGACGAGGCCAAGAATCTGCCCACGCACTGGATTAGATGATTTTTAGGTTAGTTTGTTATATATTCGCTTAGACTTCTCTCGTCGCAACGCATTGAGGTGCGGCACTGCATTTTATCCATAAAATTCCAACGGATATTCCAAAACAATGTCACCTGTTGCTCTCTCGGCTAATGATACAACAAGATAGGTTTTTCAACACATTGTGGTATTTGTAGGTTAGGAATTTTCGTATTACTTACCTCATGATACAAAGAGACGAGGTGTAGCCACTGGCGATCTTATTTTGGTCAAGATCGCGCAGGGACCAACGACATCACGTTCAAAGGACGTCAGTTTTACTTTAAGGGGATTTATTTACGTTTCGCTTCCTAAGGAGACCGCCCTTTAAAATGGAACTGACGTTGCGTTGATTTGAATTTTGGTTAGTAGAACGATGTGACCATGTCAGAAGTTTAATTCCATTTTAACTCACGACGCTTGGCGCTGCATTCAGCCGCAATGTTATTAAATTCAAATATGGCAGTTGAGGGACGCGCGCGTTCGCATAAACGTTCGACGCGTTATATTGCCGTACTGCCGGCGTATAATAATACCTAAAGGAAATGAGAATCGGAATGAGAAATACAGAGCGCGCGAACGAGACACGGAAGTTCAGAGCCTTGGCTTGGCCATTTTGAGAACTGGAGTCCTCGTGTCCGTATATGTCTATCTATGACTGTAGCTTTTCGAGTGTTATTACTCATGAGTAAATTCGCGCAAATTTAACGCCAGTTTATTCTAAATAGAGAAATATGTTCCATATATATCATAATGTCGAATAAGATAGTTCAGGGAAATAGCAGCCTTTCCACGTCGTTTTAATTTACGTCCAAATCGATATTCCATTTCGCCACGGTATCCTTGACATTGAAAATATTATCTTCGCCTTGAGGTTAGAAATTATTACTCATAGCTAAAATGAAGTTGTATATGTTTTTTTTAATCTTCATTATTATTCTGAATGTAACATTATTATCATTTCTGGGTATATATTCGTATATCTTTCGGTCAGAAATTAGCCAAGACATTGACATTACGGTGGCGTCTATTCTTAGACTGTGTATACTAATTATTCGTTTTACCCGGTGGCCTGGCATTTGCGACGGAATAAAAAGTACACGAGGATGGCGAATGCTTGAGGCCTCCGCACGCGGGTGCTTATAGTAGTGAGACTTGCCAGGATTTATTCTTGTTGCATTCGCCGCAGGTCGAAAGTTCGTGCGACCGCAGTTGATTATTTTCAGCCCCGGAACAACCACCATTGGGATTCCGTTTGGAGCTTGACTACTGCCTACGTATGTATATTCTGTGATAAAGTCATTAATAGTATAAAAATATAAAAAGATAGTTACAGCAATATTTTTTTTATTCTATACAATATTAATTATTTAACCAACGTTTGCTTTGGGATCAGAATAATAATTTATACAGATCGTATTTACACGTGGCTATTACAGTATTACATAACCTGTCTGATTTTAATCTCGACATGGAAACCAGATCAGATTCTTAATGTATTTATCTGTTCATTTTCGAGTTATTAAAAACGATACTGATACATTCAATGGTTATCGAGTAATGTCTCGCTCATCCGTATGATTAATAATTCAAAAGTGGCTATGGATATGTATCTGATCACGTGTGCATTTGGCGCTGGTTTAAACGGCGAATATGTGTCTTTCATGGTTCGAAGGTTAGATTTTGATGGATGGTCAGGAATCTATGGAAATTTGCCTTGTGTTCTTTAGTAGGTACATGAACCTCTTGACTATCCTTGAAAATTGTATTCGCCAGTGTGGAAGTTTCGCTGCTGGTGAAGTCCTTGTCGTGAAGGAGTACAGTGCGCGAAGTAAAAAAAAGAAGAAAAAAAAATATGTCGACTCCTCGATAAATCTCGTACGTTTTTACGGGCAGGGAGTGTATCTTCTCGAACGGAATAAAGAGCGAAGGCAAAAATAAAAGGAAATAAAATTGGAGTATATCAAGAAGATGAAGGCGCCAGTACATACGAGTCCCAAAGCATCTTCGACACTCTTCGTCTTCTCGCGACACGATCTTGCCTTATTTCACGACAGAGGGCAGCACGATCGGCCCGCGTAAGAATCAAAAAGGAAGGCCAGACACGCGGAACGCGTGTAGAATGATTCAAAAAGTAACAAAATAAAAAAATCGTGGCGAGGCGCCTCCAGTATTTTTAAAAGACGTCCAGACGTCTCAGACTGTCATACGAGAAATGCGCAGGAACGCGGGACGATCGCTTCTTGAAGGACCTTTCAAAATTTTCTCTGTATAAATCAACATTTTATTTCTTCAACGTAATTCATCATCTTTTTTTTTATTATTCATCAAAAGACTCAATGCAACCAAAATGGCTTCCCACAATGTATGACTGTTTCTATTTCCAAGTGTGATTTTCTTTGATCAGCCCTTTTTTTTCCTTACCTTCCCTTATTCATCAACTGAATAGACTTCGTATAGCATATGGATGTATGTACCTACGCTTATCCACTACCGTTCACATTTCCATGCTTTAAACGTGACCGTTCCAAATAGGGCCATTAAAAATTTCCAGATTATATATATATATATATAAGCTTATATATATGTATATATAGTCCCAAGTGATCTGTGGGTGCAGGACTCAATAGAGCTGCACTTACTGCACCGGGGCAACCGGTACGTTTAAGGGCATACTTGACTTTTTCTCTTAGTAATTCTGACGCGTTTCGCCGCTGCATTATGGAGTAGACACGAATCCGAGTGCGGATCGTTTTGCGAATCGTTAAGAGAATCGTGTGACATTTTTCTTGGCAATGGTCGATATAAATCATAAGTGAATCCCACCCAAGAAGAGAACTCAATTCTCCAATTATAAATGCCTATGACACGCACGATTATTGTTTCTAGTACTGAAATAAAAGATCAAAAGAAGCAAAAAGGTAAAGGTACGTACCACACCCAAGTTATAAGAATGACAATTAATAATCAGAGAATAATACTAAGAGCACTGCCACAACGTTATTAAAAAATAAGCCAAAGGCAACCACATATAGGATCCATCCAAAGAGAAGATGTCAGATACAAGAAATAGAAAATAAAGATCCTGATAAATGTTCCGATAACAGTAGATCGAAAACTCAGTTAATCTAGATCGCAGATCGAGTCATGCAGATTTAAAGATAAACGATCTCGATCTCTTATCAATCACAGAAAAAAATGAATATTATGAAGCATCGATTACTTTTTCGTATTTCAAAAAAAAATAATAATAATAAATTATTATTTCACCTTCTCACCCATAACTGACCCATACATATTCGTTTTATTTTTGGATATTTCCATCTTTCTCTTTCTTTTTCTTTATTTCATCAAGAGAAACCATGAACCCGTAAAGATACATATAGAAATAAAGTTGGTACGTAAAGAAGACGTGTTTATCCGTATCGTGTAGGTCGGCCAGCTTCACGTACGATGGGGACCAGGTACGGTCCTTAGGACTCCCTTAGATGGTGAGACTTTTATTCGGAATTATTTCTCGCCGGAGGCCACACGGCAATGGACCACGTATCAAGAGTAGAGACCGGACCGACCGGGCAAGGATACTTCCTATTAGTGGTACCAGATCCGTATAAGGATACAAGCCGCGGGTCAACTGCTCGTAAAATTTATTCGTTCAAGGTCATTTCCTAAATATCCCAACCCCAGCACATTACGTATCCGTCACAATGAATTCGGATTATTGATCTTCGTATCTTGAAATTTCACCTACCTCAAAGTAAAAGCCCTATGCTAAAACACCACGCTTCAGAGTTCATACGGTGAACCATAGAATCCCATAGAAATATCGTAGACTATACTTAAACAGTAGAAGGGCAAAACAGTGAGTGAACCTCGGCCCAGAAACGATCCATTCTTATTGGATTTAATTAGCTCGAGATTAATTAAGGACTCGCACGCCTCCAAGGCGAGCGAAATGCTCACGAGGTTTCCTCAACAATAAGAGTCTTCGATGAAAAAAGGTTGAATTTATAAGAGATATCTTTACGTTCACAATAATAATAATGATAATAATGACGCTCAGTTTCTAATGCAGCCTGTGATATACTATTTTCATGCTACAATGATAAATAAACATATGTGTACTTTATTCTTGAGGGATGCTGCTGTACAGCATGGACCAATCTCAGAGACGCGCGCCATTCTCCAAAGTGTCTATAAAGTATGTTAAGCGTGTAAGTGCAAGAAGTGGTCTTTTGCGAGGGAAGGAAGGAAGGCAGCCAGCCAAGCTAGGCGTGAGTCATCGTGAGACAAGATCTCAAGTAAGGAGGCGGCCTTGATGCCGCAAAACTGTTCGTAATATCAGAACCAGTGAACCGAGCTGCAAAAGAGCCTCGTGTCCCAATTGAGTTGGACGCGCGTTAAGCCCTTTGCAAGGAAGTGCAACGAGATAATGAGAACCGGTAACATGGTAAATATACAGTATTAAAATGCGGCATGACGAATATGAAAATTTTCAAACTACTTTAAGATTTGACACGGTTATGTTTACCGTGTGGATTATGCGTTTTGTGCGTTCCTAAATTTATTTATGTTGTCAGTATACTGTGTACTGGGTATAACGATTATGATATAACGTTAAAGACAAATATTATCATAATCCTTGGCAAAAAGTGCTGAGAGAAAGGATCTTGAAGAAATCTTAAGAAAAATAAGAATCGACAGAGTTTAACGGATTCGGCTAGATGATTTCGAGATCTTCCGCTTGGTGGATTCTTTATTTCTCCTTTTTACGACTGTCCACTTGTGTCATACGAAAGGGAAAAGATGGCGTGACGATTTTCTTCTTGGGGACGTAAAACAAACGAGCCTTATAATGCCGAGTGAAATTACGCAAATTATTGTTGCAACAGTTTGTCAAAAAAAAGTAAAGTGTGGAAACAATCAGAAACAGAAAGTTTTTTGTGTCTTTGTTTCTTTTAAGAATTGTATCACCACTCCCCACCGTACTTGTTATTTCAGCTAGTTCTTCACTAACCAGGAGGCCTGTCGTTTATCGCTTTTAGGTTAGACCTTGGAAGATACGAATGGTATGCATACACGAAACGAACTTCAGATACCAGACAGTGGGTTGTTTCCCTCGTGCTTATAACTTGTTTACGGTCTGGAATACTGGAGCCATTCGTTTCGTACGTTCCACGTAAGTGCAACAGACTACGATGATTACACAAGCAGCAATCATCATTCTAAGGAAATGGATGAGAAAAGGAAAATTTTCATAAACGTAAAAAACCGTTATACTGCGTCTACAGGGTTCTTGGTTAATATTGACACTCGAGCAGTCTAAGTATATTAATAAAAAATTCCATATGGAATTTCAAATGAATGAAATAGCATGAGATTATTAGACTGGATTTAAATGCAGGACTTGAATTTTATTTTTTATTAAGGGAAACTATATGAGCATCGCAAAAGTAAGGTAAGATATCGGTAATCGTAAATACTAAAGTTTTATGGTCCCATGAAAGTTTACTTGCTCTTTGGCGTCTCAATGATAATGAAGGCGCGCGCGTATGTCAACTTTGCGTATCGCCGGACGGAAGATAAAGAAGTCGTCCGGTGGGATAATTCCACAATGATCGATCCGATTTACGAGGTACATTGTGAATCGGACGAAATACTAAAGGCGAAACGAGACGATCGGACCCTGAAATGGAGCTGAGGACAAAAACTTGTCTCGCTAAAAATATATAATACTAGTAGGACGAATATACGTACATATGATGGTTGAGAAAAGGCATGGGACCCAAAGAGACATATGTATATGCAATGTTGATGGGCGAGTTTACAAGATGAGAAAAGTTGACGGCAAGGAAGGAAAGAATCAACCGAGTGTTGCATTCGAGTCTGGCATCCGAATTGCTTAATTTGCTGGAGGGATAAAGCCTGATCGCCGTAAAGATCCAAGTCGATGTAAGGGACGATATAAAAATCTTAGTTTCTTCGTCTGTCTTCTTTTTCCTGCTTGACGGCTTTATTTCTTTCGAGGATCTAGTGCCAGAACAGTTTTGTTCATTAAAAAGCTTCCTAGGTAACGAGGTCAGAGCTTCGAGATATAACAGATCAGAATTTTCCTCGTTTCCATGCTGTGTGTCGTACCATAATCCGCTGGCATTCATGTCTTTTACTATTTTCTATATTTTACGAATGTAATTCCACGATAAACTACAGTAACGAATTGGCATGATCTTTTACTACACGTTCAGTAAGTTCCTGCTCCTCGAAATGGCAGCAACGTATTTTATACATTGGTTTGTTATGGAATTTTGAGAAATAATAGAAAGGGGATTTGAAAATTTTTGGAAATGGATATTCTAGCATATCTTATCTTAGTCATAATCGGGCTAAGACTTTTTCTCGAAATTTTCAAAAATTTCATTGTATTACTCGGCAAAAACAATGTAACAGTTATGTATCAGCAGTGTGAGAATTTCCCTTTGAGAAATATAATAATTATAAAAATTCTATGTCTCAGGTATTCTATAGAAAATACTTTAATAATCATATTTCAGATCCCAGGGATTTCGAAAAGTATTAGAAAGGTTTGGCTCAATAACAGTTAAAGATACTGTTTGATAAAAAAATATTTTCTTTTAATTATACATATTGAATCACAATATCATAGTAACTATAAGTGTTTTGATCTTGGATCTGGAAGTAATTTCCTTTAGTTTGTAGTTTTCTCGATGGAACTGTTGTTTATTCAGTTATTTCTTGTTTAACCGGTGTTTCCTCAGTATCCCTCAGATTGTCCATATTTTCCGGGCAGAAAACAGAAACTTGAATTGCGATCCAGTCGGTAATGAAATTTATTGGAGCTCTTACTGCGATAAACTTGAGTCGATCTCCTGGAACAAAATTAACCAGATACTGATAAATCGACGAGAGACCGTCGATAAAGTAGATCTTGTAAGAATTGATGTACCGACTTTTGATAACCTACGAACAAAAGATAAAATCCGCAAAACTTGTGAGTTTAGCTTCACTATCAACAGAGAACAGTTGTTATGTTGTAATAGTGACTACAAAATGAAGATTATTGAATAGTAAATGTGAATCTATTTCGCACGTCAAAAAAAATGACGAAATTCTGAGTACACACACTTTTTAAATGTTTGTCCATGTCAAGGCAAAAATAAAAGCTTGTTTAGCGTGGAGCAACGTTATTGACCCATATTATATCTAATTTTTGCCATTTATTATTAATTCACTTCTAAATTTCAGGGTAAGCACCTCTGACTAATCAACGTAAATCGTTTAGTATTTATTAATAATAAATAAGCTATACGTCAAATCTTATTACCTTCCATGAACGTTTCGCCAAGTTTTGAATGAGCCAAACTCATTTTGAAAAGAAATGCATTCCGGCGATGGAAGAAAATTGTTTGGCAGATATTACGTTGAAATTCACCAAGTATAATGCCGTAGTCATCGTTAAAAATATCTAATACAACTCCTGCACCACTTACAAATACATTGCGTGGATCATTGATGTACTGTAACAAAATAATAGGAATATGATCCATCAACATACTAAAAATAATACAAATAAATAAAAGTATGAAAATAATAATACATACAAATTTAACTATATCTGCTAAACATGCACCTGATTTCATGATGCGATCAGAACTTGTTTGTGGAACCTTTGCAAAAATTAATAAAAATTTCAAACATGATACAATAGGCGATTTACTTATGGATAACTCAGAATCTGAATTTCTTACTAAATTTCCCAGGATGTTGTCATTTAATTTTTCATCATCTTTGTATTGAGGCCTTTGTCCCTTAAACACACATGTTGCAAACCATTCACAATTTTCCTCATTTTCTTCAGCCATACATGGTATAGCATCGAAGAAAACTTTATCATCAAGATTCAATTCACTGGATAAAGCTTTGGACCCAGGAAACCTCTTGCCACGAACATAAAATTTACTGGCTAAAAAATGCACCTTACACTCTCTACCAGCATTATCTTCCATGGTAAGTGTTCCATGACGCTTTTTTAAATTAGTAACTTCACCCAAGACATTTGTCATTCCTGTACACATCTGAATTTGGGTTTCAGACTCAGTCTTATGTCGCCAGCATATAGTGACGTACCATCCGTAAGCATTGTTGGGTGTAGAATTAAAAACATGACATGAAAACTTCACCTGAGAAACAATATAGTGACACTTATATAGTTATCCAAGATATAGCAATATGAGTCTTCGACAGTACCTGTAGACCACATTTAATATATTGTTCGAGAGGTTCAATTTCAGTGAGTCTTCTGCCATTATGATAAAACCGATCTTTCTTCAGTAAAGCCGTTTCGACATTTTCATTTAAAACGAACTGTATCTCTGCTTTGTCAGGTCCTACAATTTGTGAAACTTTACCAAGTATGTCATACAAAAAAGTACTGTAAGCCATTGCACTTTTATGAAAGATTGAAAAAAAAAATGATTGTTTCCTCTATCGTCACCCTAAATAAGTATTAGAAAATATATATTTCGCGATGTAGCAGATACTAAAAAGTCCACAAAAACTACGTTTACGTGTCACGACTAAATTCTATCACGATTTTGACATCTGAGCACAGGGCGGCCATTTGTAATCAAAGATTTTCTCAATGTAGTGACGTCAAAATAAATTCTTCAAAGCAACTGTTGATTCTTTACGTATATTTAATTCTTGTAACTATACGTAATTAACTGCACAATTGTAAAAATATAATCTATATTATAGTCTCTTGGACTTGGTAGTTTATAGAATATATTTGAGCATTTAAAAAGCCTTCTTCAAATCTTACATGAAAGCCCATTTTAAACTCATCACCGTGAAGCATGCTGGGAGGTAGGGTATCAGTTTCAAAAAAGCCCAAGTGTGACACACACAATTAATCGTATAATAAAAACAAGAAAAACGCAATTTATTTCACTTTACGAATTTTTGCAAAACAATACAAAGCTTCGTAGAAGCCACATAACAATAATTCATCTCAGGCAGGGAATATCTTTTCCATGGGGATTCTACTGAATATGTCGTTACTGATTTTTGTAAAGACCAATCCAAAGGTTTCTTCGTAGGGAGCTTGAAGTTCTTTGAAAAGTAAGTCTGAGTTCTCGTTAATAAATTTGTTCATCTGTTCCCCTAAAAACAGAAAATAAAAATATTTAAATGTTACATACAACGTTTGAATTATATCCAGAGTTTTATGAAAATAACAAAGAAATTAATTTTTACCTAGAACCGTGTCACCTTCGAAGAGATTGTCGAATTGTAAGATCACCTTTCCGGGATTAAATTTAATATCATATTTCTTAACTCTCATGTAGGTTTCGCCATCCTTCTCATACTTCTCACAATAGATAGTGTTCTTGGCATTGAGATCAACTGCAACGGAAACGGGAAATGAAGAAATCAGTAAGTCATTTTTTTACTTATTACAACTATCAAAGACCCACTTACGCATAGTAATGTTAGAATGTCCAGAGCCTCTAATTGGCAATACCAAAACTTGTCCGTTCACTTTATAATCAGCAACAAAATCAACTTGTGGATTATACGAATCGGAAGTTAAGATCATCGTATCCCAATCAATACTGAAACATAAATGTATTAAAAATAATTTTAAAACCCGCTTTTTATAATAAACACTTATGAATCTCCGACTAAAACCCACTTGTAATTCGAGACTCGTAGGTTCTTTGTTAAACCATGCAATTTGATATTTTTGTATTCCTGCTTCAGTGAGACAGGACCTTTACTTTCGCCAATTTTTACACTGTTCACTGCCAGCGGTTCGATCGGTAGAATCTTGAAGCTCTTCAGACCTGCGTCAATGAAAAAGGAAAAAAAAATTGTTATTCGCTTTCTCACACATTGCAAGATGCACGTCGAACAAATGCACACCAAGTGCGTGTTGTCCACGCATTTGGAGAATGAAAGGCGGAAAGTTTTTTTTTGTACACGTGCTACCTAGAGCGAAAGGGCATCCGCACATACGAGTCAAGGAGAACCTCTATAAATTATATGAGGTGGCTTAGCGAGTGAGTGAGTAAGAAAACTCGTAGCTCTGGAGGAAACTTATCGTATATATTCGTATAATATATAGAATCCAAATGCAATTGATGAGGAAAATTCAAAGAATTCAAAGGTCTCTTCAACCTTAATATTTTTTACTAACCTGGTCCCAAGGAAGTTACTGCATTAGATACAGCGCGGTTCAAGCATGCGCTGTACTGTGGATCGGACTTTTGACACGTTTGAAATGTACTGGCTGTAATTAGAAAATGATAATTAATACTATATTTGTATACGATTACGTTACTAAGGTTTTCACAGAAATGGTCAAAGTATTACAACTAACGTACTCGAGTTCAGAATTCACTTTCACTAATTGCGTCGCAGTGAGTAAATAATCATCGAAAATCGAATAGTATTAATTTCTTAGTACAACGCAGCGTCATAATCCATGACCTAGTCAAGAGAGACATTACGATGAAATTGAAATATAGTACGGGGACGAGAATGAAAAAGAGTGTGTTGCAAGTCCCATAATTCCATTTCGTGACACTCGAGCTTTTATTTTTCAACTAAAATGTATCACTAACGATAAGCAATAGTTGCTAAAAAAAATTATAACAACCGCACGTAATGCAATATAAATTCTAGTTGCACTTACTAAATTCTATTGAAATCTTAAAAGTATGATATGTATATGAAATATAGAATGTAGAAATAACTTTTAAAAAATCTCACAGCAAAATAAAAAAAAAATTAACAATTCCACGTAATGCAATATAAATTCTAGTTACACTTACGAAGTTCTATTGAGCTCGCAAGTGCGAATACTCCGAAAAGCAATGAAACTATAAACTTCATATTGGAAATTGAAAGATATTTGCTTCGCGTTGAATTTCCACCCGAAGATACCCTTAAGAGCGGTGAATGTAGACTGAAAGCAGAACTGAAAGACACCGGCAATTATCCTGTCTATTTAAACGAGTCGCGATGCCCCACCATGTTCTCCTTGTATCATGCGCGACAGAACATCTCGCGCAAAAATCATCAAATCTCGCCCATTTCACAACATCACGTTTGCACATAACAAAAGAGCAAATACGTATTCCTAATTGCAGGTTTTGCGATGCGTCACGGCGGCCACCGTTACTATCCACTCATAGAATTGGCGGATAAGTGCGCTACTATTCCTAGAAAGGCGATAGCAATTCTCAGTTATAAAACCAAATCGAAAATCTCCCAGCTAAATTGAGCCCCCACAAATTATTAGACGATTTAAAAAAAATAATTTTTTTCAGCTTCAAACAAAATCTTAATAATCGTTTAAAAAATTGTTAAACGTATTTAAATTAGTACATATATATATTTATATATAACGTTTAACAATTTTATATAATAATTATATAATATATAATAAATATATATATATAATAGATCTCTAGTTAGATTCATCAGGATTGTAGCAAATATTTGTCCCGTGAACGCACAAATTTTCCACTATTATTATCGATATAATTTTACTCGGTATGCGTGTTTAAGAAATTCAAAAACCAATGTCCTTTCTACTTAGTTAATTAATGCAATTAGAAGTTTTGCGTGATTTCTTATACTATTTTTATTAGTAAATTACTATCAATTATGAATACTTCTGTATTTTTCCAGAATACCTCTACAGGCCTTTCCACGATGAAACGTCTGCTTCTCACATGTAGAAAAACGTGTTCGTATTCTGACACCATAGTAAATTATTTTCCGTATGCGGAGGTACAATATTTACCTATTTACCTTATTATTATTCAAATCCAAAAGATACGCACAAACCACTTACTGGATTTTAAAGACAAAAGAACATCTTTGCATTTATAAACCGATAATCTTTTCAAAATAAAAAATAAGTGCTTCTTAAAAAAGCCCACTGACTTATTCCATTAGTCAATGATAAAGTAGATGGAGTCAAGCAAAAGTTATAAGACAGACGATGAGGTTGTTACGATGATTCTACGAAATTTAAAGTCGTTTGCATTCGTCAATTGATTTAATGATGTCGTAGCGAGAGCGTTTTCATGGCATTCACAAATTTAATGCGATTCTGGAATACGTCAGAAATTCGTAGATTACAGTAATAAAATTTGTGGGTCATGGACAACAACGATTTTAAAAAATATATATATTTATATATATTACAGTACTGCGTACGTAGCATACCCTATCAGGTTTTCCAATTAGCTGTCAATAGAAAATTATCCTTCGTCATTGTCCAGTTGTTTTCATCTATTCGGATCGCATTGTGGAAATGACAGACACACCATAGGCTACACTATATTCATTTTTGAAAACTCTTTTACCGAAGGTAATAATTTATTAGTCGTTATACGTCACACCAGTTACATTGGTGAATGATGCTAACCATAGTCTAGCAATAAAAAAAATGTTAATCACGCAACGTTCGATGATCAAAAGATTTCTGTTAGAGTTAACCTAAAAATACATTGTATACCTACACCCCGATACGCGATATATAATTACAAAAAAAAAGTGCGTTTGTCCAGATAAAAATTGTAATTTGAAATTTTTTAAGCCGTCTGCATTATTACTGCGTTGAGTGCATCGATTTTTAAAGGAAAAATAAGATGTAAAAATATAGGAACCTACTGTGAATGACGTCAGTCTCCAAAGACTTGAGAAAAGGGAATAAGAAAAATCATTGTAGTGGCTCATGAAATATTCATGAACAGGGATTTTGGCAAGAGAGAGAAAAAGAATAGGGAGAAAAAGAAGATATAAAAGTGAAATAAAGAAAATAAACTGAAAACATAAAAGGGAATGCTGGCCAAGTTTTGTCTTTCTATTATCATTGGTACGTGCACAGGGGCACGAGGATGCTTTGCAAATTTAAGGAATATAAATCGTTTGTGAGATAAATGAAAATGCCCAAGGAATCTTACGTGTACTGTGGTGGTGCATGAAAAATTCATAGGGCACTTGGAGAGGGGGAGGGAGGCCCAGTGATTATTGCCAAAAAAGAAAAAATACTTCGCATCGCATGAAAGAGTTGCATAGGACGACAATGTAGATATTAGAAAATTCGCATAAACGTGCAATGAATTGCCAAGTACTTATGTTCTGAGAATTTCAGTGAAAAACGTGGCAGAAAAAAATGAATGACAAAATGCTTTCTGTTTTTTTTTTTTTTTTGATTTTCATTGAGTGTCTGACGAGTAGCATTAAAATTTTTCGATATAAGCCGAATGTGACGAATTATTGAACCACTCATAAATTTCAACCTTGATCGAATGGGAGTAACGAATCACGTAGACCGAGAATGTGAAAAAGACGTCCAATCGTCTTTTCTTCGCAATTGACCTTCTCTGAATGTTTAGAAATCGACCTATAAGCCAAATAGACTCGTTGAGATATACAATTTATACAATTGACTTTTCATATTTTTGAACTGGTATTCAATATAATAAACACTATAATAGATAATGTATGACGTCTACCAGGTTTTTACAGAAGCATTAAATACATTTTGAATAGTAATATCATCTAGAGGTGACACTAAGTCTCCATTGAACATTACTCATTAAGCATACAGATTGATCCTGTAATACTCTAAGTAATCAAAAATATCAGCACGTTAACTATTAAGTGAATTTGTACGAGCCGTTTTATTTTGTATAATTCAAATATTTTTTTTATCATTAACGTATATTGTCATTATATTATGCATTACTATGTTTATACCTATCACAGGAATATTTATTAAGCATACATTTACTTTAATTACCATTCCACAATGGAAAAAACTTATATTATTTCTCACTAATTATATATTCGTGCCGTTAATTTTGTGTTCAAGTGGCCACTCAATTACTTATATTTAAAGCTTATAAATAAGCACAAGTTACGGCTTCCAGACCAAATGGTTACCAAAAGGTAACATTGAAATATGCTGGTATAATGAAAGTAGTTGTAAACTCAATCAAATAAAGGACCTTGTCCTTAGGGCGAAAAAAGTATGTAAGTAAAACGTTGATGATGTGATCTATGACTTCGGAGAAAAACTTCGAGAATTTAGTTATAGCGAGCGTAGCCAAGCGGTTGTTTTTCATTTGAATAACACGTATTTTTCTAGTGGAGCGTAAAAACCGATTGAGACATAAAATACTAATCAGTTGGAATTGTGAATACATTGCTAAGACTAGTAACAAGTAGACATTACTAAAATGCTATATTATTTATAAAATTTGTGTCAATGTAAAATGTCGAAATGCAATGCAAAGTCATGATAACTTAATCAATAAAGCGTACTCATACGAAGTTCATTAAATTCCATTAGATCATTTCGCAATTATATAATTAAGCCTGTACAAATCATGATCTGTCAATTGGTGTCATTAACCTGGTATAACATTTTAATAATTGTTATTCAAGTAAGGTGATAGCAATACCTAAAATACAATAGAAAATCCAGTACTCGATGTTTTTTCGATACTCGGTATAAATATCATTAAAAATAGATAATTAAGCTATAATATAAGTGCCACTTATGGAACTCCTTTTTGATATTTGAGAGCCAAACTATTTGGCGGATGGCAAACCTTTAAAATTCCCAGATCTATAGCATGCCCTGTCAACGGACAACTTTGACAGCGTCTTTTCTTATAATTTGTGTCACACGAATTTTTCTCCTGCCTGACAATATATCTTGGAAAATAATGAACGCGTTTTCTTTGTTTGGTGGCACATGGTGGGATGCTTACTACTAAATCACCTCTGTGAATATTTCTTACAGGTTCTGGAAAGAGTCTGTCATTTAATACGTATTGTCTGAGAGATCCAGAAGATCTTGAGGATCCTGATGAGAGTAGAGTATGACTGGAACCATGAGTATCGAAGTAGTTTTGTTCGCGAAATTTGTGGAGATCCCTCACGTCTTTAAGATCGTCATTATTTTCATAGCCATTATCACTCCCGTAATTGAAATTACTTCTCTTTAAAGACCAGTTCATCTGCTTGCAATATTCTGTGCAATTTTCATATTTTCCATGCTGATCATCATGGCCGCGGCACTTTGCATGTACGCAGCAAGCAGAATTGCGGTCGTTCTGATTACGAACGATTCTGTTCCTCGGTGATGACTTCAATTGCATTTTCTGAAACTGCTGTTCCGGTTTCTTAGACATTACCGTCCTGCGCATTAATGACTTTGTCTTTAAAGAATTCTCCGAGGGAATTTGCATATCCTTGTTCGCATAAGTGCAACTGTGATTAACTGCTACGTCCTTCTTCAAGGGTCTACGTGACACAGACTTCGCGTGTTCTGTTTCAGGGTCCTCGTCATCAGTTCTAGCAGATTCTTTGCTTTGCTTTATACCCTTTGGCCATTGCGTCATGTTAACATCCTGACTCATGTTCGATGTGTGTCTTTTTAATGCTAATACAGAAACAGGTTCTGATGCACTCCTATATGAATTATGTAGGGAAGAGATTTTACTTTGCACGTTGCGCAAAAATTGTGATCTGGGGCTATAAGTGATTTTTTGTACCTTTCTAAGCGTTTCTGTGCTTAGCGGCGTCTGTGTACCATCGTTCTCATCGGAGGTGCTTATTTTGTTTGCAAAATTTTCAATTTTATTTTGCAATTCAGGCACTTTAAGTTCATTGCGGTTTGTGCAGACAGTATGACTTTTTGAAATAGGTAATTCCTCTTCTTGGGAACCTTCGGTAACGATGTCAAAATTATTTCTGCAGTAGTTGCACTGCGGACACGGCTTGTACTTGGTTCTGCTTGAACGACACTGCACCCGTCTTGCTTCCGGAGAACAGTAACATTCTTTAACAGGTTTTCTCACCGGGATTAACTTCGAATGTGTTTTCGAGGACTTTATCAAAATACGGCCGATTGATGTCATGTCAGGAGCTGATAGAGATTTATTCTTTGGTGATGAACGAAAGTATTCAGGGCAAAGAGCTCCACCAACTCCGCTTGAGTCGTTCCTCAATCTCCAGAATTCTGAATGTCTCTCAGCAATCTGGTATTGCTTATTTAAATTTTCGCGGGATGATCTGAAATGAAATTTGCACTTTAATCGATCTTATACGTTGTAATAATTATATGGTGATTTACGTATGTATAATATTCATATATTTGTTTTGTATATGACGATTAAAAAATTCTACAAAGAATAGTATAATTAATGCGTATACTTATTAGAAACTTACAAATTTTGCAAATGCAATAATTTTAGTTTACTCTCAACTTTCCGTGAATTTTCTTTTACGTTCGCTAATAGATCACGACTTTTTTTACGCAAGCTTTCTATACGTTTCGTAAAGTAATGGGACATAGACGATGACGGTTTCGAACTCCTATCGGTTGATCTGCTCGATTAAAAACTAAAAACAGTCATTAAAAAATTGCGGTATCTGTCAAGTCATCTAATGGAACGCGTCTCGTCAACGAGTCTAACATTTTCAAAACTCAGATGAAGATCCAATGCAAATTGAAGAATGTTTTAATAAACCGGATGTGCAATAATCACTGCTGAGGTCACCAAATATTCCACTGAATTAATATTATATTCATAGGGTACTAGCAATATGTATCACTGGCATAGATGGATACTAAAAATAAAATTATTGCATTGTATATCTTTGTTTTAGTCCATTTAATTCAGAAATTGCTTAATGAATGGTAAAAACAAGGGTATAACCTCACTGTCCGTAATCTCGATATTCAACAAACACAGTACCAAAAATTTTAACACATTGCTTAAGTTTAATTAACTTACGGAGAATATAAGACTTGATGCGTATTAATCATTATTTAATCTAAAATTGTATCTAGAATGAAATACTTTACCTGTGAAGCAGACAAATACATATTCGACAACCATCAGAGGTAAACAAAAAAAATGCTCCAGGCTTGCCAATACATTTATGACATTTTCCTACGCTATTTTACAGTACACCTTTGATTGCGTTCGTATGCGTTAAGCGAATTGACTTATTACCATAATTGATTCAAAATAATTACACGTTTCAACACAATTTCTGTTTTGTTACCCTGCGAAAAATTCAGCTGCTATTTTGAATGTGTTGAGTACCTTAATAGTACTTTATCGCGGCCATGTTGGAAAGACGCTCAAAGCTTGGCGTACGTTACGATGCCCCGACGATTAGAGTGATTTTAATTTAATTAAATTGCCCATATTTTATCCCGGTGCATGTTTTGCACACGGTTCTCCTAAACTAGCGTGTAAAAATGTGAATATGATAGGCGCAATTGCGATTTGGACATTGTGACATTAACGGGAGTGTTTTATAGTACATATAGTCCGCGTTCGATTAAGGTTATAAACGCTGATACTTGCAAGCGTGCAGACTTCCTTTTATATTTGAGATTCCCTACGGAAAATGAACTTTGCCAATGATAATCCCATTCAGGGCGGTCTTCCCCAATTTTCGGAAATTACTTCACGATCGAATTCCGTGTCGAATGCTGGATTCTCGAGTAGCAGTGCAACGCATTTGGATGCTCTACAAACTGCAATTTATACCACTGCACCAGGCTCAAATCAATCAAAGCAACAGATTCTGGTAAGATATTTTGTTACTTTACTTCTAAATCCATAAACAAGGAATATTTTGAGATGTAAAGCATATTGCAGATGATTCAAGATTTTGCGGTATGTTGAAACAAAAATTTAGTTTATAAAGTAGAATTTTCTTTGTACAGGTTAATCCATCTAGTAAATATCCTGGAACAATATTAGCATGGCCTGATGCAAATACCTTAATGCAGCTCTGTGAGAAACAGGGTATTCAAGCTATAAACATTCCAAACTATAGTCAGAACAGTGCAACTTTGCTCAGTATGCAGCCAAATACATTACCTGTAAGAATTATACCCAATATGTACTTGCCAACGACATCGCAAGCTGAAATGAATGCTCTCAAACATGAACCTGAAGTTAATAATGAAACTGATGCTGGGAACTCGAATGTGGTAAGGATTGCTATGTAAAGTACTAATCATTTCAAATTTTAAAATTATATGTAACTAAATATGAATAATCATTAAAATACAACAGGACTCTCAAATTCAACTTCAGCAGCAAAGTGTGTCAATGGCTGAATATTTTCAAAAATTACAAGCAACCTCACTTCCTCTGACGCTGCAACAATTGATTAAAATACAGTCTGAACAAACTCAAATAAAAAAAGAAAAGGATGAAGAACAGAAAGTTGAACAAGCGCAAAGTATACTAAACATCCCTACTGTACCAGTCCTTAGAACGACTCAGGTACAACAAAATGGAAATCAGTTCATGAGTGCGGAACACATGATAATGGGAATAAATCCCAATGAAATGAATCTGCATACTGAAAGCCAGCAGGATACTCCTATAGACAATAATACACAAGTACATCCTATTAAAGTTGAACAGCAAATACAAACGGATTCCCCGAAAACGGAACGAAAAATGAAATTCAGGGCGAAAACTGGTGAGATTAAAATTACAGTTGCTTTAGATGGTTCTACTCTATACTGTTGTCCTGAGTGTAACCTAGCGTTTGCTGAGAAGGCTGACATCGAACAACATATCCAGGGCCATATACAGGTAAATTACAACTACAATAGTTGATACCGATAAAAACTTCTAATATATTTTCTCTAAAAGATTAAATATGTATGTATGTTTCTTATTTTCAGGAAAGGAAATATCAGTGCAAAGAGTGTGGCGCTATGCTAAAAAGAAAAGAACATTTGGATCAACATATGCGTGGTCATTCGGACGAACGGCCATTCAAATGTCCCGTGTGTCAAAAAGCATTTAAGCGCAATGAACATTTAACAAGACATTATGTGATTCATTCTGGAGATAAAAATTTCTCGTGCAGTGTTTGCCAAAAGGCATTTTCGCGTAAGGATCATTTAAACAAACATACACAAACACATTTGGGTATTCGTAAGAGTAAAACCAAGAAAGACAACGTCTTTGGGGAGAACAAAGACATTCTGGAGAAGAGTATAGATACGGCATCCCCAGGTATCAAACAGGAGATGAACTTCGTAACAAAGGATGGTAATTTCGTTAAGCAGGAATACAGTTTTCTACAGCATATCCAAAGCCTTCAGAAGGATCCGAATCTACTTCAAACATTCTCAGCATTCAAAGAACAAGCTCTTAGAGAGGGCGCAATGCTACAACAACAAGCAGTTAACATGAATGAAATTCTGCCACAGAATACAAGATATTTAATGCCATCTTAGTTTTAGATTAGATTTTTCACGCAAGTTTCCAAAGCAATAATCTGACAGTGATTGATGATACTCGTGCGGATATTTGTATTTATCCAAAATATTCAAATATTTCTTTCTTTTCTTTTACTTTTATCCTGGGGTTCGATCATGTATTTTTACATTCGATGAAGCTAACAGCTGACAATTAATTGAGGTCTAAACAACAGCAAATGCATAGATTTGCCAATCTATTAAATTTTCATTAAAATGAAAATACATAATACTGCCTCTATTTCAAAACTGCTTTATGGTCACTCTTGAACAACACGCATTTATATGCCAAGGCGCAAGAGACGGTCTAGATTTCTAATACTCTGATAATAAAATAAACTGCTGCAGTACCAAAAGAAGCAGTTTTCGTGGCCAAGAAAACAGAGGCGTAGAATAATTAGAGATTAGGAAAATCGATGTAGTGGCGAATTCTTCCAAATGAAGCAATGAATATTCTCAGTATGAAGATTAGAAAAATGGCTGCCAGCCTTAAATAGTGCAAACGCACCGTGAACGATGCCTTAGCAAATTTCGCGTCATGACAAGTTCGCGGTGTATCTTGAGGGATGTATTATTATTTTGTCTTCTACGTCAACTATTCCTGCATATTCGGGAATTCTCGGCTTCCCCGCGTAACGGCGAACAATGGACGTGTCGTAAAGCTGCTCCAAGCGTATTCAGGCGCACAGGCACCCGTGTGATAAACAAATCAAAAAGCCTAAATACGCTTAAAGCATATTTACAATCTCGCTATACAATAAGAATTATCTTGACTCGTGTCAGTCAATGACTGCCCCTTGGCCACAAATTACTATATTATAAGATCATAAGACTAGCTTTAAATGAAATAGTTTTCGAATGAATCTAGTCTACAGTCACAATGCTAATATTTGCATTACATTGATTGCAAAGCGAGTAACATTTTCATTGTGATTAACCATGACTTTATCATATTGCATCTGATAGTCTCTTCCATAATGATATTAAATTTGAATATTTTTAACAAATAATTATACAAAATACTTCATTGCTTACGATATTACCATAATGCTCACTAGTGCAGAATTTTCTTTACTCTTTTCTTTTTTGTTTTTTTATCGACAAACAATTCTTAATTTTATTATGCATCGAATTAATTTCATGTCTATCTTTTTGTAAGACTTTTATTATCAGTTTTTCCCTGGAGAGTTCAACACTACATGACACAGACAATATTTTCTCAATGCTGATTTTCTCTTTTTGATTATTAATAAAACTCGGCACTACTCCACTGATAAGATGCCAAGTACTTATGCCAATAGTTGAATAAGAACGCATGATTGAATATTCTGACAGAATTTTCTCGAAGGATACATTCTTTTTAATTAGCCAAATCAAATAGTCTGTGTGCATAGGGTTTGGCCATTACAAGTTTTTTTAATGATTAAGTTAAGCTTTCATTTGCACGCGCCATTATACAAAGACTTTTGTACGAGTCATGTGGACGATAAAACTGCCAGAAGTCGTAAACGACGTTGAATCGTCCGTTGAAATTTTGTAAATAGATATATGACAAGGGATCTAACTATTTAATTTTTTTAGTCTGGGTCCCAAGTTATACCGCATAATAATAGAACCAAAGACTTGTATGTAAATCTCAGTATTTTAATCGTTTGATCAATTATAATTCATTTACTCAATCGGCGGTTGTCCTTTAACGCCATTAATCATTTTATATTTTTATAAACAAGATATTTGTACCACCTTTTCTTTTTTTAAGCGATTGATTAGATTAAGTGAGTTTTGCGAATGAGCGTTTTTTACATTTCACGATACGGTACCGATTACTCAACAAGCCATTGTTACATGTATGATATACTGATTGCCAAAAGATGAAGATGAAAAATGACACATGTATTTTTCAGACCGAAATATTTTTGAATAAAATAAACGTAGTCAAAGTCAATGTTTTTATACTTTTATTATTTGTCTTCCTCATTTACATCAAATTATATATATTATTCATACAATTCTACAGAATACGTATACCGATGCTATACAATTTATAGAATATTTCGATTAAAAGTTGATTAAATTTAAAGAAACACTATTATTTTGTAATAGTTTTATTGTTAGAAGGAGACTCATGTATTTTTTATGGCCAAAGCCAGTTTCGCATAAGCCCCATAGGTAAGTCCCAAAAGTGAGCCAAGCCATTCAAGAAGATGGCGACCGACCGTCACAGGAATATGCAGTGTCGAATGTGGAGTGACAGATTCTACAGAACTGTCATCATCAGAGTCTGCTGTCAACTCTAATTGATCCAGTTGCTTTGGCGCTTCTATATCATCGAGCCAATCGTCCTTAGAAGCGGTAGAAGTGCTGGTTTCAACGGCGGAAACTTTTTCGTTCATGGAGAGTACATTTTTCTTAGACTCTTCAGATACATCGTACGATCTATCGTCTGCATTTTTATTCTTAGTACTACTATTTGCCACATTTGGCGCCACGTTCGCCCATATCTTCTTCAAGGCTTCCACGTCCGGATCTGATGGATCCCTGGACAGAATCTTTTCGACGTTACTTGTATCTTCCGGTTTATGGAAAACGAAGTTGTAGGTTGCACGTAATTTTCCAAGTAATTTATCCAGAGGCTTCACTTCATTCGTTCTTTCGTGAAACGCCGTCAACTCCTTAACGGGAAATAGTTTCGTGATCTGCGGCTTACATTGCACTTTCGCCAGGAAAATCTAATAGGATTTGAAACAAAATGTAAGTTTCTATATATTTTAAATATTACGTGTGACTGATACGTATAGTTAATGGAGTAATAAATGATACTAGAGAAAAAAAAAAGGAATACTTACGCAAAGTACCAAATATCCAATGTATCCTTTCATGTTTGATTGTATTTTTAACAAATGCGACACGAAAATTCACTCTAAAATTCACTAAATGAATTGTCGAAGTTACTAAAGGCTTATACCAATTTCCTCTCGAGGGTTTGTACATACAACTGAAGGCTCCTTCAATTTCAAAACCGATTTATACCAATGTGTAATTCAGCGACGTAGACATTGCTGAATTAAAGTATTCTCATAGAAACCCTATTGTATGCAATTGAAATTTCCCTCCTGCGCCATTGTAACCGACCAAATCACTCCCTGCGAATTGCCTAATGTATTTTAAATGCTTTACACGTACTTGACGACTTGCCGACTTGCCAACACACTTCATTGAAACTATAAACAATATTAATCTTGGTCCCTGTATTTCATAATGGGTCAGAGACCTTCAAAAAATATTGCCAATAATATGTCACTTAAATATTATAACTTTGCAGTCAGAAATGCTATGTATCGGATACACCCCTAGTAAATTAAACTCTTGTTTAATATAAAATTATATTATTTAAACATTCTCGCCCCATAAATTGTTTTATCGATATGTATTAAACACGTACAGAGCTCATGACTAATATCCTGATTTTTCAGAACGAAAAAGAAACCTAAAGTACCTTAGTCATTCACAAAGGGTGCCGCCTGGACAATGTTCATTCTTTATACGCTGTATAAAGGTAAAAAAATGAAGTCTGCAATTCGAGGAATATTTTGAAGTACGCAGAACGACGTTGCTTCGTCTTCGACAATATAATCGGCAGTTGCAGTAATCAGGACAATTATTATTCTACTGGTGTGTCAGTCGCATGTGATCAAATGGCGGATCGCATCAAATCGCGTGCTACGTTCAGGTTTAATTAATTGACGTGCACGGGCTGTTAGCCAGTTTAAATATAATGAATTCCTATGGTAAGTAGAATTGCAGAATATTATATACACGAAAAAAATTAAGAAGTTAGTGAAATTGTTTTTTATTTAAAAAATGAACGTACTTTTTTTTGCAATATGGCAGTTCATCCATACATGTTATAATATGAAAGCAGTCTTAAAAGTTTTTGAGTATAGTGTCCGAGTCGCATTTTTTCTCAAGGAATAAAACGTAACGGTACAAGACGTCTCAGGTCTGTGGAAAGGACACTACCAGAATCCTCCAAGTCCTTAAGTACAACGTTGGCCCTCGCTTTGGAATCTTCTCTAGTCAACTCATTCTTTGTGACTGTTTTGCCCAGCAAAATTTTTAACTGAGGACCGACCCCGCCACCTCCGGAAGATACCAGAGTCTCGAGAACGTCATTTGAGTATCCTGAAAATTTGGCAAAACCCTGCTTTCTGGCGTCTTTACTCAAAGCGTCGTACAGCGTCGCCAGCTGCTGGAGTGACGCCCTGGGTGGAATTTTTGCTCGTCTCAAGTAGCCAGCTAAACTGGGTCTTGGTACTTGCACGACTTTTTCACCCAGCAAGGTAAATCTGTAACCGGAAATTATATTTTACTTTACTCTAATACATTTCCCTTAAACACTCATATTCAAGTACCGTATTAGTATACCTTGTCTCGTCATCCTCTTCTTCGACTCTTTCAATTTCCTCATCAGATTTTGTAGGATTTGAATGTTTTGACTGAATCGATTCTTGATTATCCTTTTCAGAGATCAGAGAACCAGTGGGATTTACTATACCGTAGATCTCTTCTACGACGCTTTGGATACTGGGTTTCTTCTTGTCATTCTCCAACATGGTGGCGCTACTTTCGTTTCCGGTCTGTCGATCAACTTCCGGCTGTTCGTAATTTGCCTCTGTGGTTCCATGAGGGACTTCAGCCACTTCTTGATTCACTTCAGGAGTAGCGTAATTCATTTCGACATTCTCTTCATTTACTTCCGGTACCTCCACGTGACTGATACTCGTCTCAACCGTTGAAGACAAAGGCATTGAATTCATTGTCGTAGTTATCCTCATGATAGTCGACGATTCAATCACCGTCCCCGCTGTCGACGACAATGGTTGATGTTGACCTGGCGGATGAGGACTGGTAGTCGGAATCGAAGAATTGCTTCCCTGCGTCTCTTCTATCTGAAGTCTCTTCAGTTGCTCAACAGCATGAAAGATAACCTACGGAAGAAGAGAAAAGTATCAAAAATTTTAATCATTATCTAATAATTACTTGAAACAACTATACTTTACCTGCATCGAGGCTGGAAGATAAGAGTCCGAAAATACAGGATTGGTAAATGCCGGTGGTTTCCTCATAACATTGGCTCTGACCTAGAACAAGTGTCGCGTGACTATCAAAAATTAATTCATAAATTTATTACCAAATCAATTAGAAAATCACCTCTAATTAAACTAATTATTTCGTAAATTTTTTAATATAAATAACACAGTGTTTATGACTTATCGCTTCATAAATCTTGTTCTATGTCACTCTACTTCGACACTCCTCTTCCAACCTAAATTTGACAAGGACTGAACGAACGTTTCTAACCTAATTAATATTCAGCCTCATTAACGCCATAACCACTATACACGAATACAAAGTATTTCAGTACTGCTTTTTTGTATTTAACATTTCATTTTACTTTCTTTTTTTTTAGTATACTCAACAAGTATTTCTTAACAGCATTCTGGTTTATATATACATATATACCCACACTACTGAATTCGAATTAAATATTTGTGGCGCGGATATAAAGGCGAACTCACCTTGAATGATGGAACCGAATCGATTAGCTGACATACGCAGATATGTATATCTATACCAAGAATATATTCCATAGGATATGCATATATATATAGAGAGAGTTCATACATAAATGTAGTCCTAGTAATAAAACAGCTTAATGCATTTTACAAGTGAAATGTTATGTGTTCCAGTTCTACATGCTTCGTATCCTTTGGGGAAATCAGGAATGTACATTCCTAACTAAACCAAGGAATAATAACCCATGGCTATAAATCCAAGCTACTATGACTGTTATAATTTAATCTGTATTTTTTTTATATATGTATCATGGATCCACATATACGTTGCGTGTGATTTATATATAAAAGTGGTATTATATTTTTAAACTTACAAAACTATGCAAAATGAACTAGTCTTGTGACGTCAACTACATAACGATGCACGCATATCATTATTATACTTTTTCATATCACGATTATCCCGTCGCACGATCCTTCGTCATTCGATCAATTCGTGTGGATGATTAACGCAAATGATTCCGTAAGGATGTATATACATTCTATTAATTTATTAGCATACCAGTCGCGTCTACGTAATTAGTAAGACAAGCATTGATTATCATATTTATGAAAAGTTAATTAATACAGATTTAATTAGTCAACCAATATATACGCCGCTACAATCTATTCAGCTGTCGTAGATCAATTGATGAAAATGATCAGGATTTAAGTAAAATCAAACTTACCCCTGTGAGTAATAATATAGCAAGGAAAATTCCGTGTGTATACATTTTTTAATATATATATATATTTTTCAAATTCACTAATTTCCTTTTTTTATACAAACAGATGTTTTATATATTTAAAATCTGCAAATATCCAAATCTGATAGTCTATGATAATTTGATATTCTCTTTCTATATTTGCACTGGAAAATCTTGTGTTCCAAGCTTTGTCCAACGGCTGGTGGATCGAGACTGGTCTTGAAAAGTTTATAACGGTTTCAGGTCGTCCTCGCATCGCACACCCATGTATATGTATATATGAAAGACCCTCTCGTAGATGTCCTCCACGTATACCTGCACGCATTTATGATGCCAACGTACAGGCACTGCATGCGGCATGCATACAGGTAAAATAAAATATTACACACATGTTGTCCAATATAATTAATAACATATATATTAAGTATTGATCGATAGATAGAAGTAGTTTTTTTAAATTTAAAATTATTAAAAAATCCATATATTTTTTTCAAACGAAGGTACACATGCGTACCGATTTTAAAATTAGAAACGAATCGTCACGTGTGAAACGACCTGTACGAGCACCAATGTATGTATAATAGAACAGTGCACGAATGAAGCGTATGTAATCTGGGTCTTAAAGAATGTTCAGAAAAATTTCGTATTCCGCGCTCGTTCCAAGAAAATTTCACACGTGCGTCAAACGCGGCACGAGAGTCCATCGGTCGATAGGTATTACGATTAATCGAATGAATTACTGATAAAAGATTGTGACGCCGAGAAATAATATGCGGCATAAAATATATATGAAAATATATGCATATAAGAAACATTGCGTGTACGTCTCGCGACTATGAGGTGATTATGATTGAGATGAACATGATGCATTTTGAATTCTTGGAATTGACGTGAACTTGGCATCAGATGGAATTTCATTATTTATTAATGAGAAATTATGGGAATTATTATTATTATTCTCAATCGAGTATAATTGAGGGCTGAATTTTAAACCTTTAATTTATTTATTAGTGAAATCTTTGATATCTCTACTTGGACACTTATCCTTGAGACAAAGAGGGATCTGAACCGAGCTGCAAGAGACTGGATATATTCTTGAGTGTTTTAAAACTTCAAGGCGAGTTGGTAAGCCGATGCTTATTAATGGCCGACAACTCCCTTTTGTATATTATTATATATATGTATATATAAACTTAATCAAAAATATGCCGACCGGTTTTTAAGTGAATTCTGGAATTTTGCGTATACCTTATTCAATATTACTCGTGGAAACTTCTTACACGGATGATTGTATTTTAGATAGGCTTATAAATGGAGAAAATTAAGTTCAGAAATATTCCATAAATTTGTTTTGAGTGTTTCGCGTGTGTCAGGCATAGAAAAGGGAAAAGAGGAAAAATGGTATTTTAATGGAATAGAAAGACTGACAAGAAATTTTACGTATTTTCTATACTTGTTTTTAATGTACGTGATATTGCGATAAATTTTATTTTTTGAAAAAATAAATGTTGACGAAAATGGTTTTTGTGCTTCTCATTTTGTCTTCCTTTATTTTGTAACAGATCATTTATGGTAAGGGTAACCGTGTTTTGTAATTTTTTCTTGTTTCCTGGTGAGGTAATATACGTTTAGCAATAACCAGTAGCGACTTGGGTGGCTTAATGGAAATGCGCCTATTTGAAAAGATATGAATATTATGGATAGCCATGTGGGTACCCTTATGCGATTATGCTCGAGAAATCCTATATATTCGCTGTCGTTGGCGATCGTTCGATTTAGAAGCGCCTTAAAAACTGTGAGGTTCATCGTGAAAAGTGTATTAAAGTGTAAAATGAAATCAAGCGCTCTATTCGTGCTACTACTGGTAAGTGCAGCATCACCAAAATACACTGTGAAAATTATATACGGAGGTTATGTATGAGAATGAATTTTTTTTTTTAATTTACACAAAACAGTGCATGCTTAACTTTTTAAGGTTACGATCGTCCAATCAAAGCCAATCGACAGATCGATAGACGAAACCGAAAATGAAATAGAGAATGGAAGCCAAAGTGATTACAAAAATTCTCAGGATAATCCAAAAGATTCCATAGCGGCTGGTAGTGATTTGATAACAGTGCCAAAGGACGTGGAAGCTCAGGAATCTGATAATGTTAACCGAGATAACATTGAACTGGTAGAAACCACAACGCAAAAACCTCAACCGCCTGTGTCCTGGTTTCTGACGCCACTGCTTCAAAAAATTCAATTCTCCCCGCAAGCTTTCTTCCAAGAAAGACTGGCGCAAATTAAAGAAATTTTTAACAACTTGGCAGCTGTCAATCCACAGAAGGCAAAACAGTTGGCAGCAACTTCCGGTTTGTTAAATCTCGTTGGCTTGAGCGAACCTGGATTTTATACTGACCGTTTGGACCCTGCTGGTTTTCTTGGTGGTAACGGGTGGTTTGCTAATAAGGGTGGAATTCTTGGTGGACCCGGCGCACTAGTCTCTACCGGAAGTCTCCTTACAGATTATCCTACTCCTTACAAAAAATAAAAAAATTTATTATCTATCTCGATCACATGAAAATGTATAGTTAGTGTCGTCATTAATATTTTGGTAATAAATTGCGATCGCTTTTTAATCTGCTTAGTGAAAAATATTCGTTTTTGTATAAAAAATTTGTTGAAAATTATGTGGATTAAAATTTTTTGTAAAATTTTTAATTTGTAAATAAAATATATTAATCAAATATTTTTTTGTGAAAATAAAAAATGTATGATGTTAAGGAAATTTCTTTGGAACTTCCAGAGTATGCTTTGAAAGTACATTCAAAAGTCATACTACTTACTGGTATACGTAAGGCACGTGTGAACGTGGCTGAATATTGTGTAATTCATACACGAGTGGAAAAATAAAGATTAAAGTAAATCCTGATGATTTATTTTCCACGTGCTATTTCAAATACGTTCTCGCCTGGATAATCTATGGTAAATTATTGGCCAGCCTTATAACTCCAAAGGGGTTGACACGTTTTGTCTATTTGTTAAATGGTGGCAAAAGCATAAAACCATTAATATCTTCCATTCCCTGTTAAGGCTGTAGAATATGAATAAATTTATTTAGTTTAGCACAGCCAAGATGGGGTCCCTGAAATCCTAATAGGAAATAGCATCAAAAACCGGAAGACACCGACTCAATGATTTATATTGATTTTATTCGCAAGCAAATATCATGTATTGGATTATTCTTTTATGCAAATAATCCATTGTTATTTTTTTCCTCGAAAGATCAAACGACGTTTCAACCCTAAAAAACCTCGGAAGTCGTCGCGACGCTTTCTTATATCTTCAAGCATGAAGAATAACGACGTTCGAATATTACGACTGCGTCAGATCATTCCCAAAAAAGGTATAAGCTAAAAGCAAAGTTTTTGTCGACACATTTTTAATATTTTTAAAAATTCCACAAAAATTTATCAAAATAAATAAGATGGCGTTGGAATTGTCGTAAGGTAATAACGGTTTTTTATTCCCTTGATGTCGTTTCGGGAGCCGCTTATCGATAAAAGGTAATAATTTTGATTTTTTAAATTATTTATAAGGATTTCAATCTCGTTCCAGCTGTAGAACAATTTTTTTCAAAATTACAGAATTTTCTTACACCGGGTACAAGGGTATATGCCTGATAAGCTTTTCCACTGGCAAATTTTATTACAGTCATTAAATATGAAGTGCTGCAAAACTGCATTGGTATCGCGCTATACTTTAGTATAAAATGAAGAAAAATGTTGGCAAAAAACTATAAAATTTTTTTAAATTTATTTTTTATTTGCACTTCTTATGTAAGTAGATTAAGTAATTTTCAATGCAATATTTTATATATTATTTTAACTTTTTACTCCACGATGCACTATTGCCGATAAGATGAGTGAACTTTGCTCTGTGCTACTTTTCTTCTGTTAAACGTAAATTTATTTTTCTTACCTTTTCACACGTAATGAATACTCACGCGATTCTTGTTTCTTTTCTATTGATAATATCCTTTGTCACCATTTTTCCCGTGCTACTGATAACGTCGATCTCTACTTGACCTGTTGAACTTTGAGTCTCACTTAATCCACTTACAATAAACACTACGCAGCACATCATTGTTCGATGAAAAATGTCGAGAATGCTTCGTATTCTCGGTACTTGCGTGTCTGTGCCAATAAATTACTTCAAGAGGAATAAGAGTTTCTCTTAAGAAACTGTTGCAAGAAACTAGATTTATGGTATAGAACGAATTAACTTATATCTCTTCCTTAGATTCTGTATTATGTTTTCACACTGTACATACATATTATGTTCTCCACGATGTGAGTATACATCGTCCTGTCTCTAACTAAAATAAAATACCATTTCAAAGGAAACAAAGAAAGAAAGAAAGTTAAGAAATTTTCCTCTTGGTATGCATTTCCATCATCTTGAACGCCCCACTAGTGCAACGGTTATCAAGGGCTGAAATACCGCAGACATATGTATACTGCGCGTACAAGATACGAAAAGTTCTTCGAGTCAATTCCGAAATGTTCGGCAAGTTTTTTCATCAGTGGGAAAAAAAGAGAAAAATTTTCCGTAACGAACTAATATTTTTAACTTATTTCAATAAAAACGCTATATAATATATTCCAAGTATTAGCGTTACTTCATTTTCCCCCTGTTACGTGAGTAACATCACTTGCAGACAAAACATTTCTTTGGCTGTTATTCGAGGAGAAAAATAGTAAGATTGTAAAATAAAATTTTTTTTTTTTCGAAATCGAGGTAATTCTCCATTTTTGGAGGGTTCATAAAATTTATGATATACTGTATGGTATAGTGCAACGACTATATTCATTCCACTAATTAGTAGCACTCGACACCCACGCCTCTTCGCGAAGTGATCGTCTTTGTCTATACTAATTGGTCGATAAGAATAAAGGGGTCGTAAGTGAATGAATAACAATCGAAATAGAGTTCATGAAATTCAGAGAAGAATCATATATGTTTAAGAGGGTAGCAATATATTCCGAAGAAAAATGTCTGGCATTGAATAAAAGAATTTTCAGAATATCGGGAATGCATAAAATTTGAATAAAGGTCATTCCAACTGGCGATCGTTCGTTCCAGGCAAGAATTGCATCGACCATGGAGAACGTTGCTGGAATTCAAGACTCCACTCGAAGAGAATAACAGGACCTGGAATTGACTATCGTAGTGAACTTAGAGACTACATAAAAAAAAAACCTAACGATTGAAAGTGATATAAATCGAAAAAAAAGTTAATTTCATACAATACATATACAGCCCCTCATTAACGTCCCGTCCTTACTTATGATTGTAATGATTAATGACATTAGATAACGGGCAATTATCATCACAAAGCAACCCGGATTCGATCTGCATCGAAATACAAAACGCTTTCTCTTGTAGGTCACTGTTAAGACCTATATTATTGAAATCAAACGATCGTTATCAAGCTAGTTAGTATATTGATAAGTGTACATACAGGCGTATTCAATCAGCTAGTAAAGCTCAAGACGAATATTCATGGGAAAACTGGAACAGAGGTAGACTTGAAGTTTCAAAAGCAAAAGACTGTACCGTAGAAGCGATTAAGCATAAAACATGTAGTTTACTAAGAGAGTACAAGTCTATGCTAAATTGCGTGCTACGTAACACGTGGCGTGTGTTACAGTCTAGAAGTAATGGGTAATCGACCGTAATATACTTCCCTTGGCTAATTACAGTTTATTCCGCGTAAGATGGCCTCGCGTGTAATTCGAGACTGCGCGAACAGTATGGCTCCTCGTCGTATTACGATTGCATTTATATTATAGTGACTAGAAAAGTCGTAAAGATAGAAATCGAGGGCAAGTAAAAGACGTTGAGGAGAGAGGCGACAATATATAACATCTGATATATTGAAAATGGTAAGTAAAAACGTGCTTAACGCTACAGCAATAAGGCAAAGGTAAGACCGAATAATACGCGTGGGCGGCTTGTGCGCGTCATAATCAGACAAGCCAAGTCAAGCGGGTCTCAAGACTGCTGGTTTGGAAAGAGTGGGGCGACGGTATCCCTGGTGGGGCTGCCAGACTAGAAACAGTCGAGTCCCGGCCGGGCTGCGGGATGCTCACGGGCCTCTTTAAGCTGTAAGGGTAGAGGCATTTATGAATAGACTTACACATATAATCACTAGGTGGTTTCCGCATGTCCTTAGAAAGGATCAGCGGCGCTCTTGAGACTAACAGTTCAGAAGAAATAGCATTATATATTAGATACTGTAGAGGAAAGACATGACTCGTATGTCGGTCGATCACCAAGTGAGAGTTGCGGAGCTGGTGACACGCGCGGGGTCGCAATACGGAAGAGAGTGGGGATGAGAGTCGTGTATAGAGATAGTGAAAGAGAGAGAAAGAAAGCACGAGAGAAATGAGAAGAAAGTAAGAGAAGGAATCATAGAGCGGGAGTAGGGGAAAGCCAGTATAAAAATGCCGAATAACAAACTCTAGCGGTGGAAAATGGATGGACCAATCAGAGACGACGGTACGGTGGCGCCGCGCTTGGGGGTGGTGGAGAATTAAATTTACCAAGCATGAATAACGAATTCAGTCGACCGAACGACACGAAGTTGAACGCTCGAATCTCGAGCACGATGCGAGAGAAAAGATGCCGAATGATCGCGGAAGCCAAGTGCCGCGGTATAATAGCAATAGTAAAAATGAAGACAGAATAGACTGCAGGTCCTTTAGAAGCCCTGACACGTTCACGTCACGTTTTCATTTGGCCGAGTCGCGCCGTAACAGCTGCGTCGCGACGCGTTCGTCCACGCTACACGCACGACTTGTCCCCGCGAGGCGGCAAAGCGACGGCGGCAACGTTCACAAAAACGATCTGTGGCATCGTGACTTGCGATCTGAACGTTTTCATGTAAAATTGTCACCACCTATCTGTATTTGTTCCTTTGGCCTACCGTGGATCCCATTGTTATCTCGCGTGACATATGAGTATCCAATTGTCAACCGGACGACAATGGGCACTATGCAGTTGTTATGAAAATCGGAGCCCTCGATTTATTTTGTGTAAGTAATCGATTAACAGCAGTGATCTGCCGTTTATTTTACACGCGATCAATTCCTGCAATGAGTAAATAACGTTCTCGTGGATCCTTGTCTTTTTATGTACACCCAGTCAGATACTGCATATGCTCCTATTCTCAATCATATTACAGTTTCTTATACGAGCGTCTTTCTCTTCTTAAAGTTATCAGTTTACCCTATAACTTTCTATCTCTTTTTTATCTTTAAAGCACGCGAAGATTATCAGTACTCTTTTTTTATTTCATTCATTTCCTTTTTTTTTCTCTTTTTACTTTCATGACTCCTTTATTTTTAAGCAGCGTTGATTTGCCGCTCGAATTCTCGTTACGTCATCTTAAAGCCTGTTACACGCTTCGACATAAGATTGTGTTGTATTGTATATATGGATAAGTATAACAGATCGTGAACTAATCGTGTGATGAAGCGAAGCACTGTCGACAGTAACGTTACTTATTTTACGTATTTTGACTTATCACTATATTGTTGCTTTAACCTGATTTTCAGACGGGGCTCTATTGTAATATGGCATCTTTTCGCTAGAATCTACGATTGTCGATTCTTATAAATATTTTCATTCGTGCCAGATTTCGAAAAAGAAAGATACAGAGAGAGAGAGAGAGAGAGAGAGAGAGAGAGAGAGAGAGAGAGAGAGAGAGAGAGAGAGAGAGAGAGAG
>JARQSW010000489.1:2689314-2705325 GCA_030142375.1 Calameuta pallipes
GAGAGAGAGAGAGAGAGAGAGAGAGAGAGAGAGAGAGAGAGAGAGAGAGAGAGAGAGAGAGAGAGAGAGAGAGACGTGAAACGAGACAAAGCTAGCGAAGGATATCGCTCTTTTCAAATTCAACTACAGAAAATTACAAATTCGACCTTGCCACGATTTTGATTCCATGAAACACGTTCAAGGCAGCCAATCGGATTAACGAGTTGACACACGTGTCTGCCAAAATTGGATTTGAACAGGAAAATAAAGATCGATGGACGCTCTCAGTTCTCGACTTCGAGTAATCCCTTTTGTACTCTGATGAATTCAAGTGGCAACAAAATTATTTTCTAATTGTATCAAATGACAGAATCCACGACTATCCTGTAAACTTTATAAATAAGTTACACAAATTCAGTGTTATTATTTTGTATGATTAAAGCTCGATTACCCCAACGCGGTTTATTGTTTAAATTCAGTTTAATTTCGCGATTAGCCAATCGGATCCTTTGAACTTCAGAATTCTTACCTACCGAGCTCTGTCGAAGGAATCGAGCCTACGAGTCATTCGCAAGGCACCCCTTTCGCTGTATAGAGCCTCTTTCTCTCTGCAGATCCCATTAATCAAGTGCACTTAGGTACTCGTCCTCTTATTTAATAATCATAGGTTCAAAGGTTATATAGCAAGCGCATTGACGTGACAATAAATAGCCGTCCATGATCAGGTCAGCATACGTGATAGCTGGTTGACATGTCTATGACGACGAATTTGTCTGACGTCATTCATTGATAATTGAACTTGGTTCGATCGTTCCACATCCGCACACTATACTACGTCAAATATCCCCATTAGACACAATATAGCATAGGAACTACTAATATACTGTCCAATTATATTGTATATATGTATATATACCTACGTCATATATGTACATAAAAACAAGTATAATAACATCGACGTAAATGGATATCGCCTATAGTCGCCTTAAACTAGTTTAATATACATATAATAGAAAGAAATATCCGGCCGGATCTAGGATATGGAATTTTCATTTGAATTTTTAACGAGTAGCTTCGCCATATAATTCTTCACAATTTTACGGCTTTTATGTCGCCAAAACGCTCCCTACTGTTAACGGATTGAATAGGCAGCCGAGAGAGGGCTTTTACTTGATTTATTTATGCTACTTTAGGAACGTTGCAAATTTTCTATCATCTCCTTTCATACTCGATTACATTCGTTTCTATGCCTATTATTATCGTCGCGTTAGAACCGATCGTCATTTCTTCCTGTTCTTGCATAATTCATAGCCAAGATATCATAGCCCCGAGTCTCGCTTCCGTTTCCGCTGTGAAGTTTCTTTGAATTGGAATATCGGTCCGCGCGATTCCGTATAGATAAAAAAGGTCAAAAGAGCATTATAATGGTGTACCTGTATAAAAGGGGGCGGGGGACTTAATAACTTTGAGATTATTACTGGGTGGATGCTCGATATTGGTACAGTTCAGTACACTTTTATTTTCTTCTTCGTTTCTCTGTGACGTTCAGAAATTTTTTTTTTAATAGGCACACGTGTACTTGATATATCCATTTATATTAAATTTTACCACTAATTATTCGGCTTATTCATTCACAATCATTTGACTATACATTATTTCTAGTTTTCATGTTCTTGCTCTGTAGCAGTCAGCTGAAGATTCATAAATAAAGGAACGCAAGTACGGATACATCAGAAATCCAACAGCAATCTTATATGCGCAATGGAAACTTAGAATAATAACGTGACTCCCATAGGATTTGAACTTGGTAAAGGCCTTGCAGAATTGTATAGAGGGATTCAAGCCTGCGTGGCACAGCTTTTGTCTGTCTCTCTTTCTCTCTCTCTCTCTCTCTCTCTCTCTCTTGCTCTCGCGGCCTTTCTCCTTCTGCTGGCTCTATCGATTTAGGAAGGCATAACATGGCAACCTACACGGGCTTTCCGTATTTTGACAGGCAGAACGTTAAACGCGTCGCACTTCCTACCTTATGGATGCGCCCAAACACGTGGATCCTTCTTACGCAACATAATGTATATACGAGCCATACGTACTTGAAATGGAAACATTCAGTTTCCCTTAATATACATATTTTGTCGTTGAGCGTCAAGATACAAATTTATAGTAAATAATTATATGCGATTTACGATATGTATATGTGCCGTTCCTATAATTTGAGGACAGGGTACCATAAAGCGGCGTTCACAATACCGAGCGAGATATCACAGCATTGGAATTCTACCCTATCCTAGCCTAACGTGATGCTTTCGAAGCCCATCGCAGCTCCGGGTGCCTAAGATTAGAAAAATTTTTAACAAATTTGGTGTGACACACCACTTTATGGTCCTCGAAATAGCTCAACGCCGAATTCATACGTATGTATATGTAATATTTATGTACAGTCAAGTAACACAATTTTTTATGTATAAATTACACGACACGAATCTTTCCTATTGGACACTGCCGAGAAACTCTTGGCACTTTCTTCTGGGTCGAGTGCTCTTTCTTATAGATAGTGCGCGCCGTCATATTTAGGTAAAACTAAGAAAGAGAGTAGGGGGGGGGGGGGGGTAAAGAGGTAAGAAAAAAAAGATAAAAAATATAGACAGTGGCGATGACTATGTCGTTGCCGATGGTAGAGTATGAGGAGATTGAGTATATAGACTTTCTGCTTCTCCCTCGAGTACTATTCGAGTAACGAAGCCTTTACCAAATAGTAGTATTAGTAGTAGTAGTAGTAGTAGTAGTAGTAGTAGTAGTATCAGTAGTAGTAGTAGTGCTGTAGATGTAGTGGTAACAGGGGTATATCCTCTTGGTATTCTCGTTATCGGGATGCGGTCGATTCGGCAGACTTGTCCTTGGCTCTTTTCACTTATTCTCTCCATGCTCTCTTGGCCTTTTTTTATTCTCTTTTTACCTTTTATTCTTTTTTTTCTCCTTTTTTCTATCTCACCTATTTCTCCCCTACCTCCATTTTTCTTTCGCGATTCCCGTAGCTTTTGAAGTATACATTTTTGGCATTACTCTCACTGAATGATTTTGTACTTTGTAAATTGTGTACGCTCCTTTAAGATTCTCGAGCTTCACTATTATTTTTTACGTCGAGAAATACGTTTGCCATTTTATTTTCATGGAACGCGGTAACTGGTAATCTGAATCTGGAGTATATAGTATAACGCGAATGGTTGGGGCATCGAGGGTTTTACAATTGGAAAACTTTTAGAGGTGAATTAATTGAATGAGTTTGATTAGGGCTTCGTGTAATAATTTTTTAATTCTATAAAGAAAGTTTTGGGGTACTTTCGGGATATGTCAAATTAGAATGACACGTGATAAATTTATCGAGACCTTTACATATGTGCTGTCGTGCATGTACTTTACATATGTAGTTATGTAGATGAATTCTGCTACCCTTGTATAGTGATAAATTATCAGCATACTGTATTACTGCTGGTAGACAGTGCAGAATCCATGAGATATTGTTCGATGCTGTAGAAATTCTTAATCGATTGTTTAACAATGCCATTGTTATGCAGAATGGTGACACTCGTGAACATTGTTTCCCTTTGACAGGATATTTTTGTTGTTCGTGAAAACTCATCTGAAAACCAATCTGTCAAATTCGTGTCAGGAATTACCCGTGTCCTATTTTATTCTCAGTAACAATGACGGCAAATGAAATTTGTTACATGAATCATCATCGGGATCGAATTTGAAAATTTTCAACTGGCATCCTTTGTATCTGCCGATAACACGATTGCGTAAGATGTATGACGAGGTAGGGTCTCGTTTGTACGATGCGTTTGCTTGTATCCTTTGTTCTTCTATCTTCGGGCGAAAAGAGGGTAAGGATGAGGATAAATAGAAAGACTAAAAAAAGTAAAGGAAATTCCACCCTTCGTAACTTGTCGAGGAGTTTGGTACTCTCCTCTGGGTATAATCATCCTGCTGATTATGGGAATGGTAGCAAGGACGGTATTCCCATAATTCCCTGGTAAATTTTCAGCAATCCCACCAGGAGTTAATTCGTGGTGGTAAGACCCACGTGAAGATGGCGTCGAGTCGAGACGATATTTCGGCGAGGAGGCGTTGAATTAAGGGCGGCGGTGGAAGACGAAGAGGAGGTGGCAAACCGAGAGGAAGAAGAAATTGAAAGCTGCTGGGACTAAGAGGCAGAGGAGTCGGCTGCTAGTCGAGGAGTCGAGCCTCGTCGTTCAGACGTGGCAGAAGTGCAAGAGGTGGTTTAACCCCGTAATTCCCCTAGTAGGCTGTGAATAGGGGTCAAGGAAATTGCCTGGGTGAAGCCCGTGTACCGTAAAGCCTTCAAGCGGAAGATCATGGGTAGACGTAAACAACTGGTCACGTGGCCAGTGAACATTTGAGTACAAAAACTTAGCAGAAGTAGGAGGAAAGAAAACCGTCCAAGAGTTGCAACGACGCAAAAGAAAATTCCCTAGCCTTCGGTACCTCCAGAAAAATTCCCTAGACTCAGAGGGATAATACAATGCGTATTATCTTATAACCTTTGTGATGCGTTTGATCAGTGATCCTTTCGTGATTCGTAATGGACCTATCGGCATATGTATACATACGTATCATATGTGAATATCTAAACGATTCACATTAAGTCATACGTATCGTATTAATTCTATATACACAGTGCCATCGGGTTATGGTTTTACCATGAGGAATTCCATACGAGTTCCTTATTTTTTCGTCGTATATACATTTTCTTTTTCTCCCATTGTTTTCTCACGTCAAACAGTCTGTGAAACGAGCAGATCCTTGTGATGCGTGCGCGTATGGTGTACAGTATCGTGATCAGTGCTCAGTATTATTGTGAACGACGACCACGTGCGCTACAGTTGTCAAAATCTTGCGATACCAGTCGAATGTATCTGATAGTGGTGGGGATGCGTTTTTCTTCATTGGATGCGGATGCTGCGATCTCCGTGCGGTGTGCCTCTTAGATTACGGCGAGAGAAAGGAACACGCTGATGACGAGATGAAGCTGGGTGATAATATGGCTGCTGTGGAAGGTGAGCATGACACTGTTTACATTGAGAAGACTTGCATGGAATTTCTCAACTGTATAATGTTACACAGACGGTATATTTGCGGGAATATTTTTCATTGATATATTCAATTCGGAATTTTTTAACTTTTTGTTTGACATTCCGCATATGCAAAATGTCATAGTTATTTCGCATACTGGAGAAATATTCTATAAGCGTTTGTGGAACGTATGTGGGACTTTAAATGTCTCAGATGTACGAAGACTTCAAACGTATTGTAAATGTTTTTAAAATGTTCACGTAGGACGTCTGTGGGACGTCTAGGGGACTTTAAATGTCTCAGATGTAAAAAGACTTCAAACGTACCGTATAGATGATCTACGAATTTCACGAAACATATTTGTCCTGAGGATGCTATACGGATAGCTGTTGCTAGCTTGAATAAGTATCCCTCATTTAGTTTAATTATTACGTGTAAATTACGTAGGAGACTTGTCTTGTGTAGGTACGCGTTTGGTAGTCCTTTGGCTCCAATGTCGCACAACGGTGACCTCTGACCTTCCGTTATCGCGTAATAAATTCCTATCATCGTTATTATTGCCGGCAAGGAGAGATACTGCAGCAACGAGCCTAAATCACGTCGCGGTAAGCTTCACGTAGGCGTAATTCTTACAAGGACAGTGAGTTTTATTCGTTTTTACTGTTTGGCGTCGTTTAACCCATTTTGAATCCTTAACTAGTTCGACTTTTATGTAGCTCAAAAGTAGAGTTTAACGTCGCTCTTCACTCAGTTTAAATCAGTTTATTGACTAACTGTCAAATTAATAATGATGAAATAGGTTTTTTTGGTTTACTCAAAATTTATGCATAACAAATTCAAAGTGATGGCTAAACACGAAATTGGTGAGGTTTGTGAGATCGCACGTGCATGTTTAAGAATTAATGGGAGTTTAAAGGACTGGGTTATCTCGAGTATTTACAGGCTCTGATTTGTGATCTTATCAGGCATTGATTATGGACCAAATAAATATGTACTGATCAGCTCGAAGGAAGTAGTCGCGATAACGAAGGATAAAATATCCTTTCGGTTTATTGACCTCTGATTTTTTGAACTTTTTTTTATTTACCTCACTCCGCGCCACGTGCGCCAGATCTTTCGTTGTCGCCGTCGGGCGCGGTTAACGTTCTACAGCTTTTGAAACGTCATGTAAAGATACGTAGATACAGATCGACCAGCGCTTAGCACTTAAGAATACATGATTACTTACCAGTATTGAAACGCGAAAGGTTATCGGTAATAGTTAATCAACGAGGGATGAAAGTAAATAGAAAAACATGTTTACTTCTCGAGGAAGATAATTTAAAAATTAGTGATAAAGGATTTTTCTATCGTTTATTTTTCAATTCTTATCTAGCGCTAAGAATTAAGACTGTTATAAACAGATCACGAATATCATTTTTATGGACGGATATTTAATTATGAATGGGAATTTTTATTTTTGCTAACTATTTCTATCTGATTTTTATTAGCGACGTAAACAGGCGATACAGATATAACAAATTTGTTAGTTATCAAGTTAATTGTAGATTTTGGGGAAATTAGCAAGATATTTGAAAAATCGACCTTGAGCAATTTTTATGAAATTCTTTTCGGGTCTCACTTTCTATAGAAACTATAGTTGATCGATACAGGGAAGTCACCACAATTTTTGTTTCTTGGGGCCTTATACGTACGTAGGTGACGGCAGGTGTACCGGACCCTAGGGCCATTTCTATATCCAGTATAGAATAACTCATAGGCGTAGAATATGGACATCTCGTTTACCGTGGCTATTAATTGAGCCGCTTGCAAAGCAACGCACGGAGAAATCAACCTACTGTCATCGAGCGCTAGTCATTAATCATCATTACACTACCAAAAAAAAAATAACTAGAGCCAATATAATTATTTCCGACATCCATGTCCAGATTCTTCTCCTTTGATTTTCGTAAGGAACAACAGGAGAAAAAGTTGCTTTGATCTCACGTCATTTAGTGATCTGCTCATCGATCATTATCTGATTTCGGGGACATACGAGACAGGGGACAACGTATGTGCATACATGATTCGTCCATTACGATTTGCGAATATTGTTTCAGCGTGTTCAGCTGAATATATTATTGTTATAGTTTTTTTTTAGGCAAACTATCTGCAGCGTGAAATCCAGGCTCAGATATTCGAAAGGAAATCTTTCTCGGAAGAAATAAGCACGAATGGTTGGAATTTTGACCTCGAAGGACTTATTTCTTAGAGTATTATAATTCAGCAAGATCTTTACTGTAGTAACTTGGCACGACTATGACTGAGTTTAGAGTAAGACTGAGCATGATGAGCATTCTGCTGTGTTATATGTATAGTCAAAATCCGCAGGCCAAAGCGGTAAGGAATTATCGATTTTATAGTATACGTATCAAAGGCTGCGAAAATGCACTTTGGCATAGATTAGGATAAGGGTGCATAATGTGGTCTCTCAAAGTACGTTCAGAGATAGGATGTGATCTTTAGCCTGGGTATTAGTAATAATTGCGAAATACTTGCTGAATGATTGGGGAGATCCGTTTAAAAATGTGGTGTATGCCATAACAATTATCATAATTTTGTTTTTTTTTTTCAAAAAGCATTGATATCAGCTAATTTTGTTTTTCGATCATTATTTTCTCTACGACTTGCACTACCAAACAGTCCAGTTACCGAATTCTCGTTTATATCGTTATTCTACTCCCACGTTGTCATGTACCAATGTTGACATGACGTCATTCGAATCCGCGAAAAAAGTATATACGATGTTACACGTGTCCTACAGTCTGTTTATCCTGACTCCAATTTGTAAAACAAGTAAACCCCACAGTATGTATCCCAAGCGCAAAAGATATTTTGGGTTTGATGAGAATGAAAATAAATTTTTGAGTATAATAAAAAAAAGAATCCTATCGTAAATTGACAAAAAAAATAATCATTCGACCTCGTTGATACATGAATCGCCAAAAAGTTTTAAAAGGGCCTTATATTTACGACCGGCTCTTCCCCATTATACAGTAAACAGGTTCTATCACCAACGTCATTCCAGTCCGTATACAAGCGATGACATTCGTGATGACATTCGACACTTGGCACGCCGACTATTATTTTCAACGATAAAGTCATCTGGTATTTCATTAAATCATTTAATCGTCATTTATATCGGTAACCACCCAGCCGTTCCAGAATCGTCAATCAGTAATCTTTTCGCGACGACCTTGCTGAAATTATAAAATTTCTAAAAGAACAAATAAACAAAAATTTTTAATTTCGTTATCTCCAACGTGAACAAACAAATTTCTGCGGTCCGAGTACACATTCCATATTCTCTTCGTGACGTCATTCCCTGGTCACTCCCACACGAAATGTATAGAATTCTCGAGTGATATCTTACAACGATATCGTATGTATTATATGATAAGAGGACCTATTTATGAATGCTCGATGAGTAGTATTAAAAAAAAAAAAAAGAAAACAAAGAGAAACGTGATACGACAGATTGATGTAACGGCATTGATATACTCATGTAACATATAGTATACACATAATACATATAAAGTAGATTGATATGTTTGTCAGTGAGCCATCATGGGATCACTTTGAGAAGAGGTTAGACCTCATGATAAAGTGATAAGGGGACGATCCCGGTTGTAATGGGTCAAAAGTACCACGCCTCCTGCGTTATCTTATCTAAAGTGGCGCGTCCGCCTCTTTCCCAAGTTCCACTTACACCGAGTGATTGTCATTGAATAATTATAAAAACGCGCCTTTATGATTTTATGGGCTGATGAAAGAAATTGTGATTCAAAAATGATGATTCCGTTGGTCTTAAATTTTGGGACACCCTGTACTTTTCCTTCGGCCATTCATTTCACTCAGGTTGGCATCCTTGTGGGTAGTAAGCGCCTACAGCTACATTCTTAGTATTGCTATATGCTGTGCGTACTTTTATTACCGCTCTTTATGTTAATCCTTCGGGTTCGTTTATTTCCATCTGTACGAATTATTCGCAATTGTAAATTCGATCTTAGCTCGAGAACAAATCTCGTGATAACGTGCCTAGGTATTATTTGAGATATCAGGTTAACGTCGTTCCTGTAAAGCTTGTTAACGTTCAACGACGTATATGTATAATTTATCGGGCAAATTGAATATTTAGCGTGGGAGTTATAACGTATGCACTGTACCAAGATATGGCTACTAAATTTGACGGATGTTTCATACTGACTCGTCATTACAGACTCTGTCCTGTAGCACAGTCGTAGACAATTTAACAATTGACTACTCTGTGCTTGCTGTTCGCCATTTTTTCTACTGTCATAGATCTGATCACGTATTGTTATTTTATTGGAATTATCAAAACACGTGTTCACTTTTAATATCAATTTTTCTATTTTATACATATATTTTATACATTTATCAGTATTGCTAACGTATATATATATATATATATATATATATATGCCTCATTTTTTAAATTACTTTGCAACATGTCACGCTACCCAATAGAAGTTTCAAACGAGCCCATGATTCCCGCTGGAAAATTGTCCTGGCGTAAAATTCAACAAGACACGTCGCCGTTAATGGATAATCGGTACTGTAGCAGCGTAACGAACCCGAGCAATGTTTCGGTTCGATCACTATACACGTCGAGGATTACGGGGCGTCAAACGATCCGGAACGGCCAATCAGACGGCAATTACCATTTCGTAACGTTGGGATTGTTAGAACGTACAGTAGAACAGTAGTACCAATACTATGGTGTACGGTATAAGGTATACTCACGTATTATATATACAGAGATCCAATCTCTAGGATGTTATCTTTTTAACGAGTCACAATCTTTCATTCTCATTCTCATCTGCTGCCCCATTTTCAACCAGCACACCCTGTATATAGTATATAACCTATTTCCGACCAGTGCCAATAAATGTGTTATTTAATAAACCTGTCGCGTAATAACAAATTGTTGATCCACAGATTAAAGTCAGTCATTGCACGGTTTGCCTACACAGAGTTATGCTTTCCGCTGGTAGTTATCAAACTGGCCTATAGTAATTGGTATAATGTGAATTAAGTAATTTTTTTTCTATATGGCATATACAATATATTTTTTTACTTTTAAAATTACTGCGATACGCAAGGATCACTTTTGTTTTACTTGCGTGGTTTTTTTTACAGAATTTCTCAACAGCATCCGGAATCACTTTGTCTGTGGCTCGTGGTTGAGATGATAAATGATAAATTTACATTGGAGGCATTGATCTTTTTTTTTTTTAATTTGCTAGCGTCGCGTATGTCGAATACGAACGGAAGTGACTCACTGCTTAGAATTCGACGGAAGAACCTATTAGCCTCTTGCTGGGCTGACTCGTTTAAAGTTACGAGAAGTTATAGGAAGTTACGGCGTTCATCGGGTAACTTTTTGCGGTGAAATTTTATTAGCGCCGGAGTAGCTTCCGTGAAATTTCATTGGTCGATAAGTGAGAAATATCGCGTGCGTCTCGATGCCGAACTTTTTTCGTTATTTTTTTAAATATATTCTTTGTATTTCTTTTAATCTTATCTTTGCTCAAGCGCCGGATCGTAAAACGAGCAGACTCGTCTCGTGTACAGTCGTGAAGGTTATTGAAGATTGTTTTAGCGGAGTTGCACGTGCGTGGGAAAGTTGAGAGAATGCATCTGCGAAGAAAGAAAAATATCTGGATATTTTTATACAGCAGTTTTCCAGCAATTTTTCTCGGTTCGCTCGCCGTGCAGGACGCGTTCGCTTTAAAGGTCAGGCTGTTGAATTTTTTTTTTTTTTCCTTTTAATCGTTCTTCTGCTAAGCTGGATCGTGGATAAGCCTTAATATGCCCACTTGGCTTGCTTCCACGTACCTGTAATTTCGAATTTTCGCTTTGCCACACGCGAGAAGTATTTACAGCTGGATGGAACACGTGGAGAAACTAAATGAAAACATGTTCAGCCGTTTCGACTTTAAGGTAGAAATAAAAAATTGGTGTAAGAAAATATTATTTTTTTAATTATTTTACTGACGTCTAATATAAATAAGATGAAAATTAAGTAGTATATTAATGTTTTATCTGAAAATTTTTCAAACCTAATTGATTCGATTATCTCTACTTTTCACACTTTTTCTCTCGTTCTCTGTGGACACTCGAGTTACTTTCTGGAAACGAGAGAAAATTTCCCATGATAGAATATACGCCAGTCGCACTACACTGGCTTGTTACTTCGATAATTACATTGAAATGCGTTAGCGACCTTTGGCGAGCTTCAGCATTTCGCGTTTGACGATCGTCACTTGATTATTATCTGTTCGTACTGGGCACGAAAATCGCAATCACTGTGACACAATTTTGAAGATAAAAATAAAATAGAAAATCGGTAAAACGAATTTTTTTAAATAAAAACACGTTCGTATTTGTATTCATTTTCCAAGCCTGTACGTGTCCAAGATATGAGCAAGTAATTCGGTGAAAAAAAAATTTGTTAAGCATAACGCATTTGTATATTTATATATATTTTTAAATTAACCTCCATGATTGGCCCAGCGTCGCCTACTGCTTCGCAACAGTTATTCTTCCCTCGCTCAAACTTTTGCTATTATTACGTTATACCTAATAAAAAGTCCCCAGCCGTTCCCTACGGTACCGCACGGGCGCATTATTCTTCTTCATTTTTGGAAGATGCACGATAACCATGATTAGGTCGTATAGAGGAGTGGAGAATTATGCACGGTGGGTCTCGTTAATCGAAGTTAGTTTCTTCAGTCTCCTTGGCTCGTTAGGCGCCACGTACGAAAAGCAAATTACCCGTTCATTCGACGTTCTTTTTTCATTCTGTTACAGCCTGCGTATGGGGCGACGTGTGTCCACGCAAAAGTCGACCACCGCGAATTGGCGACATACCAAAGTGAGTATGAAGACAATTTTTTTTCTTTATTTACAAAATGTTTTAATTTGACAATTGGAGTATTGCGTGTCAGATGGAACGTTGCATCGTGCCATGAAAATTATTAGAAATGATTTTTTTTTTCTGTAATAAATATTATGACTAGGCAAGATAAACGAAGGAGCCAATGTCACTGAACCTGATATAAATTTCAATTAAAATCTCAGCTACTCGTCCCGCGTCCATTTTCGATCACGTTCACTTTCTTTTATTCGTCGTTACTCGGGCGCAAAGTCCAAAAGCATCGAAACGCGAGTATACTTTTGAAAACGTGAAGTTTAGATACGGGAATGACGGCCATTAGCTCAAATTTTAATTTCGTTATCTTTTTCGCTCTTTCGTCTACCATGCAAGATGGCTTTTCAAATGGTGTTTTGCAAAATGATTTTGGACCAATAAACAAGGCTTTTATTACGTTTTCCTCTTTTTTAAGTATTCGTTCGGAACTTTTTATTTTTAAATAACTTTACGACCGTTTCTAATGACACGATTCGAAAAAAAAAAAAACACAAATCGTCCTCGTTAGCTCGAATAAATTTTTAAATGACACGTAGCTCGCTTACTTAAATATAACACGAATCGTCGGACATTAAGTACAGTCTTTTTTCTCAATATTTCCCACTGTCACCAAATATTGTAATATTAATGTGATCTCCGACGATCATGAAAATATTCCATTGAACTCGTTACGTCAATAAAATCTCAGCCATCGGAAATTTACTCATCGATGCTAATACCTGTTACGATGATTTTCCTATTGCTTCTTATCGGAACAATCTTAGGCTTCACGAAACCGGATTGACGCACTACCCACAAAATCCAGTTACATCGAATGCATTAAATGACGCGAATGGTCCATCATCCCACAGCGTCACGATAGACTAAGCAAGAATAACAACACGTGAAAGAAATACAAGAACAAAACAATAAACACATCAGTAATACTGACTGACGTGTCACCTGGCAGTTGTACTTGAAAAAAAAAAGAAAAAAGTAGCTTTATGCAAAAGTGCATGTTTATTCAATAATTTGGCTATCCACGAGCAACGCTAGTGACATCAATTACAAATGTATAAACTGATGTCAAAAACACTATACTATTACTTCCCTATTTGTCTTCAAATATGGCAATAAAACAACTAGTTGTATACTTGACAAAGTTCACGTTTCGGTTTACCCAAGTAAACAACAATACGACCTGAATGCATGCATGCCTCTTATCTCCCTTGTATTTCTACGTAATCGAGCATGCTTGATGTGTATATATGTATATACTACTAGCAACCTACCCCGTCAATCTATCAACCTTTCTGGAAATATATACATACATGCTCCAGCAAGGAGACCTGGCTGATTTGACTTCAGCCAAACGGAAGAACGACTTTTCACAGGGTCTTGTGTCCCGGTGCTCGTACGGGGAATGACCGAAAAATATATAATACAGTTAACCGTCCTTGTCAAAGTCATGTCCGAAGTACGTTTTAGTGTCGCGCCAGAGGATACGACGTAAAGCCATCTAGGTCGTAGGTAGGTACCTTCCTTTTGACCTAACCTCGTGCCATTGGTTGGGCTTGCCGAAGTACTCGCACTCTCAGGAAAGGTTGGTAGGCAGCTGGCTACGTCCTGGCGGCGGCGGTGGCGGTGGTGGTGGTGGTGGTGGTGGTGGTAACACGCGGTACCGAGTCGGTGCCACGAGTCGAAGCAGAGAGTACCAGCGGCTGAGTCCACCGTGGAGTCTGCTGCAAGTCAGAACGTGTTTAGCTCTGCTATGCTCTGCTACGACGAGGCTGTTGACGGTCGGAGTCTTATTATTTAGTCGTCATAGGGTGAATTTTGAACTGAGAAATCGTTGCAGATATATTGATATAGGGGTGTCAAGAATGAGATTGAAAAATTATTTTGAGTGACTGTAATTATTTTTTAAGTAATATTCTTCATTTAAAAATTATTTAATTTTATCATGTTACGGGAAGTGACAGACTTTTAAAAATTTTACTGGTGACAATTTTGTGCTGTTTTTCGTTCTTTTATTTTATTTGATTTGTGATCCCGTCGAGTTTCTCCTTTGAAATTTGAAGAAATGGGAACTCCGTGGATATAGCTTTTCTCACGGAGAGGTTTGTATTATTGTGTTTTTATCAAGTTTTTTTTTGTTTCTTTCCTTATGAACTTGGCTCCGGTCATTTCCTTTGAATGGGCTTGTATAAACTAATTTGTATCCAATTAACCGGGATCAGGTGTAACAGGATGCCTCGCTGTGAGTAGAATTTCTGGGGAAATTTTCCAAATCCTTAAGAGCTTAGAAATCGAGTAAAGCTTTCAAGAGACATCTTCCTCTTTCGTATTTTACCGCCAAAAAGAAATCCGACTTGCTTTCCTCCTCCCACTGTAACCTGGCGACAAGCTACCGCGTCTCTCAAATGGGGCGGGAAAAACAAGGAAGAAAAGTGTCAAATCGTCGCGGGGCTTAATTACCAAGAATGTGGGTCGCGAGTGTCGCTGCACAAGTCGCGGAGTCGAGCGATGCTAATTAAAAGTCGAGAATTTAATTTTATAAACCGTGAATACATTTGGTCCTAGTAAACATAGTCTAACAGTGAACTATAAATTTCCCTTTTACGTCACGTTCATCAAAGCATATTTTGCCCATAACAAATTATTTTTATCAATTTTGCCATTATTCTATCTGTCAGCAAAAAAAAGTTGTAACGACGATACCAAAAACAAAGTTTCATACTGAGTTAATAATATGAGCCGTCGTGTCGCGAATAATTTTTTTTTCTTCACTAAATCAAATATTTCAACATCTTTACATACTGTGATACACATACCACGATTATTCAAAATTATTGCATAACCTGAAGATAGTCATACAATGGAAATTAATAGAAATCAAATGGACAGAACCAACTTCAGGTGATCAAACAGGCCTTAATACCCTTGGATAGGGTTATTCACGACGAAAGCACCATCCGAAGGTGGTTCTACCATACAAATCAAACAAACAAGCTAACTTCAAGTGGTACGTTTGTCGCGAATAACCTTCTATATTTATGGCGCACTATAATCTTCCAATCTATCTGGGCGATAGCGCAATAAACATTGGCAATGCATTCCCATATTCGAAAATCGCATCCATTTAAGGTAAATTCGCAACCGCGGTAAAATCGGTTATCAATCCTGTAATGTCAGTCGGCAATGTTTCATGTACATATAGAAACGTTCGGTTATCCTATCTCTGGTAATTTATGGTTAACCATAAAAAGCGACTGTAGATATACTAGCTGATTATTATGCGACCCATAGGAACTAATTGATTGGTCGTAATTCGAATTTACTACTGTACTCGTCTTCATCCGTGCATTCAATAGGAACCCTTGGCGCTCTGCACTGACCTTAAACAAGCAACACGCGACCCTTTTCACGAAGGTTTCCCTCCCACTCCCCATCCTTCGTGCAATCGATTAATCATCGATACAGTACTGTCGTGATACTGACAAATATCGATAACCCATATATTTACCATACTATACCTATACATTCATATGATCAAGGTACAACCTTTACCTCTTTATTGATACATCCGGCGTTTATATTTAATATAGTGCAAAAAATATTGCTATTTAAATATGACAATTTTCCAATTATAAAAATTTTTCATGTGGATTACGTTAATCGTCAAAATTCTGATATTTCTGTAATTTTATAGGAACAGTTGACATGCGATTCTTACCAAGCGTATGGTATCTCCCAAGACACCTTATTAGATAGCAGAACTTGAGAGTAGTAACATAACTCAAAGTAATAGTATCCAGCGCAATACTCGGTTCGTTATTAGATCCGAAAAAGTACCGAGACGATTCCGATAGCCGGGATCAATATTAATCTCATTGTAAACATATATATATATATATATATATATATATATATATATATATATATATATATATATATATCTGTGTAAA
>JARQSW010000489.1:2705425-2805394 GCA_030142375.1 Calameuta pallipes
TATAGATATATATATATATATATATATATATATATATATATATATATAACTGTGTTTAAATCAAGTACGTCATCTTTTCCATCGCTATTTTCAATTAACCCACAGCCAACGCTACAATCTAGATGATAGAGGGATGGTAATTAGCTCTCTAATTTCACGAGGGTTGAATTAATAATCCCACCTCTCGTTAAATCTCAATTCGACGGTGTTACGGTATATAGGATATAACGGGTAAAGCACGGTACGATACGCCCTGAGTAATAACAATCTTCTGCATAATAATCGGAGTCAACTCATAGAAAATATGTCTCTGATCCGCCCATATAATTTCATGCAATTAAAGAAGGATCGTTGCGCATATTGTGCACGGTTTTTCTCTTCTTAAAGTGTCGGAAGGTAATAGCTGATAGTTGGCCGATTTGAAAATTTGCAAAAATCTTCATATCGTTAATACCACCAAGTGTATAGGATGTGCTCGTTATTACGATACTCGAATAATTTCGTACGTAAATTTTGAAATATTTTTTTTTTCTTAACTCAGCAAACCTACATAAATTGAAAATTTGAAAAACCCTTAAATCCAACATGCATCACTACCTGCAAGTATACAGGGTGCTCGTAATTACGGTACCCGCATAATTTCTGAAGTCACTTCGCGCTTCGTTCAATATCCCGCACCGTTTCTGCAACGTACTTGAAATTCCTATTTACGTATTACGTAAATGGCAAAGGTGCGTAACATCTGCGTGGAATATTTGAGACGTGACGGTATGCGCTCGTTTTTTATTCGGAGTTACACACTGCATATCTATATATGCTTGCGAATCCTTGTTTCTACTCTTTTTTTTTTAATAACCTTCTCCACCTCCGCCTTTTTCATGACTTTTTTTAAGCCTCAAATCATTACTGCGATTCGGATAGGTTAGCAAAATTAATTAGTATAAATATCACTTGGTCGAGTCATCCTCGTTTACGTGACATGCATAACCACTCTTGTCCTTATCCCCTGGACATTTAAATTTCATGCGTTAACACAGCACGTGTGTAACATGATATATATATTTTTTTTCACTTTGAAACACCAAGCCGAAACTCGATCTAAATTATAGATCGGTAAGACATCTATATCTATCTATAAAAAATATATATGTATATACACCATATGCATTTTATATACTTTATCACCCAGTCCTCGCGTACAAAACCAAAGACATAGGATTCGATAAGATGCCAATACCCACACTGTACTGTATATATCTATATAGATATTGTATGTTCGCCATGACCTTTAGTTATCAAAAATCTCCGCACGGTTTAATTTTGCAAAATTTTTCCGCAGCTCAACGTTTCGGTATATTTCCTGTACGTTATCGAACGTCAGATTATTTAGCTTGCCCGTATGCCTGTCTTTAAGTACCACACTTTATGCGGCACTTATCGACGCTGTTGCGTGTACGTAACCCTAATCGGCAAAAGGAACTCGAGAATCTTTATCGCCAGCGATTTACGGCTACGTGGAGAGAGACATTAATAATATTTGTGATACGACATTAAATGCTGCATAACGGCGAGTTATCTTGGTCTATACAATGGCAATATAACAACACTGGTTTGTTATCCGTAGCTATAGTGCCTTTATTTTATTTTTTTCAAACATATCCAATTATCTTTGTAATATATTTCTTTTACTTAATCGCCATACGTTTTTGTGGGGATTTTTCTTTTTGTTGAGGTGTCATGTTGTGTCTGCTGGGTCATTATTACGTTGTGTTGCTAATTATATATACGGTGTCGGGGAAAGTATGGCGTTTCGAAATCTTCGTAGTATCCACATAGTATATCGTGAGTAGTAGACTATTTTTGGATTCTTTTGCCGTCATGCACTGGGCAAGAATTTGAAAAAATACTTGACAAATATTACTAGGCTCTTCGGACCCTACGGCGCCATGATGGTAAACAGCTCTGGGAAATTGTCATAGGACAGAGAAGTTTTACAATCGTATCTATATAGCGTTGTTATTCAAACTATATCCTCATAGTAATAGTCCATAGAGTTTTATGAGGCATTGCTCGATAAAACCTTTCGAAATTGAACACCCCGATGCTATTTGCTCTTTATTATAGCTATTTATTTCTTGGACTTTTTCAAGGTCTTTCACGAATATCCTTGAAATGCGTTATTCATCCCCTTGACTATTTGGCACTTGTGAAGTTTTGTTTATGGTACATTGAGACTTCGAGAAGGAACTTTTCTTCCCCCAGTGATGTTTTTTTATGTGTATCTTGTTTGGGATGTTTTATTTATTTTTGAAAAAAAAATTCTATAGGTTTTTGTACGAAGTCAGACTCGTGCTTCGATTCTTATGGATAATATTTTATTAGGCTAATCTTAGTATTTTTGATCGTTCGTAGACACGGTGCCGTCGACGAGGAGTCACCGGGTGTTTCAGCGAAGAAGCTGACATCTTCGCCCTGCGAGGAGCCGGAAGCCGTGCCGGAGGTTCCTGTGGCCGGTCACGGTGATGCTGTCTTCGGATCAAGGACGAGGACGAAGACGCCGACGACGGCGACGTGCACTTACAAGAATAATCAGAGCCAAGTTATATCCGGTAGCAGAGAATCTCTGCCGGTACTGGATAAGAATAAATCTCAAGACAGAAGAAAAGTTGTTGCGTCTGGTAAGGTAGACACTGGCACCAGGTTGAATTTACGTAGTAAGACTGAACTCGATGGAAGTTTGACGAGAAAGTTCGAAGAGACGAAGAACGCTGAGGATACGGAGGAGATCAGAGAGGTGCGCAAGGACAGTGCACTGTATCTGGAGGAGTCCGAGAGTCTCCAGGATCTTAGAGAGAGTCTGAAGAGCACTAGAATTAAGGGACTCGCGTCAAGACGGGAGAGCAGTGGGTACGGGAGCAACAGAGGGACCTTTGACGAGGATAGAAGGAACTCCGAGGTCGACCTGACTGGATCGCGCGAGAGACGACGATCCTCCGCGAAGAGGATCACGTCGGAGACGTATCAAATACGCAGAATAAGTCGGGGCGAGGAACTTGAGAATACCGAGAGGATGCCGACGTCGGAGGTGCATAGGAAGGTCTCTAGTTCGGGATTGGAGATGCCTGATATTCAGGAAGCCAAGGACGCAGAACTGCAGGAAACTCTGAGTCAGGAGTCGTTTATTTGTGGGACACGTGGGAGCTTTGGGTCTAGTAGGATTCTTCATGGGTTAGGTCAGGATACTGAGAGAGATTGTTCTACCCCGGACAGAAGTCCAAATGCCTCGATGACCTTCTTCAAGGATGACTGTCCCGAAGAGAGTGCTGCTGAATGTAAAATTAATTCCCAGGAGGAGGTACCGTTCGTCGCGGCACTCTCCTACGCGGAAGTGCTCTCAAGAGCGGGACTGGAGAAAAATCAATTTAGAAATCTGTCTCGTGCAGAATCCTTTGACGCGAATTCGTCGTCATTGCCAGGACAGAGTTATCGCCAAAGAAAAAGAATCGTGCATCAGTACAGTACACCGAATTTCTCGACCACCGAGCTGGAGTCCATTCTGGAGAGATCAGCTGAAAAATCACCAGAGGCTCAAAGAGAGATCAGTCCACAGGGGGAAGAAAAAATTCTGGAATCATCTAAGAACGGATTCAGCAAGGGAGACGGTAGAAGGAACAAGGAGCAAGCTCAGGAGAATCAACACGCCAACACTGGTCTAAAGTTGCTACCAAAACCGGTCAAGGTCTACCAACTTCTCTCGACTCAGTCCGAGGATCGTGGTGACGGCGTGGTACCGCACTTGGCTGATCGAAGGATTTCCTTACAAATTTCGAGACAGGAAGAGGAACCGCTTCCTGTCATTGCATCCAAACCAGATGATAAGAAACTTTTTCATGCCGATACCGTGCCTATGCTCGACGTACCAGAAATGTCAGAGCCAGGCCAACTCTTGACGCCGACGATGATTGGCTCTTCTCCAGTCAGAAAATTAAGTTCACCGGGTGAGGTCAACGTCTCCCACAGACTACTTGCCGACGGCGGTCTCATGGGTGTCAGGCCGATCTATCCTTACTGTCCTTACTCACCTTACGGAAGCCCTCAGGGCTCACCCAGGACCAGGAGAAGACCTCTGAGAGAGAGCCGAAGAGTCTCCATAGATAATCGACAAGGCGCTCTTCAGCTCAACCAATACAAACTTCTGGATAACATCGGACAGGTAAGGCAAAATTATTATGCGAATCTGATGTTTATTGTCATTGAGATATTATTAGCAGTGACGGAACAGTAACGGAAACTACCAAGTCTGACACAAGTGGCGAATCAAAATAGAATATAAGTTTTTACAGAAAATGTACGTATCTGTTACTCAACATATAGTGCTTGAAATCATACTATCAGCAATGACATAGGCAGCTCCTATTAACTGGAAATGCGTATAATTGTCTTACGTATACACACATTATCTCGGTAATGAGTCATTTTTTGTACATATAGTCTGATAGAGTTATTCTAATGAATAACAGAATCTTGATTGAACATACTGATCCACAAGTCACTTTTTGAAATCCTATATTTATACGATTTGTATGAATATCCTATTGATAATAACAACAGTAATCAATGCTTATCCATTTAAACTTTTGAAGCATACATTTTTAATTACGTGCAATGCACTTGAAATTTGGTCCTCGGAGAATTTTGGGCCAATCGAAAATTTGAAATTTCTATTTCAGTTTTGGATTCAGCGATTCAAAATATTCGCATCCTGCCTCAAAGGGTCAATAAATGTGTTATCATAACTTATCACTATCCAGATGATAATATCACTACTAATATCGAGTTTAATGCATACAGGTAGAACATAAAGTAAAGAATTAATAGACATTTACACCAAGACAGGAAACGCCAGACTCTAATTCAGCTGTCTAATCTCTAAGTTGTGTATATAGGCATACATATAATACCTATAGACCCACAGAGGTTGGGTAGCTATTAAATAGGTAGACCTGGGCAAGGTATACCTATTACCTAGGACTGGAATATCGCGTGCCTTCACGAATCTCATAAAAGGGGACATTTTCGTGAAGGCCATCTTGGCCACCCTCATTACCATTTTACTCAGGCATCCTCCATTTCTTATTTTTTTTTTTGTTATCCACCCTACGCGAATAAATAACCAGGATATAATATGTGCTCGGCCAAAGACAGAGGGAATTCAGTGTAAATTATGAAATTACGTCAATGCGATGCCTTTCGAGAACGACCCTTATTCTGAATGGCCACGAGGTCTGGACGAGGGCTTGAAATTAGACTGCATTTGGATTAAGAGATAATACACGTATGCCTATTAATACTTTCGTTTATAAAATCCATCCCAGTAAATTTAGTGGTGCTTAAACTTTTTACCTCTAAGCGTATAGGACAGAGGAGAAAAAACAAGGAAAACGTGGGTCATATTCATAAAATTTTTCTATCACTTTACAGGGTTCGTATGGTATCGTTAAGTTGGCCTATAACGAGGAGGATGAGACTCATTGCGCTATGAAGATCCTGAGTAAAAAGAAGCTGATGAAGAAGGCTGGGATATTTGGTAGAATGGCGCCTCGGCAGAGTAAGGGCGCTTCCAGTAATCCTCTGGCTAAGGTGTACAGAGAGATTGCACTTCTGAAGAAACTTGATCATCCGAACGTGGTTAAACTGTTGGAGGTCCTGGACGATCCCGATGAGGATAATCTTTATCTTGTCTTTGAGTTGGTACAACGTGGCGAGGTACTGCAGCTTCCCACGGATAAACCATTGGAGGAGGAAACTGCCAGGATTCATTTTCGCGATATCGTCATGGGGGTTGAGTATTGTGAGTTTGAATGAAATATTTATTGATCTTTTTTATTATTTTATCGTAATAAATTTTCTTTTCATTGCAGTACATTATCAGAGGATCGTGCACAGGGATATCAAGCCTAGTAATCTACTGGTTGATAGCGACGGTCGTGTTAAAGTCGCCGATTTGGGTGTTAGCGCTGAACTTCGTGCAGCTGGGGAATTGCTTTCTGGTCCGGCTGGTACGCCAGCTTTTGCGGCACCCGAGACAACTACGCCTGGTGCCGAATATTCAGGAACGGTACGCTCCTGATTGTGATCCTGATTATTGATAATCAAATTTCAATGATGGGTTCAGTTGTGACTGCTCTGTGTTGCGAAACTTTGTATCCTCATAAGTGTCATTAGCGTTTCTCTGAACTTGCACAGCCGTCGGAATTAGACTTTGACCGTAATAATGTCTCGGCAAACAGGCCACCAGGCGAGCTAATTGCATCCCTGGTTGGTTCTTTTACAGCCACAAGTGCAACGGTTTAGTAATTTCGAGGCATTATTGTAAAACTTGAGTCATTGCTCGATCGTACAATAGAGAAAAATAGGAATTACTTCATTCTGCAAAGTTCATTGCTATCAAGTTCCGGTATTGAAACTGAAGTCATTAAAACTTTCAGCAATGCTCGTTTACATGATGAATTTTCTATATGTTAGCTGTGCGACGTCTGGTCGATGGGCGTGACGTTGTATTCACTGGTGACCGGAAGAGTACCTTGGGACGGTGACGGAAGTATAATAGGCGTCCAAGCAGCCGTACGTTCCGAGTCTTTAAGATTCCCTGAAAAACCAAAGTTGAGCGAAGACCTGCAAGATCTGATCTCGCGGATGCTCGCCAAGGATCCATCGGAGAGGATTAGACTGCCGGAAATCAAGGAACACCCTTGGGTCACTTGTAACGGCCGTGAACCATTACCAAGCGAGGCTGACAACTGTCGGCTTCCGGTCACGGTCACTGACGAGGAAGTAGCCAGAGTTGTCACCAGGGTGCCGAAACTCGACACTCTCATACTCATCAAAACTATGCTCAAGCAACATAGCTTCCAGGTGGGCATAATTTTTTATAACCCTTTACAAAGAGGTAACAAATATTAGCTTTCTGCTTTATTGAGAGTAAATTAATTTACTAAACTTACAAGTAATTTAAATTACCAGCGTTTACAATACCTATGAATCATCTTTATCTCTAGATTTAGTCCTGTAACTTTTATACCAGTTTCGCGCGCACAATAGGACTTATGGGTTTCCTTACATATCTTTCGATTAACCGTTAATGTATATCTGTCGTATGATTCTGACATATGTTTTCATATACCTGTTATGCTTAACTTACATTAGTCATACGCGTAGGCAGGTTACATTGTTTTATGGCAGATGGATTAGATATGAGTATACATATATATATCGCGTAGCAGGTTACGATATAACAAAGACGTTATAGATGTACGTCAAATCCTGACAGAAATAGAGTGCAACGTGGATACCTCGTTCGATTTCAAGAATAGCCTCAGCCATTTCAATAGCCATAGTCATTCGATATCGCGACACGATTGACTTATTCCGTAGAAATTCAAGCGCAACCAAAAAAGACTATTGTACTATACTACTGTTGAATATAGATATATAAATACAGGTATAAATAGCCGGACCGCGACACAGTTTCATTTTGAGAGGCCATCTCGTTACGAACCAAAACCTAAATAAGTCCCCTCAAAGCGGAACTGACGTCCCGGCCCGACTATACTGTAAATCAATTACAGTATATGGTTGGCAGTCAATTCCTTTTCTTTATTCATTTCATACCTGATTATTTAAGGAAAGGAGAAATTCGTGTCTCTTGGTACCAAATTTTTCATGAATCTAAATCGAATCCCTTTTCTTTTACTTTTTTACTTTGAATAATAATATTCGCAAGTTGCTTCTGCGCTACTTTCAGATATATTAAGGAACATTTATTTGTAGCAATATCAGCTGAAATATTAATTCCCAAAGACGTTACTGGTCTGCAGGAAAAAAAGTGTAAATATATAAAACTTAAGGGCCATTCTCATAAATGGGTATTGCTTTGAATTATTAATCCATCGAGAATTCTATACTCTGCGTTCCTACATTTGTTTGCATCTCGTCGTGCGCACAAATGAATATTCAATTCTGAGCGAAACAAACAGATAAAAACGATGACGGTCATTGGCTCCTTGTATACATATACGTTAATCTATACCAGATTCGCCATAACTTGTCATGCACAGCCACAACCTACGTATTTGATCATCAATATTTTTGGACGATAACATAATCGTCCTTATCGCAAAATTTTAACGAGATTCACAGTACGCCAAGTCTATAACGGTTAGGTTCCCGAAATGCTAAGGAGTGGAATAACGTGTTATCGAAGTTTACGAGTTTAACCTGTTTTACGAGTATCTGACCATCCCTCTTGCAGCCCACGCGGAAGCCTTACCACGTGTCTATCTCCTCTTTGATGTATATATATATATATATATATATATATATATCATTAACATCAGTGGCTAAGAAAAAGGCAAAAAAAGAAGGTTGAAGGGTAGTAGGAAAAAATATCTCAAATGTATTGCACAACAAGGTAATCAGTGGTGAAATAGCATTTTTTTATTTATATTTTTTTCTTGCTGTTAAATTCTCATATAAAATATCATCATTTGAGATTGTATATTTGTATGCCTGATAAAAGTTTGACCTGAAATCAATCGGAGTGTCCTGGCTGGTTTTTAAAGCTTCATAGCTGATTTCTATTTCTCCACAATATGGAAATACGTATCTGCCATGGGCGCCCGACACCGACCTTATTATTTGATGAGTAGGCGGTCAATATCTGCTGGGGTTCAAGGGGGGTCGCGTTATTCTCTGCCACGTTAAAGCTCTTACCCGCGTTATCACGTACCGAGTATATGCAATCTACGTAATGCACCGATTGGAATTGACGACCACGCATCATTCCTACACGCGACATTAAATTATAAAATTAATGATAAAAAGTGATATCATCGTTTGACTTTGTCGTCTTTGACTTTCAGAATCCATTCCTACCAAGAAGAACGACCAAGTCCGCGTGCAGCGACGCGACCAGCGAGACTTCCTCGACGGGAACGAGCAAATCCTCGGAGACGCCGGATACGGCCGACAGTCGTACAAGTCGATTTCACAAAAGTGGCAGAAGCAACTCAGCACCAGATTCCTATGAGTGGCAAGGAAATGATAGGTATATAAATTGATTGGAAAAGGCAGGAAAATTAACTGAAAAATTCGTTCGTTATTTGATTGATCAAAGCTCGAAAATTGAGCTGAAAAATATTGATTCTACGTGATACACATTATTCGCGACAGACGACGTTGGCATGACGTGACGTTTCAAATGAATTTCGCTCGTTTATTTTCCAGACAAGTGTCCGTCGAGAGTCCTCTGCCGCCTGTGACGGAAGCCGAGGTCGAGCGACGGTGATATTTCCAATAGAGCGAGAGATTCGACTGTGAGATGCTGCTCTCTCCTAATGGATAAAAAAAACGAACGTTTCAAGCGAGATTATCGATAACCGTCTTCGAATCCCTTACTCGTCCGTAGGATGCGCGTAAACGAGTCAGCGTATATACATAGTAGCATTGCGACATTAAGAAGCGCCATCTATAAGGATCCGAACGAACCAACGAAAAAAATTTAATCTTCGAGGATCTCTAGGAAAACCTGTATCCTCCTGTACTTTTTTCCTACGTTCAATTAGTCTCATTTCTTTTTCTTCTATCGATAGCCTTTTTTTTATTTTTACGACTGTCTTCAGTCACGCCAAGACTGACACCTGGTGCGCATCCCTAGCGATCCGTCCATCTTTTTTTTTTCGCCTATCTCTCTTGCGATAGTTATCCATAATGAAAAAAAAAGAACACGAGCTCTGTGGATTATCATTGCTCTCGTTCTTTTCATTTTCGTTCTCTCGCATCTCTCATATTTCTTTTCTCTTCTTCATTTTGAGGCCACGAGATCAATTTGTTGCGTGGATCGTATTAAGGTAGAGAAACAAAAGGAATAAGTGCAGCAAGGATGTCTGGACACGTTGATATATCTTGTTATTTAATGTGCGACAATCGCAGGGGCCATTCGAATTATCTGCAATTGCAGCATCTACTGTTATGAATACCTTATGTATACATTTGATCAAGAACATTGATGGAAGACTGTCATATTCTTTCACTCATTCGTCATTGGACTTTGTCGGCCTTCTTTTTTGTTAATTACAAATTTTAATATTCACTGCGCACCTGTGAATAGTAAGGATATTTTATAGAAAAGCGCTCTGTGGTTAATTAACATTGTTCATGTTGTTAATATTGTTTATCATGTGGCAAAGACCCTTTGTTGTCCTTGACCTGGAATGTCGGCGTTTATGAAGGGATGATAAAAGTGCCCTTCGTAGAGTCGCGTCAGAACTTCATAAAGGATTAAAGTAATGAAGCAATTACGCGTGCGGTCGCCCTATCGTTAATTTCTTCCATCACGGCTCACTGGCAACTTTGTTGAACTTTCAAAGTGGGAATAAGCGCACTAAAAGGCGAGGCCAACCTATTAATAAGGTTACGGAGAGACGGACAAAGAGAGAGAGAAAGAGAGAGAGAAGAGAAAGAGAGAAAATCTTAGACGACATTCATTGTTCATTGGCTATAGACGTATATTTGCAATACGCACGTGCAAAAAGCGTCGTGCGTGATATTTTTCTAATTTTATTTCTAATTTTATCTCATAATTTAAGTACATAGAAACACTGTGCATAGTTTTTACACTTGTGAAGAGTGTTCTCTCTTTTTTTTATCGTGTTGACTTGCATCGATAATCATGGCTGGAAAGAGAAAGGCGAATGTCGCTTATTAATTTTGTCACCAAATTTGCATTTTAATTGTGATTCGTGGCCTTCGTAAGGCGACAGTAGGCTAAAATATATTTCTTCTTTTCATCTCTTTGTTGTCTTACTGGTGTACATTAATGCGTAATCATGTTTTGCGTTATCGTCCGCTCCATAGTAATACCACATTGGTCCATCTGACTATACTGAACTCCTATAAGCGCTGACTACTGAAATGCGTATCCACTTTTACTTATTTTACCCTTTTTACTTCAATCAAGATCCTGTTTGGACAAGGCGTGAAATTATACGCGAATGGGATGAAAAAAATGTGAGAAACTGTCAAGAGAGAGAGAGCTTTTTGTGCGATCTTCCACCAAGCGATACTCGAATGGATAAAGATATATTACAAGCATATAATTATTTATTTAAAACTCGTAGAAAGTGGCCGATCGGTGCCAAAAGCGTGTTAAAAAAGTAATTCCCAGGCACGACGACCAATTAATAATTTTTAAACGTCACTCTCTGTCTCTCTCGCTCCAATTACTGTTAGATATATAATATAAGACGTACAATTAATTTGTTTTATTCGTAAAGGAACAAATATTTCCGCTAGACAACGACATCTTTTTACAAATAACTATATATATATCGTTATCAACATGGATATTAATTCTTGTAATATCTCAGCATAGATCTGACACCCTGTAATAGTGGAATTTCTCTTTGTATAATCTTTTCTTTGCTTTAAACTTTCTTCCGCGACCTGTACCGTAACACGGCACAAGATACACGTACGAAGGAACAAAGACAAAGGAAAGCGCAATTGCGTATTATTGTGACATTTGTGAGATCTTAATTAAGACTAGGGGGACCATAAATTCTATGATCTTAGGGAATTAGCTTTTAGTGCTTAGACGAAGATTCCAAGTCATATCAAAAAATTGACTCAATGATTTGTGCTCTTAAGTCTAAGCGAGAGACACGTCTGAGAAGGTTGAACCAAATAAATGATAAAGAATGATAATGATGAGGAAGAGGCTGGCCTCTGGCAAGAGGTTTCTGGGAACACTCTTGCTTCTTGAATAAAAGTATGTCTTAGCGATTCTGGCTTTTATAGGCAACCTCTTTCGGACGTCATTGTCACGCTACGGGTATACAATAAATATATAACAAGAAAGAAGATGAGCTACGTGAAATTGATATTACCTATTAAAATGTAGTAGATGTCCGTCATCACACGTTATATTCTTATAAATGCACAAAATATTTTATACTTCGTATTTAAGGCTATTTTGTTCAACTATTTTATATCTGCAGATGTACACCGAGCGGTGACGCGTCAGAAGCGAGGAAACTTTTACAGAGATTTTTCTCCTGCGTTTTACATTAATTTTTACGAATCTTGGTTCGTACCAAATATTCTGATTCGAAGAACATAGTACGAAAACGAAGCGGATGTAATAGCGGCCGTTATGAGGATTCGATAGGTCGGTTTCTTCTCAGACTTTGTTCTTGAACACAAGATTTTGGCGAATCTTAATTTCAGATGGCCTGACTTTCTTATCTTCAATGGAAGGTGGATAAAACCAATAATGTATAAAATTAGTTTGTAACAAAAGAGAAAAATCGGTTGTAAAAATTTTCTCACTTTTGAGGTTATAATTCCGTGTACCTGTGCACGCGTAGATCTAGCTGAACAACAGTTTGATGCACACTACGTTTCTAATCTTATTGTGAAAGGAGTATGTATACATAAATGCGTTATATGTAGAGTTTATCTATATTATTATTATTATCGACATCCTTATATGTAGAACTTGCCTACATGCACCAAAGCCGCCACGAGTGTGCAAGATAATAAGATGGAGAATGCCAACATGTCTCTTCTGAGACAAAAATGTACAATAGGAAAACTGTCCAGCAAATACACTAAAGCGACTCAGTACTGAAACATTATTGGCTCATTGACAGGTGAAATAGGCCAGTAAGTGCCCATCACTGATCTGCTTTCATGTGTTTGTTGATTGGTACGCGGCTGAGATAAAAAATTTTCTTATTGTAATATTGTAATGAATAATAATATAATGCCATATACATCGAAACAAATCTTTTTATCATTTTTTTAATTTTTCGTCGCTTGTTTTCGTTGTCTTAAATTCTTATATTCCTTTTTTTATCTCCTTCGTCTCCATCTTCACTTAACGGAAGTCAATGATATTCAAATGTTTGAAAATCCAATGAAATCTTTTGAAAATTAATCGTTTCTAGTAATCGATCTACCGGTTTTATTATACGGTTTAAGCCGATCGCTATTTCGCCACCTGGCTCGCGTATATGGAAACCAAGAATAGCTTTCGAGTAGTCATTAAGAGTCATTACTCAGTCAATACCATGATGGCGGCGTGCTATTAAAAACATTTGATAAATCGATTCGCCGAAAGTCAATCGCATGTTCGCTACCGCTTGCGTAAGTTATTTCTAAAGTTGAAAGAGTGCCGTGTTTCCATTTTTACCGCTAGTATTTTTGTATGGCTATACATATAAATACGTTCGATGCCATATTTGTAAACATGGGCTGCATGCTGGTTTGCTTAGTTCCAGGGGCAGTTCCAATTGCTTAGTTCCAGATGGTGTTTATTTCGTGATTCGAAGGGATTCTCTTGTCTGGTTGATCTTATGAATTGTTGCCATTCGAAGTATATGGTTCTTATTTTTCATATACAGTACATCTGAATTTTTCACATAAAAACAGAATATATAATCGAATTGTGACATACGGTGGTGACATATGTCATAATCAAGGAGATTCTTTTACGTTTCAATGCATAGGGAGATCGCGCATCGAAAAGACAATCAAACCTCAATCCCTAAACACCACAGTCTACGGTTGGGTCTCGGAGTAGTCGTACCTCCTTTGTGAAGAGATAGGACCCTATGGAAATGGGCAGGGAGGGGCCCATCTCGCTTTATTTCTTTAATTTTACGTCGGGCTTTCTTTTCCTATTATTCTTCTATCTCTCATCCTGTCGGCGGTAACTGACAGTGCTACTGAGTACCCGAGAATTAGTCTTAATCGGTCCAATTTCATGGACTTTCGTCTATCATCAGGAAGATCGCGTCAAAAGATAAAAAGTTATGTTTTTAATGCCTAAAAAATTTCTCCTTAAATACTCCTTATGTTTTCCTAATTGCTTCGCTGCTATTATATAATGATTAAAAAATATTTATTGAAAAAAAAATATATATTTGTTCTTATGCTATTTCAAATAACGAAGCACATTTTCATATGATTTTCTAAATGAATTAATTGATCTCAATATGGCGGAGTCTTTAACTAAGTAATTAAGAAAAAGTACATAAAAATTCAATAGCCGGAAATAAAGAATACGCCATATTAGGCAATTATGCAGGTAGTTACTAAGTTAACACGCACGGATTCTAGAAATGATTAACCAATTACGTTGGGCTATTCTTTTTAAACCTGATACGCGATTGGCTAATGCTGTGTAAAACCCGTGCATGTAAACTTACTTAGCGTCAGCTGATGTAAGTATATTCAGAAAGAGTTTGTCGGCATGAAAAAGTTCAGAAATACACAGTAAGAAATCAATTGTCACTACAGGACTTCTGTATAAAGGCTTGCATCTTCTTGTACTCGAATAAGTATCGAGCATTCAATAAACAAAGAAACTGTTCTCAGCGCCCTCAACTCATCTTTGAACGCACTTGTCATAGGTGTGTTCGAAAATGAACCATGTTTACTTTTACAATCGAGTCAAGAGAAAAACAAATTTTTCTTGTTATTTAAAGATGGTTTAATAAAATAAAAAAGAAATTACAAAGTAAAATGGAGCAATTGATTAATTTGGAAAATCAATACTGCTTCGTTATTTCGAATAGCAATAAAAAAAATATTTTTCTGTTTTAATAAATATTTGTTAATTATTTTATAATAGCAGCGGAGCAATTAGAAAAACATAAGGAGTATTTAAGGAGCAATTTTTTAGGCATTAAAAACATGTATTTTTATCTTTTTTCGCTAACTTCCCGATTTGTTTATTTTATTTCCAATTTCTGATGGGTGGTGGCGCCATCCGTTGGGAAAACTACACTTGCATACGAGCTTCTCATCACGTTGCCTTCAGTCTCCACCACAGAGTTTCCACTATGATACTCCTAGAATGCTACATATGTTTTTGAAGGATAATCAAGAGACAAGATTATATCAAAGCCATTAATAAAAATTATAATGGTGCGGGAACGGTAACAATAACGTAATTTTAAATTAGTTAATTAATTTGATGGTGGAAGCTTGGACCTTGTGTAGTAGCAATGTGAAGGGTTATGTCTCGTATATGAGAATTCCTGTACATCAATGTGTTGGAATGCGATAAGGATGAGCCGCTCACGAATCTTTTGGCCTTCAGTAAATAATATGAAGGTTAACATGTCGACCAACTCAAATTCTAAAAACCATTATGAAACCCTTGAATTGAAGCAATCTGCTACGCATAATGAAATTAAGTCTGCATATTATAAATTAACTATGCAATATCATCCTGATAAGAACAAGAGTGATTCTGCCAAGGAGAAATTCAGAAATGTTGCAGAAGCTTACGAGGTCCTTGGTAACCAGAATTCACGTAAGACCTACGACCGCAAAATTACTGTCAGAAAAACAGGGTTGTCACCACAAAAGGGTCCTGTCATCGTTAAACCTCCAACAATGAATATCTATAAAACAAGGATGGCCACACACACTGATCCCTTTAATACGAATGATGCAGCCAATAACTATGCAGAGTGGGTACGTGCTCGTTATACAGCAAATTTCAGACGTAATCAACAAGCAACTGGAAGGTTAAGAAACATGATAGAGGAAGAAGATAACAAAATGTCATCAATGGTATTCGTCAGTTTTGCAATATTCGGTGTAATGTTTGTAATGTTATTGTGTCTTCAAACAACCAGTAACTATGATATCCCTGCTGATTTATCTAAAACTAAGTCATCAGTTAAAAATATAGGAAATGAATCTATTGGCAAAGATAAGGTGACTTAAGTAGTGTGTGTATTTCTCAAACGTAGAGATATTATGTACCTTATAGATATTTATTGAAAATGCTGTAGCCTGTACATAGTTGAGTGACAGAGTTTTTGTAAAAGGAAAAATAAAAATATTTTATTTTAATGCATTACTGTAAATACATTTAATAAATGAAGGAAATCAATTCTCTGGCTTTCAAACATTATTATTTTTACAATGACATTTTTTTACTCATACAATTTTTGAAGCTTGATTTGTTTTTAACTATACCAAAATATTTTTAATTTATATAATTTTTCTAGGAAAAACCAGAACTTTTCCAATACTTGTATTGAAAAGTATAATGTACAATTATTAGAGCTAATCATACTTGTACGTAGAATATTTCAAGTATTCATAGATATAATTTTATTTTCATACCTTTGATCATTGTCATAATGCAGATGTTTAATATGGCCTGTATAGTGGTGGCACAGGCATCGGCATGCTTACAGGTCCCATTGGGTATGGAACAGATGGTCCCATTCCAGGGAAATTGCTTGCAGTCGGATATCCTGGGCATCCAGGGGTAGCATGTGTTGGTGGTCTTCTTATCAATTCTCTCATTTTATCAACTTTTACTTTTCGAAGATGCATTAGATTCCTTCGGGTTAGAAACTGTTCTAGGAACTCATCAACTTCCATGTCACCGGCCAAAAATTTCTCAGCTAATTTCTGTAAACATTCCATATTATTAATATTTCAAAAATATATTTACTTTGCTATACATATATAGCAATATTTAAAATCATACTTCTGACTCTTCTTCTATTTCTGCTGCGGCTGCTTGAAGTAAATCTAAAGCAGTGTCAACTGTCATTGAGCCCAACTTTTCCTCTATAAAATTAATAAAAGCCATTATTAATTATTCAATATCAAAGTAAACTTAATTCAAAAAACATACTTCTCTCAATTAATTTTTCCTGTACACTGGAGCACAGCTGACTTCCTTTTTCACTGAGTTTTTTCAATACCTGTTTACCTTCCTCCAACTCTGGTTGCATCCCCAAATTATATTCCGCTAATGATCTGTTGCTAGCCATTAACATCTCTTTTTCTGTCTCCAATTCCTTGAACTAAATAAAAATAATTCCATTGCGTACATAGATACCATTATCAATACCTTGACAGGCATAACCTCAAAAATAAAACTGCTCCAGTTTCATGAAACATGCAATAAAATATTCAAAATAATTCAATATCATTTTTTTTAGTTAAAAATAATCTATATAATAAAGAGCGAACCTGTTTGACATCTTTTACGATGTCCTCAAATTTTCCATCATCATTCAACAATTCTCTAAGTTCTTCATTGTTAAGATGAGACAGTAATCCCAGCGCTGCAGGAATATCAGGTTCTTCGATTGAATTATACATTTTAAATGGTTTTCGACTCTTGTCAAAGATACTTTATCGGTCCAAAAGTTAAAGAAATATTCCTGAAAACACTTTTCCACGTGAAAGAAGATAATTGCACTTTCCTACGTCAAACTGACACGCGACACAATACGAACCATAGTTCAAAAATGCAAGGTATGTCAAAGTTTAGGCGTACGTGTGTGGTCTTGAGTCATTGAAGAGGGAATTATGAAAGTTAAAAACTATGTTTCATTATGACGAAAAATTATTCAGATATTGATACTGCAACATACTTTGTGGATCCGGATCATTAACATAATAAAAATATTGAAAATATCATGATGTCATAGTCAAAAGGGAAATTTCAATAGATTCATGTCATTTGCTAGGGAATTTTTTAATTAATAAAAATGGAAACACCTACTATTCTGTGTTATGATCGAAACTTTACTAGTATTTTACTGTGGCCCCTTACTATATACGCCATTGCATATAGGCGTAGCTAATACATTATAACGTACAGTGGGGGATGTACTCATGTATTGATTGGTTTCCTGTTCTCTCATTAATTGAATCTACTCCTATATGTTTAAATAGTTAAAGGGCGCATGATTACGAAGAATGTTTTGGAGTACCAAAATCTTAGAGTTATTTTTTTAATTTTCTTTATCAAGCAGTATCAACATTACTAACCAAATTTTTTGTTTGTGTCGTCAGATCTAATGAGTTTTAATGTAAAAATCGGAAATAAAATGTATTACGTCAGGAGTAATGTGGAATAATGATATCATGTAGCGATTAAGATTACATATTTGGTATTGTAAATTATTGTGTAATAAAATATCTAGGAAAAGTATATTCACATTATGTGTCAGTTATTACTCAAATTATGTAATCTAGTAAAAGGTTATATTTGAATGAAATGGATAGTTGAAACTAGAAGTTATATCCATGTTTTCAATTAATTAATTGTACGAAATTAATTCATGAAAAAATGAAACCAATTTCAAACATTATGGGATATTCTAAATGTATTTCTGGCATATGTAAAATTCCAGGTATGTCTGTGATAAATGGGTAAAATTAAATTTAAATCTTATTAAAATGTAATTTTGATAGGTTATCGATGCTTATCGACACTGGCATTTGTACCAAAGTGTGAGCCTGTAAAATGTAAAGATTTGGAAATTCTAAAACAATTTTTGGACAACACTGGCCATCTGTGTGTTCTTACTGGTGCTGGAATATCAACTGAAAGTGGAATTCCTGACTATAGATCTGCTGATGTTGGACTTTATGCTAGAAAAGGCCATAGACCAGTACTCTACAAAGAATTTTGTGATAGTGAAGCTATTAGAAAAAGATACTGGGCTAGAAACTACGTAGGATGGCCACGGTAGAACAAAGAATTTTTCAGTATCAGAATAAAATGCAAAGGCTTTGTGATTTTACTTTTTTCAGGTTTTCCAGTTTTCAGCCAAACATTACTCATACAACATTGAAAAAGTTAGAAGACATTGGTAAAGTGAGCTGTATTATTACTCAGAATGTAGACAGTTTACATAAGAAAGCTGGTAGCATAAATGTGATTGAACTTCATGGTACAGCATTTCAAGTTATGTGCTTGAGTTGTGATAAAAAAATTAGTAGAGCTGCCTTTCAACAGACACTAAAAGCACTCAACCCTGATATGAATGTTACAAGTAACATGATGAGGCCTGATGGTGATGTTGATTTATCGCAGGTTTGTCATATTACAAATATATAATAGTTCACAGATAAAATCACGTTAAAAAAAACATTATTTACTCAGGAAAAAATTGAAGGTTTTAAGTTTCCGTCATGTTCAAACTGTGGTGGAATATTAAAACCAGACATCGTATTCTTTGGAGATAATGTCTCTAGGGATGTAGTCGAACATGTAAAAAGTGAAGTTGTGGCTGCAGACGCTCTTCTAGTGCTTGGATCATCGTTAACAGTATTTTCTGGATATAGAATCGTTCTTCAAGCTGTTGATGCTAAAAAACCAGTAGCAATAGTGAACATTGGTGAAACTAGAGCAGATGAACTTGCATTCATCAAATTAGAGAGTAGATGCGGGGATATACTTTCTAAATTGTATAGTATAGGATAAATTTCAATTTATTGCTGAAAATAAACATTAGAGCAATTAATTTATATACCAGTTGTAATATTCAAATATACATGTATACTGTCTCATAAAGAAAAAGTCCCTAGATCACTAAAAATACACAATACTTCTACATGCGCAGTTTGTTGTGTTATAACAGTAAATTTACATATCACCCAGAACTTTGAACCGTCTTCCAAAATCGGCCAGATCCCAACAAATATTTAACGATGAAAATTTGATACATCAGCTGCTTCTTATAAGTGTGTTATTAGCACGATTCAATTGTTTTCTTGCACTTATGAAGTACAAAGTATTACTCATAAAGAGATCAAACAAAAAGTAGTGTACTTTGCTATACTTTCATGATCATTCATTGTTGACAAAAATGCAGTGCTCGAAAATGTTTGGTAAGTACTTCTGTAAATCAATTTCATCAATATGTTACAATAATTTAATATTCCACCAGGTATATATCGTGTAATTTCTAAGATTAATGGCGTTTACCGAGGCATTGCTTCATTGTCTTCTTTACCTGAAACTCATCAAATGTTATACAAGACATGCAGGTATTACATTGAATTTCACAATACAAATGTATAAGAAATCTAATAGAAATTCTTTAAATACAGGGATTTTGCTGAGGGAGAATTAAAGCCGATAGCTGCAAAAATAGATAAAGAGCATCTTTACCCAAAGGAGCAAATTAAAAAAATGGGTGAACTTGGTCTAATGGCTATAGCTGTCCCAGAATCAGTAGGAGGCACTGGTCTAGATTATTTAGCATATGCCATCGCAATGGAGGAAATTTCTAGAGGATGTGCTAGTGCAGGAGTAATTATGAGTGTTAACAATTCATTGTACTTGGGACCCATAGACAAGTTTGGTACAAAAGATCAAAAGGAGAAATATATAACTGAATTTGTGAGTGGTGAGAAAGTTGGATGTTTTGGTTTAAGTGAACCTGGAAATGGATCGGATGCAGGTGCAGCATCCACCACAGCCAAGTTAGAAGGAAACTATTACAAAATCAATGGCACAAAGTGCTGGATCACAAACGCATTTGAATCGCGTGCAGGAGTAGTATTTGCCACAACAGACAAATCCCTAAAGCATAAAGGAATCAGTGCATTCATATTCGACAACCCAACAGATGGCCTGGCTCTTGGAAAAAAAGAAGACAAGTTGGGTATTAGAGGAAGTAGCACGTGTTCTCTAATATTTGAGGATTCCTTGATTCATGCAGAAAATCTTTTAGCAAAGCCAGGCATGGGTTTCAAGATAGCCATGATGACGCTCGGTAACAACAATTAAACAAAAAACCAAATTGTTAAATTTAATATTAAACGTTATATTCACTTTAGATGCTGGTAGAATAGGCATCGCCTGCCAGGCCCTTGGTATAGCTCAAGCCTCTTTAGAATGCGCAATGGAATATGCATCTAAACGTATTGCATTTGGCACCCCGATTATTAAGCTGCAAGCAATTCAGCAGAAAATCGCTGATATGGCGTTAAGACTCGAGAGTGCTCGCCTACTTACTTGGCGTGCTGCTCATCTCAAGGATGCTGAGAAACCTTATACGAAGGCACGCCTCACGATCTTCTTATCTATTATTTATATCTCAAAAGGAACTTTGTATTAATTAATTATGTGGGTCGACAGGAAGCTGCTATGGCGAAATTGGCTGCCTCAGAAACTGCCACATTCTGCTCGCATCAGTGTATTCAAATTTTAGGAGGAATGGGATATGTGAGTGACATGCCTGCTGAACGTCACTACAGGGACGCCCGTATCACAGAAATATATGAAGGAACATCCGAGATACAAAGATTAGTCATCGCTGGCAATCTCGTGAAAGAATACGGACTGAATTAAACTACTTGCCTTTATATTCAGTCTTACTAAGGAACTCTATTGAGAAATAATTGCTGCTCATGGTTGATTCATTGTCGTTGTGGCAACGCGGAGAACTGTAAACGCACCCAACGACATTTAAAAATAGATATGATACTCCTCTCCTGTGCATGATAGGAATGAACGTTTATTAATGAGCGTATGCATTGTATAGAAGTTTTTCCAAATGTTAGGCTGAAACCTAAATTATGTAAATAAATAATTTTTTGATGTTATACATGAAAGAATTGTTAAGCTTGACATATTTTTGTACTATCGAAGGAAGTAATAAATTTTATATGCTTTAATATCTTCGGAATTTATTAGCGCTTTTTTCACCAAATGGCTCTTCCGACATATATGTATATATATATATGGATTGTTTTTCTTCTTACTAATCAGCCCTTTGGCAACGCTGCGCGAAATTCATCTTTTCCCGTCGCGAGGAACAACTAATGCCTAACTATCAAATAGTTATTAGGACACAGCTATTAGATACTGCGCACCCTGAAATTCATTCTGAAGAAAATTATGACGTCTTTCACAAATATATAGTCGTTTACTAAACGACGTGGCATCCCGACCGACACACTTCTTCGTGATTTTACTTAACTATATATTATTCATTTATACCATTTTCCCAGCGACCACCGTGCGATGTAAAAATTATTATTTTTTTTTTGTTATACTATACGGAAATTATATCTCACACCAATTGAAAACAATCACATGTTCTCCATTGCAACATGAAATAAAGATATGGCTACGTATCTTAAACTATAAATAGTAACATAAAGGTACGCATAATGTGTTTAGTTTGTGCAAGCAACTGTTATTCAAGTTTCTTTTTTAAGCGTATACGGGAAATCTTAATCGACATTAAAAGCTACGGATAAAGCCTGGTTCATAATTATTTAATAGCTATAGCCAGTGTTAAGTTTCTTTGAGATCGTGCCGGGTAGTCGTGGAAAAGTCAATGATTTTATGTATATTTTTTTTCGGCTCATTTTCATTATGAACGGCCGTTCCACGTCGTACTCTTATATTTCCAGTTCCAATTTTATCTTGCGCCTCATTTATATACATAACACTTTTATACCGTTCAAACGTTCAACCACTTCTGCACTACTGTCATCAAAATTGAAATATAGTCTAATTTCATGTTCATAACACCCATTTGGCGCATGGCTAGAATTATTTTCATATGCCTATATGTATATATATTTTTTGTTTCTCCTTCAATTCGTTCGATTTACATTGATTAGTTTCATATTTATATGTTCATTAAACAACTGGTAATGTTTAAACGTAGCTTTTCTCATCGCAGCCTAATACGAAAATTCACTAGTGTCTCTGATGTCTGATTAAATGCACAGATAAAAACATAAAATCGAAAAACCTAACGGAAAAGATATTGGAGAATATTGCGTCGTGTCTGTTGATGAGCATCTCTAATTTTTTATCTCTTAATTCTCTTATAATTTTTTTCTTTTGGTTCTTGGAAAGTGTCCTAAAGAATATCCACGACGCGACGAACTCATCGAATCGACGTTTATGCAACTGCCGCAGTGGATGTAATTTCGAAGGCGCCGCAGGAGACGCCTAGAGTCGCTGGTGCCTTTTGCCAAAAATGAAATGGCAAAAGTTCTACGAGGGTTTTATCGATCGTGTCGCGCACACGTTCTATTTACCCTGACGCTACAATTCTTATATGATATAATCGACGACACAATATTATGCTTGGCAATGTTAATTATTGGTATGACGATCGAGAGAAACATTTACGCGAGAACATCGAAGACGAATTTTGAACGGACACTGTGTATAGATTTCAATAGCCATTATCCTTTATTTAATTTTTTTATCTTCAAGCTTTCTTTTTTTCAATTTAATTCATTTTGTAAACCTCAGGAAGATCATATCAAGCCATTTAACGATGCGCGCACCGAATCTCACACGAATTTAAACTTGACGGACACCCAATCATATTTTATCTAATACATTTTTTTCTTTGCTTTTTTCGTCCATTTTTATCCCATTCCTATCGGACTTTTTAAACATGCGGATTTTTTCATTTGAATTGACTGCAATTTTGCGGAACTATCCATGAACGGGAGAGCTCGCACTTTGTTATAGCAAGCATCTGGTAATTGCTCGTTAACAAACGTTAATCGTTAATATTATCCAACTACTATACTATTAATAATTATCAATTTTTTCTATATCGGTCTCCTATCAGACTCAGGCGTTTACGCGTTATCATTACTTGCGAACAGATTCTATTTTGCATCGGTTTCTCTTCTCATCACGTGTAATACAATAATAATAATAATAATAATCTTTGACTGTAGGTACATTTATCTAAAACGCTTGTAAAGGTAAATAAATTAAAGTTCGCAGTAGTAATAATAATTAGACACTGAATCTAGACAAATTGTGAAAACTGTCCCGATCAACGACGATCGCGTGTGTAATATGTGTAATGTGTGTGTCATTATTGGATATAGTGAAATTGGTTTAGTCTTACTTAACAGTAGCTATCAAAGCCTTAATCTTCAGCGCGCATACCCCGAACTTCGCCCTCGTGCCGTTGCTGCAGAAAAGAATAGGAAATAAAAGAATTTTACATGAGAATCGAGCCCCTTTTGTCAATTTTAATTCTTTTTCATTCAAAATTCTGAATAATGTTACTCACCCTGTCCAATTCGTCCTTGGTATTATCTTCAATGGCTCTAATGTCTTCCATTGTGAGGCCGTACCAACGATCTATCCAGCAGAACACCTGTCTGTGAAAATTCGTGAAGAGACGCCTCTCGGACTTCTGGATGAAGCTCTCAACTCTTGTCTGAAGGCCGAACCACTTAAATTCGCAAGTGACTAGCTTGTAGCAGGTCATCACTGGCTGAACCTTGGTCTTCCAGTCTTTGCCAACGAGTGGTCCCCTGCCCGTTTTTTGGGACTTAAACTTTGTCGGATCCTCGTCGACTTTATAGTCAGCGGTTGGAATTGGATCATTTGCTATGTCTATATGCACGACCTCTCTAACTTTTAATTTATCCGGAGACAGCTCGTGCACCTGTAGTTTATGATTGAGTGATTAAAACATAGGATTAGATTATCGTACGATTAGATAAACTTTTAAACTTGTAATGCATCGTTTGTTAAACCATTCAATATTGACGTTTATTAGCACATCGGTCAAAGTCGATATTATGCGGTTATAATGATGAAATTACTAGTATATATTTTTAGTAAAAGTATCAAATAATAGGAATTTCAATCACTGATGTGCAAACTTACATTATGTTGATTTCCAACATCACCAATATGGAAGGATTCAATCATGATGATGAAATTGTCTTTCATGTAACCAGGATTCTGTAAAGATTAAGAAATGAAATGGTGCTCCATTTTATTTCTGATTCATTGCTTTTACCTAATTAGTGTATATAAGATATAAATGGAGTATGGATAATTACAGTTATAACAGTTTTGCAATAAGGATAGGCATTCCAGGCTTCTTCATGGATCTCGAGGGAATTTTTTGGTAGCAAAAGTCGGATGAAGCTTGGCACTTTACTTGCCAAATGGTAGATCTTGTACGTATATTGACCTGAGGAATATTTTCCACCAAGTAATGGGTAGTCCTTAAATGGTTCATTCTTCAAAACCTCTATACCCTCACCACCTCCTGTATTATTCTTACTTGCCTCCGCTACTGAGTACAGTTGAGCAACTTGGTACTGCGAATACAAATGAAAATACACATACACCACATTTTCTATGAATACAATCTTCTACAATTATTTATGAAACCATTGAACGTTATAACATCAAATCGGGATATGAAAAACCAGGACTAAAAACGTGTGTATTCAATATCTGAAAAAAAATGAAATAAAATCTACATGTTAAAATACTTTCAAGATATTGCAGACAAATAATTAAGATTATTACTTCTGTATAGTGATGAAGCAGTAGAAATATAATGCAGTGATAAGATATGAAGCAAAAATCAAAAGCTTCATTTATTTTACATAAGCAAAAACCTAAGACCATATAATTGAAACCATAAAAAAAACTAAAAATAGAAATCTCAATAAATCTGATATGATTATTGCTTAGAAAGATATGTTATTTGAGTGTGCTTCGTTAGAGACCAGGTTTGGCCTCATGCAAAGACGTAAGACCATAAGGGGAGGACCAGAGTACCAAGGGTATATTTTCCGACCGACAAACAGTCGTTAAGTGAGTCGGAGCTCCATAAGATTTTGTAGTATCACTAAGAGAACCGTTCTGTTGTTCTCTCTCGGTGCGTGCAGACCGAGAGGTTCGCAATGACGAGCATAAGGAGACCTTATGGAGTAGCAGTGACATACCTCTTCGACGGTAAGAGGCAGGGTAACACGGCTGTAACAGAAGACAAAAAAGTACAGATAACATATGAATTATGTGTTAAAAGTCATGGTCTAATAGTGTCAAATACGTCCTTGAGTCACGATATTGCAACGCTCGACATAATCTTAAATACAAGTGGCAAACGTTCTTATTACGAGTTGCAATATGTCGAATCACGTTTTGCGTGTAGTATCGCACGCGATAACGATCAATAGCCAGACAGTCCTCATATTTTCGTTTTTTTTCTTTAAAATCCCATGAAATTTGATGCATTTTCTTTTTCCTGGCGCTTCCACCCATCCCCGCCAAGAAAAAGGGGATGAGGCCATCCCCCTCTCTATTAAAGATTAGCAACCCATACCCCCAACTTCGGCTAAAATTTTCGGGCCAAGGACCACTTATTGTGGCCTTGTCCAAATCGTTATATACGAATGCATCATTACTCACAATTCCTTGATAAGCATTTTATTCAGTAGAGCACATGGACAGCGAGAGAATGACTTTGACGTGAAAAACGACCACCCTTCTTTCAGTAGATTTGCTCGCGGTATCTTCTTGTCACAGCCACACACACAAGTACTACTTGCTGCTTTGCCGAGCGACTGACACAGACTGACACAATCTAAGACCTAAAGGGGCTTACGAGTGCCACGACTGCCACAAGGCACATATACACGCGCCAATTCCCCCATCAGAGTCAATGCCGCCACCCCGCAATTGTTGGAAATGACGTCATTCGTGTACAGTCTATGATAAATTCAAGGATCCTGGGGAATTTGTACGTTGAGAAAATTGTTTAAACTAAATTTGACATCGTAAGAGAACTATGAATGTTGGTAAAATTAAAAAGCGTACGAAGTTGACGTCTGATAAGTGATTGTTGGAAGTACAGGAATATTTTTTCATCGGCATTGGGACAAAAAATTCGTTGGACAAATTCTAGTTACTTATTGATTATTTTTCAGCGACTGGCAAACGGCCATTTCTGCACTATGCTGGAAACTTGACAGAAGCTGAATGCGGATCTAGGAGAAGAGTATCATGTATTTTTTGTGTTCGATGACTTTAGCTGAAAGATAATCGTCGCGCACTTGTGGAGAGTGTTTAAAAAATACAGCCGGAAATGGCGGAGTGTGATTGATTCTAAAATCATGTTGGACCCAGATAGCTCGTACGGTCTCAATGAAACAGGGACACCGATCGCGTAATAATAATGTCTCGGTCCTTTTCTCTCGTGATCGAAAGAGTGAATCGTCTGTATTGCGTGATTGTGAGGATTGATCGATTAATTTAGTGGTCAGGATGAGCGCCGAAGAGTCTTGCAATTGGAACCAGAAGTACATTCGTTTCGGCTGACAGCGCTGTCGTTGGTACGTTAGAAACAAGGCGTTTTCCTATCGTTGTAGGTCGCCGTTTCTCGTATCTAAAGGACATAGAAATCATTTTCGAAAAAAAAATTGTTCTTGATAACTAACTGGATCAATGCTCCTGTAGCTTGTAATTTGAAGATAGCTGAACTTGCTAGAAAAAGGTGCAAAAGAGAGGAGCAGCGTGAGAGTGAGTGCTTGATGCGATATAGAAGGGAGCGGAAGGAAGCTAGTTTCGAAGTATACAAAAAATAAAGAGACGAGTGAATAATAAAAAAAAGAATATAATCACGATTTAAGCATACAAAATGGATGAGTGTATGCTGAATGATTTGCTGGAATGTTCAGTTTGTCTTGAGCGATTAGATACATCCAGTAAGGTACTCCCTTGCCAACATACATTTTGTAAAAAGTGCCTTGAGGAAATCGTGAGCACTCATCGCGAACTACGATGTCCAGAGTGTAGAGTATTGGTCGATGCAAAGATTGACGACTTACCACCCAATGTTTTGCTAATGAGGATTTTAGAGGGTATGCGTAATGCTGCACCCAAAGGTATTAAAACACCTTTACGGTGTAACCCTGGACCACAGAGACTGCTTGGTGGGCATCAGATTGCTCCAGCATCTGTTACTACCAATTTAGCACCTGTTGTGCTTGCTACTGATCCTGCGAGGCATGCTAATGCTGCAGCCAAACAAGTGCACCTCCATAATCAGCCATACGGAAGAGCCATTTATGATTACATTTCTAAAGTTCCAGGGTCAGTTTACTATTTCAAATATTACTTTTAAATATGGGATTTTTTGTGCATTTATTTGGTTGTTTCTTCCTTATAGGGATTTGAGTTTTAAGAAAGGAGACATTGTCGTTTTGCGCAAAAAAATTGATAATAATTGGTATTTTGGAGAATGTGGTAACAACCATGGTGTTTTTCCACTATCTTATGTTCAGGTATTTAAGAAAAAAAAAGACAATTTATATCATTCTGAAGCTTTTTACACTGATTATACGTTATCCATTTAAGGTGATGACTCCTTTGCCTCCTCATGTGCCCCAGTGTAAAGCACTGTATGACTTTAGAATGACTAATGATGACGAGGATGGTTGCCTCACTTTTAACAAGGTAGATCCATTGCATTATACGCCCATAATTCTCGCATGCACAACACAGACTCATTTTTTTAGGGCGAGGTAATCAGCGTAATTAGAAGGGTCGACGAAAACTGGGCTGAAGGTAAACTCTTAGATCGCATTGGTATTTTTCCATTGGCATTCGTAGAATTGAATAGCGTTGCTAGAGCCTTAATGAAGCTGTCAACAAAGTAAGGATATTCTTCTAATATAACAGTCAATTAATATAATCTAGATGACTTAATTAATTCCAAAACATAAATAGTGCACAACCAGGTCCATCACGAGTTGCTCCACCAACCCCAACCAACGAAGAAACTACTCCACTGATCCCAACAGACCATTCTCGAAATATACAAGTAGCGAGTCAGCCACGACCGCAAATTCCACCAGTAAGTATCTACTAATACAAGAACAATGTCTTATCAAAGTAAAAAAGACTGAACTTCCTCAGGCCACAGCACTTCCGGTGTCCGACTCAAGTTCGACTGTCTCATCTGGTGGTAGTTCTACAACAACTTCACCAAATACTCCAAATAGTTCAAGCACTTCTAGTAGTTCAAGTACCGCCCCAAGTAGTCCAAGTAGTCCAGCAACTTCTCCACCAGCAGTTGGCAATAGGAACAATGTTAAGCGACATAGTTTTACTGCCGTTAACACTGGACATCATCCACATCCTCATCATCGACATAGTGCTGAGATTTTAAGTCCGGCAATGGATGCGGTATTGAGCAGTGGTAACGCAGCCAGTAATGAGTCATTCTCCTCAGCCCAAGTAAGGACTTATCATAGAGGAATTATCATCTATGTTGCGTAGATCGAAATAAAATAATCTTGTATATTTAATAGACCAGCGGGAGTTCGGAACATGCACTTCGACACAGACGTAGTGGCAGCAGCGATCTGGTTCTTGCCCAACCATCACAAAGTACTCCTACTAATTCTACCAGTAACCACTTGCCTGCAACTTATATAGCACTGTACCCCTACAAGCCTCAGAAAACAGACGAACTGGAATTACGCAAGGGTGGAATTTATATGGTGACCGAGCGTTGTCAGGATGGCTGGTTCAAGGGTACATCGAATCGCACGCAAAAATGCGGTGTATTCCCAGGAAATTATGTAGCACCGGCAAAGTAAGTATGCAAATTTCTTAAGTACGTGCAGAGACGTACATCGACTGTACGGAATACTAATGCGAACATGTCTTCTGTGTCTTAGATGTCAACGCGGTATCTGTCGTACATCGCCCAATGCGATTTCTCACCAGGGTAATCCTTTAACATCAGTATCAATGAATACGGAACCGCGTTTAACAATGACTTACACAAGAAACAAAGGTCCTGCTCCACAGCCGTATAATCTGCGTTCTTTACCGCCACCGGAATTGCCACCGCGTGCTGCTAGTCCCGTTCCTGCTATATCATCTTCTTGGCATGGTCAGGCACAGAGTCAGGTTCAAAACCAGACGCAGCATTGTGAACAAGCTGCAGCAGCTGCCAATCCTCTTGGAAGAAGTCACAGTGCCGTTATGTCTTCTAATGTTGGTGCGTATTTGTTTAAAAAGGTTGAGCTACATTATCTATAATTGATTCTACGCCAAATACACAATATTACAGCTTCTCCTGGTAAGCAAACAATGATGCCACCTCCAGTCATTACATCGGACTTGAATCGAAGTCCTAACAATACTCTGCGAATTGCTAGTGGCGTTACCCCGCCGCCAAATACGTCTGTAGCAACAGCTGCGACTAGTGCAAAAAGTGCCGAGAAGGTATTAGATTGCATAACTGTATAAATTTGCATCGCAATACAGATGAATAATTTTGGATAATATCGGTTTGACGTCGATGATTACAGCCAAAAGAGAAAAAAGATAAAGCTGTCTCGTTGATGCGTCGCTTGACGAACATAAAAAAGTCGAAATCGCCGCCACCTGCTTCTTATTCAATGGACAATCCGGTATTCGACGATGGGAATTCAGTGGCTTCCGTAAACCCGATACACGTTCGGTAAGAAGAACTTTCATACTTGTCATTGCACTTTCATGAGTTAGTGTTATTGTTTGTCGTTCGTTCTGCTTTGCATTGCAATTTTATTATTTTTCTTTAATCTTCATTAACGTATGATACTCATAACTACGTGTACGTACACTTAATAGTTAGTCCGCATGACTTAGCAACAAGTTCTATATAAAAATTTATACGCACATTTTAGTGTTCTGCAATAAGTGTATTGTGAATATATTCATCTTATATAAACTTTGCAAATTCCCACGGCAGCGACAGTAACCGTATTAAACTCAAAGTAAGATAAAGAAGTAGATGGAAACAAAGAGTGAAAATATTCGCTGAAAAATGTGTCGTGCTCTAATTTCGTTGGGGGGGATTATTGGCGATTAGGTCGGGGTCTTGCCCGAGTCAGTTGCTTCAGGTGGGACCAAGCCAGGATGTAAATACTCCAAACAGCCATCACCGTATGTATCCAGGCCCTGGCCAAGGGCACGCCACTACTTCACAGAGGCTTAAACACAAGGAGCGTCCCTCCTTGCCCGTTTCGTTCCTCCAGAGGTTAGTCGCCATTTCTAATGTGCCAAACATTTGGAATATTTTCTTATACTGCGTCGCGAAGGTCCAGGATCAGAACTGTCAATTAAAATTCAATGGCTTGCTATCATTGATAATTTAATATAATCACTCACATTTAACATTTGCATTGTGCGTTGTGATGTTAATATTGAACGTCCTAGTCTGCACAGTAGCATGAATTTCTTTATAGTACTGGCAGCAATGGGGGTACGTATATTTATATTTCCACCCTTGTTTACACGTTACGTTAAATACACGTTGTAAAGCATATAGTTTTCTAGAAGACAATGTCATACTGGGTGAGTAATTCCGGTTGCTCCTGCCACGTCTCCTTCCTACTCCCATTAGATACTCTTCATCTCCCGCCACATGGAACACGGTATACCAGGTCCTTAGTATATGATTGCCTTCGTTTGTCCACACGCTACTTCCTGGATTTGGGCAGATCGGGTGATGGTGTAGTCGGTGCCGTTGTTGGGAGTCATCATCGTAAGAGTAACTCTCTAGATGCCGGTACTGGAAAACAAAGTAGGCAGCAGCCTTCTTCGAGAGAAAGGTGAGGACGTGGTGAATTTTACAGGCAAACAGGTTTGCCATATGGAACGACACCGTGACATTATGTGGCTACATGTAATCGCATTTACAAGGTAAAAAAGTGACGTATACCTCAATCGTATATGTGGCACGTACCATTTTAAAACCGAAAGTGTAATAACAGGAACTTCTGGAACTCTCATCCGGGACGTAAACTCGTTCAATTAATTTCAATGCCAGTGGTTTAGTTTTGAATTTCGGATACTGTAATATCCGTATGCACACACGTATTCGTTTTCTTTTTTTTTTCTAATAAAAGCATATGCTACCACATATTTCACGGGTCGTGCCTGATAATTGGCCTGTGCCATTATTAAACTTAATTCTTTGTTCTTAATGATCATTGTTATTTTGTTTTTTTTTGTTTCTTCTGTCTACTGCTTCTACTGTGCTCAGAGAGCGGGTGTACAGGTTTCGTTGTATTGTGCCGTATCCACCAAATAGCGAGTTCGAGTTAGAGCTGCGCGTTGGTGACATAATATATGTTCATAAGAAGCGCGACGACGGCTGGTATAAGGGAACACAACAGCGCACAGGACGCACTGGACTATTTCCTGCAAGTTTTGTGGAAGCTTGCTGAGATACGACGTTTGGCTGTCTCGTCTTGGAGACGTGTATATAATGCGCAACGGGAATCCTATAGTAATTCCCAAACACGGCGGATAATAATATCAAAGATTTCAACAAATTTTGGGAAATACGATTGCGAAACGGGGCTGGCCAATTTTATCGTAGCTCTAAACTAATGAAATTATGAATTATAATACACGAGTGGTATATTTTCCGCTCTGCGTGATATCGCTGCAAATCCATTGATTTCATGCGCATCGTTATTGTACAGTGTAACTCGAGTGTTACTTATTCGATTTAAAAAATCAATGAAATTGAATGAAGACCGCGAACACAGGTTCGACGTTGAGGCGGAACCATACCTGAAATTTATACTGCCATCGATAACATATAGTCTTTTATAATTAAAATACTTTGGAAGCACGTCGAATTCTACCTGAAGTTCATACTGCCATCCGTTAAAAATGATTCTAGAAATGTAAATGGCAAATTTGTACGTCTTTAGAAATGACGTTTTGTGGCTTATTAGAAGGCACCGAGTTATTTCAAATAGAAAAGCTTGGAGGGTATCTTTTATATTTGATAAAACGATAAATACAACAAGTAAATGTGTTCGAATAGCTGACTGAATTAAACGAGCAGCACGTTACCTGTTTCTTTTTCGATTATCAAATGACTGAAAAACAATCGACAAGAACCCATCGTCAGTTAAGAACATGAAAGTTTAGAAGAATCTCGCTACGATCTGCCGAATTTCATAACTACGAAAGCACAGCGAAAGTGCAATGATAATTGCGCAAAGCTAACCCGGAAACGGAGTATCTAATACTTTCAGATGTCTTTAATGATTACATATGTAACGCACAGCGATAATAATGACACACATGTACACGCATTTTATGCGCTTAGTCATATACGCATGCGTGTACAAGGCACGGATATTTATTTATTTATTAAATAGCACATACGGTAAGATCGCCAGCAGAATTCACGATCGGCTCGAACGAGAAGGGACGCGAGTTCTCATTCTACGTTGTATTACATGAGGTAGAAAAGAAGAGAAAGAAAAGAAAAATACTACCGGTTATTATAATCTAGTGCTTACACATATGGAATCTACATTGTTTTAGCTATCGTCATATTTAAACGATAATTACGAACAGCGTTTATACGTATGTTCTTTATTATATAACGGGACCCGTTGCCGTCTAATTTTTTAAATCGAGTACACTCGATTTTTAAAAATCTCTAGAAATTCGACGATAACTTACTTGAGTCGATAAACCGTCATGCGTGTCACTTTCAATTTGCGATGCAAGTTTTACACGCATTTTCCCGTTGTGAAGATTCCATTTAAAGTGAATTATAGTGACTTTTAATTGTTTCAGTCTGATTAAGAAATTGCAATAGCTACTGGTGATTAATTTAAGATTATTCTGTGTATTGCTGTTATTGGAGTACATTCTTTTAAAAGTATCACCATTGACGGTGTATAGACTTAAAACTTAGATAGTAATAAATCAACAGTCTTATATTAAATGCGAAGTGTCGTCTTTGCATTTGCAGACTAATTGTCGCATTAGATGGACTATAAGTGGAATCTAGTAATACATATAACTGATGACTATATCGCGTACTAAAGCGTCTTTCAATTTCTCTCTAGGGTGAGTCTGTGGGTTTTGATCACATGACATATCGCCAAAACTATTAAAGTCTAATACTAATTTTTCTAACAAAAAGCAGCTGTCATACCACAAAAAATAAAATGGGTCAATTCATTTCAACAATTAGGATGATCTTGAAATCTCCAAAGCAGTTTCACCTATTAAAAAATCATTAGCACTTTCTGTTATGCAACTTTTGTTGAATAAATTTTTCTAGGGCTAATAGTTTTGGATATATTTCAGGTGGTCAAAATTATTTCTTCGCCCGCTATATGCATATATACATCTATATATTGTGTTCATGACATTCGATTCAGGCTGTCTATTGGCCATCAATGTAGGATTTTTTAAAATTTTATTGTGAGATTATTTGTAAAGTATTTTCCTTTTTGATATTTCATTTATCATCGTCTATTGTTATCATTATGACCACATGAGAATACCATGCGCAACATTTATACTTTCTGAATTATCCTATTTTTTAAACTTGGTTCTCTTTTGGAATCGATTACACAAATGGCAAACTCTTTGCTGCTGGCCACAACTAAATGGATATTTATTCATAGCTTATGTAATACACATAAGAATATTTATACATGCGTGTTTTGTATGATGGTAATTTTAAGTAATTTATTATAAATAGTATGTAAAGAAGTGACTAAATTCGAACACTAACTGGCTATCACTACAATGTCGTGTAATTTATTATGAATTATGCATCGACTCAAACGGAATCACTGGGTAATCCAAGTGTACATTATAATTAACTCATTTTGAAGAAAACAATTGTTTAATAACATTCAATATTTACTTTTATATTAAAATCTTTTGCGGTCCACGAGAATAGCAAACCTTAATTTCATTTTGGTGCTGAAATCTCTTTGGTTTTGTGATCATTCATAATTTTGTTTCTGTTTTGAGTTTTCTTGAAAATGATAATGTTTCCGTTCATGTTACTGTTATTTATTTTATAATGTTGAGGAATATGTTAAATTTTTCGTAGATCGCATATCGTGAAAGGGACAGATATTCGAGCGCATATCGTCACCTTAGCAATAAGATAATTTTTAACGAAGGAGATATCAGTGAATTATGAATTATGTTTTTCTTTTCTTTTCTCTCTTTTATTTCATCCTCTGCAATCCAATGGAACTGGTGATCATTCGAAATGGATAATTACGAATTTTATACTGCTACTCGGTTATCGTACTTGTATTCCAACGATATGACCTGTGTCAAGTACTGTCTCAGTGTTGTGTCCGACGTATTTTATATATGTAGGCATTTCTAATATTTAAATAGCGCGTAACGACTGTAATAAAAAGTGACGTGAATGGTGATTATGATTGTATTTCCCATTAGCTGACGGAAACAGTTTTACCTGTAGACTAGTGGATTTATTGAAAGACTAACTTCCATAATGCATAATAAATAATGATTTAAAATATATTATTGTGTAATTTTTAATATTCACTTCCTTTTTTTGAATTTTCTATACGGCTAGATAACGTTCTCCAGTGTTGCCAATGAGAAACTGGAAACATTGGTATTTCCGTATATTGGTAGGATTGTCACAGAACAGGTTGGGTATTCAAAGGTGTATGAAAAGCCATGGCTGCAGCAGCCTCGTTTGGGCTGTACTTGGGAAATACATCGGCCTGTTTAGCAATTTATAAAGTGAGTAGAGAATTTACGAATGTTCTGCGCTAACAATTAGAGAAAATCTTCCCTTTTTTGAATATTTAAATTTTCATACAACTACTGTCAGGTTAAAGCAATCCTTGTACTGATTCGATACTCACTAGTTCTGTTTCTCCTCGTGTTACATTCAGCCGGTTTATATTAAATGTGTTTATTTTTAGGACGACAATGTGGACGTTATCGCTAATGATGCTGGAGATCGAGTTACGACAGCTGTCGTTGCATTCAATGACTCTGAAAAGGTTCGAGATCTTTGAAATATGCTGTATAAAGTTTTTGAATAAGCTATGTTGGTCATTTTTGTTAATGATTCTTTGTACTGTATTTAGTATCCATGTAGCCACTAGAGAATTGGTTTCATATTTTCTATATTTTACTTCGTGCAAAGATTGAAGTTGTAATATCTTGAGATGCGTGTCTTTTAAGTAATTACGTTGTTACAGGTTATTGGATTGGCTGCCAAAACTGGGCTCTTTAGAAATGGTCCAGTTTCAGTTCTTAATAATAAAAGATTAATGAACAAGGATATTGATGATGTTGAATTAGAATTAGCAATAAATAACAGTCCTAGTAAATTAGTGAAGGAATCAGATGAATTACGATATCTGATTAAAAAGGGAGAGAAAAATGAGAAAATATCACCTGTTGAAGTATCAACAATGATATTTGAAGCTATGTATAATATCTCTACGACAGCTGCACATGACGATAATGAGCACAATGTAGTGTTATGTGCACCATTACGTTTTTCTGCAAAAAGTCTCAAGACATGGAGCGAATCAGCAACAGCAGCTGGATTTCGAGTGTTACAAGTTATCAGTGAGCCAGCAGCTACATGCATGGCATATGGCATAGGTCAGGACAAAAAGAAATCAGAGTTAGTACACATTTTATTAGATATCCCTAGCATAAACAAAACTATTTTCAATGAAGTATACAGAGTCTTATGCTTTCTTCCAGGCTTGTTCTGGTATACCGAATAGGTGGTGTAACAAGCGAAGTAACTCTACTACGTGTTGCTGGAGGCACATACACAGTATTGTCCACACGATACTATCCACAACTCGGAGGAAATAAATTAACAAGGATATTGGAACAATATCTTGCTGGTGAATTTCGGAACAAGTACAAATTGGATCCTACAGAAAGTCGAAGATCCATGTCCAAACTGAATAACGCCGCAGAAACGTGCAAGCACGTCCTCTCTACGATGTCTACAGCTCATTGTTTTGTAGAATCGTTAAACGACGGTGTTGATTTCAGTCATAACATAACTCGTGCACGTTTCGAAAATCTGATAGGACCAAGTATCTCTGAATATATTGGCCCTATAGACGAAATCCTACAAGATAGTAAATATTCGCACAGCGATATTAGTAAAGTCGTCCTTTGTGGTGGTACAATGAAGATTCCAAAATTGCAAGAAAAGATTTCGCTACTTTTCCCAAATGCTGAGACGGTATCCAACAAATGGAGTCCCGATGAAACAATGGCGATCGGTGCTGCAATGCAATCAGCCTTATTAATATCTCATGGGATGCATGATCGCGAACTCAATTCCATGAGCGTAGAAGTGCATTCGTTGGACAGATCTTTATGTGTTCAATTTGGTGAGGCTGATCCTATTGTGATTCCGGCCGGTACGATAGTTCCAATAAAAATACAGACAATTGTTGAAATTCCAAAAGTCAATGAAAATAAAGTGGATGTCAAGATATTTGAGGGAGGCAGTGATGACTTGAAGGATACACGAAAAATCGGTTTGGTAAATTGAATGATGTTTGCTTATATGTTTTTATGTTTAAATGTTCAACGCTACTATAAGACACCTTGCCCGAATAAAACGTGTTTTTTTTTTAACAGATCGCAAACTATACTATCTTTAGCAATTCACAGGTGGATTTCTATAAAATCACTGTAATATACGTTAAAGTAGAATAATACAATATATTTCACTGTAAAATCATGCCCGTGCATACTTTCTAACAATTGTACGTCAAGCCACGTGTGGCTCGCTAGAGACTTTATTACTTTCGAGCTGTCAAAAAAAAGCATCCTACACCTAAAGCAACTTCAGTATGTTTCTATGGGTTTTGTTTCAGATTTCACTGAAAGCCGAGAGCGGCGAAAAGTTCAAAGTGGATACTGACCTCACGGAAGCAAATCTTAATGTGAACATTGTGGAAATGAAATCCGGTAAAAAGTCATCCTTTCGTTTTGGAATACATGAAGATGATTCCTAGCATGACTTGAAATTGAATTATATATTTTTTAACGTGCAACGACTATGAATAAACTAATAATTTTGTAGCTATTGTTGTATTTATTTACCCAGCCAATTCTATCCAATTATCTTAAATATAAGACTCTCAGTGTACCTCTGAATTAATGAAAACGATGTAACAAACATAAATTTTATGAACATGTACATTCTTTAAATTATCGATTAAGCAGTATATGGAGTCATCGAACATTTTTCACAACAGATGGCACTGACTATCGGTTTTTTTCGTTACCACTGAATTTTATAAAGTAGCTCAAATAACGTGAAATTTAAAACATATTTATATCTTTGGTAAATTGTTTACTAATAGGAACTGCGCTTCTGCAGTTCTTTCCTTTAATTAAATAATCGTTCAATCAACATATGCAATACATAAATCAATTTAATTTATACAATTAAGAACTAGTTTTCTAAATAAAAGTCAAAGCTAAGAAATGACTCGTTTAATAAGAATAACAGGAATACAAAATATACAAATTTCAATACAAAATTATACAAAAAGTGTAGACATGAATGAAAACCATGAACCGACGCAGACAGACAACACATAGTGTTTATAGGACGCCGAGTGAGACAGAAATTGTCTTTCAGACATTTGAAAGATGCCTGATATATATGTGTGTCTGGATAAGTTTATTGCAATGGGTTTGAGAATCATTTCGTTATTTGAGTCAACAGTGAGAAGTACAATGGCGACATTTTATGCCACGTTGCTATAGAGGTGTTTAAAAATGGCTAGGAAATGTTTTTTTATTGTCAACTGTGTTCCTTATAAATGAAATAAGAAATTAAAGAATTCATGTGTCTTCTTTGAGTAAAATCCATATCTCGGTAGACAGAACGCCCCATTTCAGGGCTTATTCTCAATGCGCTTGCCACACAGCATCGTTCCTGACGTCTGAGGAAGTCTCGCACTTTTTATTATAAAGCATTGTGGATGCACTACACGAGTCCATTGTGTTTCTGTGCCATAGTACATTTTTATATTACCCTTATGCCAGAGAGCATTGAAATATTGAGCACATTATCGATTCATCATCTCAGTCCTAGACTCGTTATGAAATCACAAGGTAAAGAAGCTACATTTCTTTCTTGGGAAACAGTCATTTTACATAAGCATTGATTTGACTTAATCGCTGCATTGCACTTAAGATGCTTTTGTTAGGATGAACTACTTTTGTAATTTATTAATTCTTTTTTATTTATGACATATTTTATATATGTAATATATTTCTCACGTACTTTCCATTAGCTGTATTACTCACTTCTTTAAAAAGGAACAACAAAATCAAGATTAATGCAAAGTACCGTAATACAAAAGCAATATCCTTGTAGTCTAGTAAAAGCGACTGATTACATCACGTTTATTTTTCCAGGAATCCCAATGAACGTCTCCATGTGAATCATCATAGTCGGGAAGCACGCGGATTCAGAACGGTTTTAATTCCGTAGGACAATAATTATTGTCATTGAACACACTGAGAGAACATTAGTATAGAATAAGTGTATTCCGAATTCTGTGATTCCCTGCGGAGGACATTGATATAATTAAATACCTCAAGGAGGACGTGGAAATCACTGGAATTCTAAAAAATTTTGTATTCCAACCGGAAAGTCACTAAAGGAGTCAAACATCTCACGCACCCATCAATGACGTGCAACTCGCGTCAAACGACCCAAAAAGAAAACTATAAAGTACTTCATTATAGCTTATCAGATTTGTTCATGGCAGAAAATGCCACCGTATACGTAAAAGTGAAGTTATTTACGAGAAAATTGAATACCCGTTTGGTGAATATGGAACATGCCATCGACGTGCGTCAATCGCCATAACGATTCGAAATTCAATTACGATATTGAAAAATTGGGACGAAAAAGTTTGACGAATGAAACAAAAAAAAAATGTATAATTGGAGAACATACGTTTTCAATTTTAAGTAATTTCTTTCTTTTCCTTTTTATAGAAATTTTACTTAACCTGAAAATAACAGACGAATACTCAATTTGGTGAGAAGCGTTGGTATAATAATGATGCGCTGAACTTGATCTTTTCTGATGCGAATCGCACCAGATCCGATCGAATCGATTTCAAATACGAAAACAAGGTGAGTAATGCGTGCCGTGCCGTTAAGTTTGTTTGAACGCTCCTTTACACTGAGTCGACGATCGGCACGCGTTCGTTAGCGCATTACAGATTTTACTAGGAATAATAATGCTAAAAATAACGTAGCAGCATTCCCGAACGGCACATCGGCTCGCCAAAAATACGCCATTCACAACTATTAATAGAGGTCGTGGCTCGCATTTGCGACCGGTCGGTCAGCCAACCAGAAGCTGCGAATACAAAGTAGGGGATTCCCTCCACGCGACCTTTCTAGCCTGGCCTTTGAGGACACTGGGTCTTCCATTATTTTATATATTCCGCATACCGCGCTTCTTCTGAATGAGTACGACTTCTTCCTTGTAACATTTCCTGTCTAGCTGTATTAAATAAAATTGACGATTTTCTGTTTTTACAAAATTCAACAAACATTTTTTCACTATCCCTTTCTATGAATTATATTTTTCCCAGGCATCCGCACATATTCATTTCATATGTATTTTCCAGGTTCAAAGTTCAAGCGCAATATTACCAGTTCCCGCCCTAGGCAAGTGACTAGTGACATTTATCATGTTGGGAGATCGAGGTATTAACGACGACATATCCTACTTGATTTTTCTAACGCGTCTACAACGTTTCCAATAAACTTTCACCAGAATACATGTTAACCCTTATCTCGCCAATTGTACGTTGAGCCCTTCTGCCGAATTTGTCTCAACGTAAATTTTCAAAGAAATAAAAAAACTACTAGATAATTATTATTAGATACTTGGTCATTAAATTTGTTTAACCTAAGAAGAGAGCGATTTAAAACTCTACGTGTGAGCTATTCTATTCGTTGTAATGGCCTCACGATCCAGTTTCACAGACTGAGGTCTCACAGACCTCGTCTGTCTCTAAGGTCAAACCTGTGTGATTAAGGGTTAAAGTAGTCATATCCATGAGCACGGTATTTGACTTCTGTCGAGTTGTCTTCACGTAATGACTATATTGTCGTTTCAGTCAGGGTCGCCGCAGCAAACAGTCGAAATAAATCCCTAGTTAAACAGCATCTTCGTAAGACACTGTAGCTGTACAAAAATGCAGTCAAGGTAGTACAGTGTTTCTACGTGTTTGAAGCAGGGCGCGGGATGTTCATTAGAGAGCGTGGCTGTTTAAATCGTGCAACATTGTAGCCGCAGACGTACAGTGCAACAAGAAAAAGCAGACAGCACGTGGAAATTGCATGCAGTTGTTCCTATACCTATATACGCCAAGAATGTATATTATGTACAGTGCGCGTAAGGACAGTGTATATCTATATACCAATATAAAGTGCTGGGTTAAGAGAATAAAACCGAAAGAAACCAGACGAAGGAGCATGACGGGAAGATTATGCCTATGCGTGGATTACATAGTAACTATTTATAGTGAAAAAGAGATTGTAAATTACAAAGTTAAAACGCTGTCGAAGAGATTACGCCATTGTGGGAAATCGCATAAGGATTATCGTGTTTGTTTATTTCGTAACTGCCATCTAGACACATTGGCCCTTGGTGATTGGATGTCTCTTTTAAACTTGCTCGTCTTTTATAGGTATGCCTGAGTTGAATATTCATTTAGTTAGTAATTTTATTGTAACAATCTTTAACTGATTATTTAATTTAGTAATTGGGATTATACCTGTGTATTTCTGCGAATATTTATTTGAGGCGATGATGCGGTAGGACTCATAGGAAGGCGGTTAAGTTGCATGGCGCCGTTTGACCCGATTTAGAGATTATGGCGTGGGCTGGTTGTTCTACGACGTTTGCCAAGGGTTCTATCGATTCGAAGGTTCTTTATTCCATTAGTATAAACACATACCGAGGAGTGGTCCATGCGTGAGTCAAGACAACCGTGATGATGAATGACGATGCGCGAGGCCGATACGTGCTCAGGACATAATACATAACCTCACTATTGCATAAGTCAATAGAAAAGAAGTCAGCCTAACGTAGCGCAGATGCAGGTACTGTTAATAGAATGACTATGTTCTTTTATACTTACTTGGAATAACATAAAATCGCATTTCCCATCACGACTGAATAACCTGAAAGCACGATGAATAAGGCGTCTTGACAAAGCGTGTTCGTATATTTATGTATATCGTGCGTCTCATTGCTGGCAAGTGAATTAACTGGAACTTTCGCATCCCCCAGGAACGATTATCACGCCCACAGGCTATTACTTTGCAAGGTGGCTAGTGAAAGAAAGCAGCCCGCGTTAACTGCTCCAGGAATTTCCGGTTATGGGAATCGGAACGTGCCATTTCGTGGAAGAGAATATACGCAAGGAGTCATTAGCAGGAGCGGCGGAATTTGAAACCGCGTGGAAGGTACACGACGAGGAGGATGTATAGGAAGGAAGGAAGGCGACTGGGTATAGGTAGTATAATAAAATATTCTCAGTTCCTTTTTCCGTAGTACGATTGTCCTCGATGACGACGTCGCTCCGGGCTATCGGTGTCCGCAAGGCAATCTTGATGAATGAACTGCGCTTGTGTACCTGTTGTAGGTTCACGTGAGACGCCCACGCCCATGCGTAATACTGATGTGTTTTATACACACTTGGTCTATATGTTGCGTAAGAATGCGTACGAAATGGGAGACGCCCAGCGACTGCGACAATGTTCCTGGAACGTGTAACGCATTAGAAGATTGACCTGATGAACGGGAGCGCCAGACCTGGTGGAACGAGTTGAGCAGTCGAACCTCAAGGATAATTTTAATGGAAACGAAGACGGTTCTGTAGGATGATACAACGTTGAGAAATATGAGTATACAGTGAGGAAGAGGAAGGGATGAAGTTGCCAGCAGGACAATTGACTGGAAACAGCTCATTCATAAAAGCAGCTGAGGGATCGATGCGCACGTGGTTCGAATCCGGTTAAATCAGGTTGGCCAACTCCTGACATTTCCCTTTATATTTTTCCACCCTGACACCACTGCCGTATCTCATGACATTCAATGAATGTTTTTCTGCTTTCCAGGTAAACTTTTTCACTGGAAAATAGCTTGGGTGTGAACTTGTTCATTTATTATCAAAAAAGTATAACGAGTAGAACACATGAAAGCGCGCTGAGATATATTGTAGAGAATTTAAATAGCAGTTGGGTGATATTCTTTACCTACGGTATTAGCAGTGACTGAATGAATTGTTATTACGTTTACATACTGGCAAGGCTCTAACAAACCGCTGCGTCTTAAAGCCGAGAATCGATTGCCACCCTCTCTTTAGGAACTCGGTCACAGGGATATAGAGCCACACAAAAAGGATCCGGAATTAGGTTAATCATAGGGTGAATATAAATGCATGGAGCTATGTACAGCTAGACACACTACCTATACCTATATGACATAAAGAGACAGATGAAAACCTAATTGTATTACTAATCTATCATTGACTCCCAATATTATAGAATCTAAATGATATGGACTCTCTGTTACAGATAAGGTTACTGTACAAAATGAAAATTCTAGTGTTTTCTTCGATTTCATCAACTATGTATCTTGAAATTGGGGGAATTTCACTTGGATTTCGATTCTACTCGACTCAGCCCTTCTAGCGGGAGACTCTAATTGAGTGGAAAATGTTATCATGACGCACCCACTCCTATCGGCCTAAATGTGATTCAGCCAACCACCAAGATTTCCAAGAAGGGTGCCTTCGTGGTGGTGAACCTAGCGTGGGCTGTGGCGTTATGTCGATTTCATTCACACCAACCCCCTAGATTGCCTTCCTTTTCCAAGTATCAACTTGCACACCCCCACGGAAGGAACATTAATCTCGCTGATAATTCACGCTAACCAAATGAGTATCATGATGTATATCCTTATAAGAAAAACACGTGTGTCTATACTAGAAGACGCAGACGTGTATTTGAAATTGTAACGGAGCCGAATACTGGTTGGACGTCGATTAGTTAATGCTCAAACCATAGGACAGTCTCCATTGGGTTCCCATAAAAGATCATGAATCTCATGGAGACTTCGCCAGAGTGAAGGACGTATTTCACGGAAGTAACTGGGTATATGTATAATATGTATCAGTGTTATATGGTACATACAGGTGCCACGTGAGTATTCCTATAAGAGCGTCACACCTGAGGCACCCGCATAGATTTGAATTTTCGCTAAGTGTATATTCCTGTCACGTCACTATTTCTAATTCGCCATGTGAATTTCTGGTTGGACGTCGCGGACTTGCTGAGTGCTTTATAGGCATGCTGCACAATGTACTCCAGGAATACGAAGGACTACGTGCTTTAGCAGGATCGTTCGTTCTTCTTCGATATAGAGAATTTCTTGGAGGCGTTTAAAAGGTCGGCACCTTTCACTGAAATTGATTTCAGCATCGTTTAAATGCGTGTGATTCCAGCAAATTCGAATTCCTTGGGAGAATCCTAGTCATTTGGCTTTGCAGACTCGTGCCGCCTTGATTTTCAAACCTGTTTTTCATTTTGAGAATGATAAGAAGCTAACCGTCGTTTTGCAATGTCCTGTAATAAACGTTCGTCTTGAGAGGTCTTTCTTAGTTTCTTTTCGTTCCTCTTCATTCTTGCATTCTCGCGTCCGCTATATTCTTATAGAAGAGGATGATTCGTAGAAGCGCTTTATGAAGGAATTTTATATTTTTTTATTTTATAGGTACTAGGTAGTCTGGAGTATTTTTTTTATTGACAAAGATGCGATAGGAAATAGCTGATTGGTAAAGAAGAACAAGAAGAAGAGAAAGAGAATGGAATCGAAGGGCATTAAAGTCAATTGGAAATACGACACCCGTTAGCGTGTATTTTCGTCGGTGATAGCAGAGAAACATCCAAGTGGGCGTCGATCGTCGATACGTGGCGACTCTGGGAATGTCTCAAACTCCACAGTGTGGCGACGTCACTTTTTTTCCATCTCCACTTGCCGTGGGACGTTCCAGACCAAAGGGTGTAGGTCTTGTTAAAATAATGCGATTCTTAAAAAAAAAATCAAACAGCACCCTATTTACAATTTTGAATGTTTTTACAGGGAACGTAATACGCCTGCACTGAGGATTTCATTCTATACTTAATATCCATTGACAACTTGTCTAGAATTAAATCCAACCTCAAAAACAGTCAAAGTATGTATGCACTCGGCGTACGAATTCTCCTTGGTAGAGCAAGATTTATCACAGTAAGAATTCTAATTGAGATTCCACAGGAGTGCTGGTATTAATATAAACGTGTAGACACTCACTACATTACCAGTACCGCAGGTAAATGCCAATTTGCAATAATTGCCAAGAACGACTATAGATAAGATTAATACATACGTCATACAAGCACTTGTGTTATTTTCGAAAGCAAAGCGATGCATTTAGCAAATGCCATATTGTCCGTAATTTACAGCAACACGGCGCCATCGTCGTTCTCGGCCTCGCTTACAGGTACGAACGATGAATCGCCAATTGACGGGGACTCCTTTGGTTTCCGGAAGTCAGTGAAGAAAATAGAAGAAGCTGGAACAAATGAGTCACTGCAAAACGTTTGCTGCTCTTTACCTTGCTTGCATTCAAAAAAGTATCCAATTTTGTTGCCAGATCACTCAGAAGGTGATGACGAACATGGTACCTCTTTTTTTTTTCAGGAACAAGTTGGCTCATCAGGAGCGTCGTTACACTTCTACGAGACGCTAACGTCAATTCAATTTGACTAACGAGGAACGACGGCACGTAGGTGGGAACCGAGATGACACGTATAACGAAGGATGTAGACAGCCGAAGAGAACCGGCGACACGTCGCTCGATGAAGCCCGCTGAAAACCCCCTACGATATTGTAGTTCGTTGGTCTATTACGACATTATTGTGGTCCTTGGGATGTCTCTGTTCTCGCAACTCATTTCTTTTCATCTTGTAGTGTCCGATTCTATCTTATACAGGTATGTATATTACCTACAGGGTTAGTATCATACGTGTTAGAAGCTGCGATAAGACTTCATCTACACAGATATACATATGTATACATATAGAATGATAGTGATTGAGAAGAAGTACAGCTAAAGACTTGACATACGTATTTATTTCGGTATCTACAGATTTATTTAGGGTTAACGTATTAGTTGGTTGTACTGATTGATCCTAAACTAAGGAGTACGGTGCAACTGTGCATAATATTTGTATTTGTTATTTATTAGTGAACTGTCATTTTTTTTCTAACCAGCTTTGTGGCAGCTAGGAGGTTATGCAAATTGGAATTGTAGAAGATGAGCACGATATGGAACGTCGAGCGAAGATAATCAATTGGGAAACGCAGCTGGCGACATATTCAACCACGTGCGTATCGTCAGGGACTTCACATTTTTTTTTCTCATCAATTCGGTTCTCTTTTTATGAATTTTTGGTCTTTGTCTCTTTTAAATCCGTTACCCGGCAATGGTCCTGCTTGCGGAACAGATCGATCCACCGATCCAAATGGACACTATGCGGATAGGAATGAGAGCGTTTGATATTGATGCGCAACCGTTTCTGCAAATGCACCATATCGATTTGTTAAATGGCGTTTACAATTAGCGACGAAATTCACACTTCCCATGGATATGACGCGCGTGGAAAACCCGATGCGGAATTAGTGTGTTGCATAACTGGAACACATAGCCATATTACCGGCTATAGGTACCAGTGTCACAATAGATAACGTATCAATACGCGTGTTAAAGCCATTTTATTTTACTTATGGTTTATTTAAATTTTGTCATCAATTTATATAATGTTCTTTAATCGAACTTATGCTTCATTTTCAAGAATATGGATTCACAAGGTGGGCCTTAATAATTTTATGGCGTCACAATGTGCTGTCTAATTTTTATGACTCATAGTATTTGATAGTATCATGAATTGAAAATGAGTGTTTATTAAGTTATCGCTAAATATGGAATAAATAGATTCTGAAGATTATACGCAAGTATATGTATTGTACAGGAAAAGAAGATCGGAAAACAGTTAAGGGAATAAAAATAATTTCAGCTTGTAATATAACAAAAATCGATGTTACCTAACAACATTTTTATAGTTCAAAAGGATATTAATTTTATTTCGTTCTGTTTGATATCAAACACGTGGGACCGATTATGATGATATCTTGATACACTTTACCAGTATAAATGGTTATGAATGAGTCATGAATCTGTATCGATGGGTGAATGACGATCAATGATCTAAAAAAAAAAGAAAAATAGTTCAATCATCAAACCAGGGGCTGAGATAATGAATTCTTCGAAGATTTTTTTTTTAACGAATGGATCGTTGAACATTTACGAATAATGGAAGCACTCGACCGCACTCAGGCAAGTCTAGTATTCATATGGGTAAGACGTTGATGGAATGAATAATGATGTATTGCGGAACCGGTAGTAAAAAGAAAGATGTTAGAGAGTCGAAACGTGAGGTGGAGGAGTGAATAAAAAGTCAAGAAAGGCGTCGCGGCGCCGCTCGTAAACCCAATTGAGAGCGAAAAGTCGTTATTTTTATTGGTTGGCTACGAATCTTGTACTTACTACTGACAGAAAAATCATGGCCGACTCGCCATTCGTTACTACGAGTTACTACACTACCTCGTAATGTATGACTATTCCGAGTGTGATTTAGGCTTAAGGTTTATGAATCAAGACTTAAGATTATTTAAACGCACGATAAAATTCACCCGCTCGATATTCCACCCGATATACTGACGCCATTGCGTAGAACGGTAAACAAACAAATTCCATTCTTATTTATGGATCATTCATAAATTATGTGTTTGTCATGTATACTACCCTTGTGCAAAAATTTCTTTTTCTTAGAGATAGGTTAGTTCTCAACGCGCAATTTAATTGGCGGCCACGGTAAAAGTCTTTGTGAACACGATAAAAATTTGCAGGTTAAATTCCCGCCCACGATCGACATAAACATCGACATTCTACGATATATTTTCATGCCTCTCGTGTGAAAATAGATCACGTACTTTTTTTTTACTTGGAATTTCGAAACTCGGTATTGGTAGTGGTTATCTGTGAATTAACATATGAGAGTGAACGATAGCTTGTCTAGGTGAGCAACAATAAAAATCAACTGAGAAATTCCAACGAACAGACCCGTAAACATTTACTTCCTCTCTGAGGATAAAAGTCAAATTATTTGTCCTGCACGGGAATATAGTACATACCGATTTTTCCTAGGGATCGTGAGCGTTTATAACGTCACGCGAACGATCCTGTATGGGACGATAAAATCTGATAGAGAAATTCCGCAGATACGGAAACGTAAACACGAACTTCCGCTCTGAAAAGACTTAACGCAAACGCAGCGTAATCGCTGGATGATCTTGTGTGAAAAAAATGTCTCTCAACCGTTACAACTGTTTAGTAAAATTTCGCTTACTTGATGCACAGTGTGATCGTCACAAAGAGTACAGCCGTAACGGTTGCGTGTGTATAATTTGTTTTGATGAAACCAGGTTAGTTCACCATTACATGAGAATTCTATATTATGGTACTATTCTTTATTTATCCATTGCGTCACTTTCGGGAATACCGAATTGCACCAGGTGTTTCAAAACCGATCTGGAAGAATCAAATATCTCGATAATCATCATTAAATCCACAGCGGATTGTTAAGTGAATTCATTTCCGTGTCTTTAGGCGTCCATACTCACATTCGATACACAGTAATTACGTAATTATTAATACGTCAATAAACCTGCGTGCAAGTCAAAGGTGAATGACTTTAATAAAATCTGAGAATAACTAATAGATTTGTCCTCTTTTCATACGCAGGATATATTTTACTTTTAATTTTCGCACACGGACTGCGCTACAGGGAATGCAGTAACGGTATTGTTACTGTTACATAGGATAGATCGCCATCTTGAAATAGCAAATGTCCATAACTAGTTGCATACACATTGATTTATGACATAATACTAGACACTGGTAAGGCCATGATTTTTATTTGACCATAAGCCATAAGCTCGTAGATGTGTAAATGACCTACAACTAAAGAAGCCACTCGATCATTCTATCACAAGGGTTGTTACGTTACGTTGTGTCTCTATAAAATTGAATCGAGTCCCAATAACTGCCAGATCACAACAATAAACCAGGTGAAGGATCGATCCATCTCCCGGAGAACCCTCCAATTAAAATGCCTTGAAGCTTCCAGCCGGCAGGGTGCGTCGTTGTTTTATCCAGAAATTTACCAACATCGCCTATCTAGGTATATACGTATACGTCGTCTGCTAGCAAGACGTTAAAACTGAAATACAGTCAGCAATGAAATCATGGAAATATACGGAGTTAAGGCCTAAACGATCGAGTAGAATTTTCGTTGGAATTAATGATCGTGTTCGTAGAAAGTGAATTCCGGACTTCGTGTTACCCTAGAGGTGTCGTGCGACGTGTGAGTCAGTCCTACTTGCGGGAACCTCCAGCTGGTTACTCATCTAATTGAGGTCGCCATCATATTTTTTATAACCTCCCGACAACTTAACGAATGTTAAACTCTATAGGTAGCTAAGGTCGTGCAACGCCTGATGTTCTGATATACATGGGCTATATTATATGTAAAAAGAGGTAACACAGGTTAGGAGAATTCCAGGAGACACAATAGAAAAGTCTAGGGATTCATGGGGAAATTCCATGTCACGAAATTAATGGTACAAGACTACTGAGCAGATAAGTTTATTGTGATTCTTGATAACAGGTATGTTTTTTTTTCTTTTTCCACTTGTCTCTCTGTGTAGTGATTGCAATTGACGATCGTAGAAATTGGTATGATTTAATCCAGCAACGGTTATGCTAGGTCCAGATACACTTTTCTATGAATACAATTTTGAATGGGCGTCCAATCGAAACGGATTCGTTAACGGAATTGCGTCAGGATCGAGTCGGTACTGTGCCAGTTTCCGGAGCAGGTGCGAGGTCGAGGAATTGGATTGAACGAATGAGTGGGGAGCGGTCGATTGTATCGGGCCTCGGGCCGGGCTTTCCCATAAGAACTACGACGCTCTCATTGATCGGTAAGGACTTGGACGATCGCTCACAATTATAACTCCCACCTATTAACTCACCTTTCCCGAATCGCATTTATGTGTTTCGCTAGCATTATTGTGACCGCGACGGATTATGATCGTCTAATGAAACCGGATGCGATGGTCACTCGACTGCTAGTCCGGTTTGCTCGACCGACGTAATCAGACTGTCAGATTGCTGATTGGCATTGTAGTGAAAAATAAGGACGGATATCATACCGTTTATTTTTTTATTGAAAATTGATTAGAATCTTTCCTTTTCTACGAATTCGATATTACACGCTCCATTCGAAACGTGCAGGATTTCGCGTTGAAATTATATTTCACGTAATATTCAATAAAATATTTTACGACTGAATCATTAACTTTTTTATCGGCGTAATTATAGGTCAATTTCAAGTAATTGATTTATTTTAAAAAATCACAATTAAGACGCATACTCAAGTCTGTCGATCATTTCTAAATTAATTCTTGAAGGACGTGTCCAGGGTGAGATACCTGATGAAATGAACTTAGAACAGACTGGAAAGTCAATTTGTGCGAATGTCATCGATTCTCATTTTTGAGCAAATCACCGATCAAAATACTCGTCTATTAACGATCGTTAATTACCCCCTATAATTCCGATGTTTCCCTCATCGACCGATTCTTTAATTATTGACATACGTATGAATATTTGCGAACGTGCCACTGACGATCCTTGTTTTCTTTTTCGCATTCGACAATAAAAACCGGCCCAACTGCGTAAAACCTGTCGTCAGCATCTGCATTAAGGATTTTTACGAATTTTTGCGAATCTCGATTTCACAGAAAACTCTTTCGGTTCCACGTATGCAAATAATTATTGTACTTGGTTAGTGTGTATAATCATTTCAAATTATTTAAGCGCAGTCCACTACGGCAAAACACATCGAACACAGGGGGCGCTTCTGCTGGTTTCACAAAAGTTTATTAGAATCGGATCGGCGGCTGGTATTGTTCCTTGTGATAAGGAGCCACGATTAATATCGCTAATAAATTGAAGTGCGAATTTTCACATCATCCAAAGATCACACGTTATCGCACGTGCCACGCTACTGGTCATAGTATTTATTTAACACATTATAATATACCGTCTTGCCACGTTCTTAATATCCATTTGTACCAATCTAACGCATTCTTAATTTCTAATCTGTCGCCACTAACAAACAGGTAGCTGATAAATATATTAAGAAAAAATTTTTGTCACATGCCTAAGGCATATATTAATGCAATCACGCTCGCGACCAACTGCTAATTGGTACCGCCTAACGTGCATATTGACACCTGTCAATTGGTTTTACATGTAATATTTCAGACGCACAATTTCACTCATCTTGTTTAGACGTCTAATAGGCTTTTGTATTACGCAGAAAAAAGCCACATCGTCACAACTAGTGTCTGTTTATTCATAACATAGCGTGTTTTTTTTTCATATGCGTCTGACATTTATGCAGGAATTTTAGTAACAAAAGTTATCCTTCCTAAATACAAAATGTCGAACACAACTGTGTACTTTTATTTGACAAACACTACTCTACCATGTAATGATCTTTGAATACTAATATATCAACGTTACCCAAGACCGTTACAAGTGACCAGATTTATTATAGGCAGAAACATGTATTATGTTAATGTATAATTTCTGTCGACTCCTACGGTACATATTCCTAATTAATCAGTAATTATATTTAGCGCTCGTTATTATCAGCCAATCGAAATGCGACAATCCGCTCTGGCTATATTGTCGTCTATTCGATCCTGAGCGTCATCGAGCAGGTGTCTTTTCGATGATTAGTATACCAAGGCGGCATAGCTGTTGACCGTGGATACCTGACGTAAATACTATCGATTCTTACGAAATCATTCGTTTATCACCGTACTATCTGTACAAGTGCGGTATAAATGATCTCGAGTGATTTCCGCTTTCTACCATGCGTAGATCACGATCAGGCCGCCATATGTTTTATATTCGAAAGCATTTTCGTGCGTTTTGAAATATCGATGATTGAGGGGACAAAGTCGTGGGAGCCACAGTGCCACGTCATTGAACAAAAATAATGGAGGACGTAATATTTAATGAAGACACGTACATTAGTACACGTATGAAAACAATCGTCCCTAATTATTGAATTAGAAACAGTCTGAGGACCCAGCGGCCATAGATCATTAATCAGAGTCCGTAAGATACACGAACTACATACACAAGCAAAATAGGAAGCATCGATGATCAATCAATCGCTGCCCGTAATAATGATAGCATCATACAATGTAGCCTACGACTCCATAGATCAGTCGATCACCAGCCGTTTGCAGGTTTGTGGAAAATATTATTTAACCATGTTTTACAATGTTTCACACGATGGCAACGAGTCGTCTAATTATACGCTGTCAGGTTTCGCTACCGAGAAAGAATTTCCATCTGCTGTGAATATAGGAAGGATCGCATAAATAAACCGAAAGGCGAATCGCTACTATCCCGTTTGAAAAAGGTAAGCTTTACTTTTATATATATAGTTTAAAATAAACCATAGCCTGGGAAAAAGATAAAGAGTGTCAGACTCGTAGACAAGGATGAAAGAGTAACAGAAAGCTATTATACACGGTGACTCATTACAACGACGTCATTCAACTACAGTTGATCAGACCGTGACAAACCGACGTCATCACGAAAGCATCTTTCACTTTGTAAACTCTCCAAATCCTCTGGCTGACACATAACCTCTTACGTATTCGCGTGGTAATCTATTAATCTCCTTTCACAGTATCTACAGGGTGGTAGCGACTGGTCTGCTGTCTCCTTTCAAAATAAGTTACAGCCCTGTTCGATGGCAATTACATGTACGTAGTACATATACCGATACAACGTAATCAAACCGGTGCATTCCTATCACCATTTTCGTAACAGGTTTATTACCGCGCTTCTTCCTATCGTCAAATTACTCCGTGACGTTAACCAGTCTAGTCATTTGCGATTGAATAATTCAAGTAAACTACAGTCCGATGATGATGATAAGTATGTATACCGCATATAAAATATATATACGTATACCACACTGTTTCATATGACTACGAATTTATCCAGTCTGTCTCCTTACTATGTAGTAAATTTCCGATGCTCTATAATGAATGCACTCGATAACCTATTAGACGTACCAGGAACGAACCGAGTCGAATTCAGAGCGGATACCGCTCAACGGATCAGGTACGATTGAACGAACGGACATTTGGAATTCCCGTTTGTTCTTTCGCTCTTTCAATAGAGCATGCATGCATGCATAAATACCTAGTAGTATTTTAGATATGTGTATGGTATATGCTTATATTTTATTCTAGGGAATTTTACGTGTGGTAGGTACGTACCGTACGTACGTATACACGCACTATGATAAGAACCATGAATGCCGTTTAATTACGAGTTGTAGCCGTGACTGCTTGATTGCGTCTCTGTACTTTATGTTGGCTATCTATGCTCAAGTGTCCCTACTGCACGTATACCTGTATCGGATACGTTTCCCTCTTTTTTTTAGATTAGGCGAACGTGTTGGGGACTGGTTGGTAATGTATTTGTGTGTGTATATATATATATGCATTCTTTGTGGTTCACGATTCACTTAATATAATTATTAGAATCTTGCTTGATAATGGGAATTATTTATTGTAGAGTCCACGCCTGCTCCTTTTGATAGAATTCATATGTGCACCCATGCGCCTGGCTGCTATGTGACGTTAAAGGCTTTTTCTTTGATTCACGACACCTTTTTTTCTGGCTCCTCGTATCTGAAAGGAAAAAAGCACAGAATTATGGTTTCGAAATGTGTACCGGCGCTGCCTTGTCGTAAAGCAATGGGAGGTGAAAGTAATGCATGCGCCTATTTTTCTCTCATTTTTCTTTCTTTTTTTTACAAACATTCTGACGCAATGGCCGCGCATTGAAACACACTCGGATGTAATTAGCTTGGGAAGAAAGAAAAGTGTCTACCGAGTGTCAACGACCGTTGAAAAAAAAAGCAATACGCGGGCTTTTTGAACGAGTTCAAATACAAACTTTAGTTCACCCTTTAACCGCATCGATTTGTGCGCATGCGCTCAACGCAACAGACGAATAGTCCATATCAACTGTCATTGAAGACTTTACAAGCTTCTTCGTGCGGATAAATCGGAAGTGACGGAATTACAAGAACGTCAATAACAGACTCAAGATTATCAGCATTGTTGTGTCAATGATTACCCTTAAATTGTCGTATGTTAAAATGTTACTTTTGTACATCTATTTTTGCCGTCTTTTCCTGTGCAATGCTCATTGGCCGACAGAGTATGGCGCTTACGAAAACGTCGATCTCTCGTGCATAATTAGACTCGATAACTTCGTACTTCCGGTAAAGTAATGTCGCCAAAAGAAATCCATTAACGTCTCCGAACATTAACGAACGTGACACAGATAACCACTTCTCATAATTATCTGCTTCACTAGTATATTTGTACGTATTACGCGAACCACGGGGAAATATGGCGAGCGGATCTTGCATGGCGGATGACCAGATTACGGTAAGCATTGCTTACATTAGATATATATTCAGGATGTATGGCTAGCAAGGTAGTCTGTTTAGGCAGTCAACTAGTCGGTTAGTCAGGCATAAGACAGGTTATTTGGTATACACAGTAGATAGTTTGGGTAGGTGCTTTCTGCTTACACGAGTATCTTGGCCCATAGTTTTTTCTCGTTCTATGAGTATTTACTGTTTGCTCAATAAATAGCTAGATTTGGTTTGTTTGACGAGAGGCTCACCCCTCTGATACAAATGTCGACAGCATTATTAATAGTGGTGACAGAACTCCTCTGGTTTACTGACTAATTAACCAGGAGTTCAGGCTCCTTTACAATTATAAGATTGTTCGCGTGCCGTCACGACACTGTTTTCTATAGTGATTTCGTATCCGGCCAGGATCTTAAAAACTTTATATTTTCTGCGAAATACAAATATAAAGGATTTTTCAACGATGTAAAAGTTCTCGTTATTAACGACAAATATAATATGACGTCACAATATTACACGAAGAGAAGGAAAATCCGGCTCAAGGGCGTTTCGATTATAATTATTATATTTTATGGTGTAAAAGCAGTTATTAGTTCTTCGTTGCTTAATGTTTTTCTTTGATTCTATTTTTCATGATGGAGTTACGCGTAAGCGGGATTCAAAGTGGGGAAGTGAGTTCAAGTGAGCTCGATGGAAGAAAAGGACGTGATTTCTCATAACGAATGAAGCGCGTTCAGTTTATTTAGAGATTCGTCATTGTCGCATCAGAGTAATTCATCAATCGTGTTAAGACTCATTATACATGCTTGCTCTCGTCCCGGCCCATTAGCAGCTGCCTATCCATTCTAGCCAGTGCGCGGAGATTGTTCCTCTCGTAGTATGATTTGTGCTTGGATCGCCACGTGTTTCTCACGAAACTTCGAGTCTCGAAATTTTTCACGCGTCCACCGGCAGATTCTCACTTCCAGGAACTATGATCTAAGGCGAGTATCACTGCGGGATGTCAGAGATATTTTACGATCCTTGATTGACGTGCCGCGAGCCCTCATTATATCCAGGATTAGTTCACCACACGGTAAACGGATTCATCATCGATCGGACCAATCAGCGCATCATATGCTATTTATGTTTTGTGATACTTACGTACCATAGGTGGGCAATTCTAATTAGCTAAAAAATGATAATTCCTTGGACAATATATATTGATGAATTTATTCTTTGAAATTTGTTATTTTTTCAATTATTATTATTTATAATTTTTTATTCATTTTCAGTCGCCCGCAAAGAAATTCTTGCTAGTTTCTCGTACGTGAAAACTAAATCCGTACTGATATCCCCTATTGGGATAGCATGTATCTAAATGGCAGTGGACAAGCAACGAGTAGGTGTATTCCAGGCATATGCTGTATAAAGAAAGATCGTGTCGCGCATCCCACATTTCGACATTAAACCAAGGCACCGTTCTCGATCTTGGCTGCTTTAATAAATCCCAGCAACAATGCACCCTACGGAATAAACAAGGAACTCAAACCACAGCTGGTAATTGTCGATTGCGTCTCTACTGGAATGTCTGCTTGCTTCAGGGTGTTCCTGTCCGTCCATTCGTACCTCATAGCAAGATGGCCACCATAGCAGCTTCCTCAGGCTCCTGCAATCCGAGCCCTGCGATACCCAAGATGAGATACCCCACGTGAAACAACAAAAGGGAAAGTAAAATGAAATAAATAAAAAAATAAATCATACCACGCAACCCTCTTTCTCCATACATATATATATATATTTTATAAGGTACTGACAACTCTAAAACTCGCTTCTATAAATTAAACTGAAAATTTAATACTCAAGCAATTGTCAGCTTTCTATATAACTTTATTATTTTCTTTTTTCAACAGGTATCAACTTTATTTTATGTCGTCAGCTTCTATCATCTTATTGGCAAAGCTTCTCCGACACGCCAGGTATATACCTAACCTATGTACTCGCATTCAACGTGTGCGGTCCAGGCGACTACCTCGATTCCAGCATCCTTACTACAGAATTGCTGTATTCGTGGAGCAAGTTGAGTCCTCCTCGCACCATCAAGGGTCCACCCATCCACCCACTCCACTCTCTGCTTGGCTTGGCTTCAATACGTTACGGCTTGATCCTCTCTCTCTCTCTCTCTCTTCCTCTTCCTCTGTTTCTTTCTTTCTTATGCTCACGTATGGCCTAGGTATATAGGTATAGCACACAAATGAGGAACGCACTCCCATCCTCGTACTCACTCAGGACGGCGGCGCGCCGTCCGATAAATAATTTCTTAATGCAACCGAGCGGGAATTCCTTACCAAGAATAACAACAGCCGCCTAGATCGTGTTTTACTGAGGCGCGGTGTTCTCGGACCGCCACGACGACTTTGTAACCAACTCTTTCATCCATCCCGTTTGAGAATGGACGCATAAGGCTGACACTAGCACTTTTAGGTTACACGCGTTGCTACGCACGACGAGTCCGGAAAAGATCAACCGTATCTATGCCGAAAAAAAGTTGTTTCACTTTTTGGTTTTCCAGTAGATATACAGTACTGTACTCTTTGACGTATTTACCGAAGCCGTGGATAAGTACGGAGGGTCATCATCTTCGTGGGTCATCATCATGAATTCACGAGGGTTTGGATAGAATCCTTGTGAGACATCAGGCTTTCTTTATACAAGCGACGAAGGACACCATGGGAAGCTGTAAAAGCGTTCGGTAAAGGAGCGTGTGGTTTCTCAAGTAATTGAAAACGCCTTACCGCCTCCTTCGACGATCGGAATTGATCGATCAATCTTTACTCGTTTCGAGGGAGAAGCAGTGATTTTATCTGCGCTTCATCATCGACGACTATCGACGGGATGCTGTTGACGTAGGACTCAATTGACTTCCCGGGTCTTGCCAAGAAAATATTAAAAGCCTTTATTTATCATGATTACGAATAACCTAAAAAAAAGTATCGTCTCAGATACACTTATTTGAAATGGTATTGTTGCTCATTAAGTCATGGCGCGCTTTGGTAGTCAGAGGTTATGTCGATCCCGGTGGTTCGGCTCGTTAGCGGCTGGAGTCGACCTATCGCATTGGCCAGTCGAGTTCGCAGTGGGTAATTATTGGTTTTGCCGGATCGAGATATAACTCCTTCGAGGGTGAAGGAGTATGAGAGAGAGAGAGAGAGTGAGAGAGAAAAAGGCGCGAGTGAATTTAAAAGAGGGAGGAAGGAAGACGGCCATGGCGCAGTCTGGCCCGATCTGGGACGTGCGGAATGTAATAAAAGGCTGGCTGCTATGAAGTTACTCAACCTGAAATGGGGTTACATCGATCTCCCAATGCATAGAGGCGTGTATGTGCACCTATAGGACTCATATACGGAGTTGCGTTCGATTCGTCAGCGTCGGGACGTCTGTCTCCCTCCGACCCCTCCTTGCCACTATGTTTCTCTTCTTCTCAATCCGTGCGTCTATTTTTATCTTCTTCTCGCGTGAAAATGTCACGAAATCTTACTTCCGTCAGTCCCCTTTCTCTTGGCCTTCCTTATTTTCTTGTATCTTGTTTCTTCATCGCGTTCCCGACGACAGGTGCATCGATGACTTTGTGAACGGTTTGAAATCTTTTTTTTTCGTAATTGAGTAATTTAGTCCTTAGGGCATATATCGATGTAACGTATGAACATTTTTTTATTGATACTAATAACGTACATTCTGCACTACCCCTTTAACAGGCTCGTCACCTTGTAATAAATGCCAATTAGAATTACCCAGACTTCGTATCTACCAACTGAGCATATGCATAACGAAATTGTTGGTCAATGAGGTACCAACCTACCTGTATCTGACGTACGTGCAGCCTTCTCATAATTCTCACGTTTCTTTACAAAGACACAAATAAATGTACGGTGACACAAACTAGGATCGCGTGAAGCGTCCCGACGTCGTAACCAAGGCTGTGAGTAGACGTTATATTTTTCTAAGAAACAATAGGTCTTATAGTTACAAAGTCACAAAATATCTTAGAACCCAATTCATAAATTTACGTAACACGAACATAACGTGAACCTAATATAACCTCAAAGTCTGAGAGCTCGAAGCACTTGGTGCATATTACTAAATATTACTAATATTATAAAATATACTAAAAATGTATAAAAATCTTATATAACTTTTCAAAATAATAATAATAATAATGATGTATGTTTACAGGAGGAAGTAAAAAGTGGCGTAAAAAAACGGTATACAAAAACGGAAGGAAATGGCCAAGAAGCGAAGCCGTATTGGGACCCCAGTGCAAAAATGCATGACAAAGAGTACACGAAGAACAGGATGAATAAACAGGGTGAAAAAGTGGGTAGACGAAGTGGAAGCTAAAAAATAAGAAAGTAGCTGTCTACGGGTTGGTACGGTAGCGAGAATCAAAGTGTGATACAGGTTACAGTATAGTTATATATGGGTAGTCTGGTATGAGAGAGGGTGTACATAGAGGTATAGTCGTCGTTACGAAGGAGACAAGAGGGAAAGAGGTAGACGGGTAGACCGCTAAAAATAAAGAAGCCCCTTCGCGTTTGCTCATCAGTCTATCGAACGTGTAGCGGCATGCTGAAATACCGTGTCATCACCGTGAGAAACCGTTTCGGGACGATCCGTAGGCGTTACACGAGACGATCTGAAGATTGCGGAACGTAAGCGTTGCACCTACAACGAGCCACCTTGTATTACGCTAGAAAAATGACAAGCCGGGAGAAAAGTCAATTAAATGAAAAATCATTAATGGCGTAATGCGCCAAAGCGTTTCATTAATTCATTTGTATCTAATCTTCATTACGCCATTCAGTGCCATTAGCGATCCTTCATGTACTCATTAAGATGTATATACAGAGAGATAGTCGTCCGGTCGTGAAGATTTTTGAATTTCCTATACCATCGATAAGTGCGAGAGAGACGGACTTATGGGGATTCACGTGGGTAAAAGAGAGAGACGGAGATACAAAGGTCTCAGGATTTCATCGATCGGCTCGCGTTTTAAGTCGAGGTTCTCTTTTTTGGGGAAACATTTTTTTTTAACTTTCCGATTACCTAATTTCGATTTCCATCGTGCTTGGATCGTATCCTCAAGCAAAATAGAGTTTACGAAGAACCGTTTTCGCTCCAAGATAAACGATTCCAGATTTCTCTCGGAATTCACACGTCGTCAGTGCAACTATGCAGAGAATCTCTAGGAGTCCCGTGCCAAGTACGCCTTCGAGTGTTACGCATCGATATACATTATATACATATTTCGTACATAATTCTCGGATGACCGAAGACTACTGTAAGATCTGTCCGATAAAAAAGAAAACGAAATCAATAAGAGCATATTAATTTTTTTTTCTATTTTGCCTTTTCATTATCATCGTCGTTATCTATTTTTAGTTTTTGCCCGAACGATTAAAGTACCCAAAATTCACATTCCCGCGCGACTAACTTCACACCCGTCGAAGGTGTCCATATTCGGCAAGCCGATCATACGGGAAAATAACGTTGCGAGAAGTTAGTCACACGAGAATATAAATTTTGGAAAAAACGTTGATCCGCCAATTTAATAATTTCGTAAAATAAGGATCCGTCTTCGCTGTCGTCTCTTCGTGAAACTTTGTCCCGTTCTTATCGTGGGCTTCAACGAACGAAAATGACCGGCGCTTAGTCAGAGGCGCATTACGGACTATTGCGAAACGCCGCTTATTACCCGCGTAACCCCGTGACAGGGCGCAACGGGTAGGTCACGCTGTGAATCATGCTTACCTTACCACGTACGCGTTCTACGGTTCTAGGAACGAGATCGTGTAAATACACGTAGTCGGTTGGTATGCCTGTCCACCACCCACCCGTCTAACCGCGACACGCCAACCCTCCTTCGATTTAAATTCTCCCTCACTCGGCTCTCCCTCCCTTCTCCTTATCTCTGTCCTGCCCACTCGCACACTCGGAACGGATACCGCCTGATTCCCGGCTCTGACTTTGCTGCGTAATTCCGCTACGATCCACAAATTCCTCTGAACTCTGCGCAGGAGACATTACTGTGAGTGCTGGTGAACTTTACTGGCAGGCATTATATATCTATATACACTCCCCGATACACACATGAAGTCCAATCATGTAATTGGCGCTGCTGCAATTTATATGAAAAGTTGAATGTTTCCCTGGTGCATTTTCTAGAAAGAATCCGTCGGCCCCGTTGTCTTCCGGGAAATTGATACCCCCGAGGAACCTTTATTAAGAATCGTGACGTACTTTGGTCCAATTAATAAATAGGTATGATACTTGGCTGGATAGCCCTCCGAGTAACGTTGGAATGCACTCAATTAAGAGAGTGATATGTGGATGTTTATGTAGTGTAATATGTTATATGGCCTTAAGTGGATTAGGCTGCTGGAAAAGGAATTGAATTACAGGGAATTGTTACTGTAATAACGATTAAGTGTTTGATAGGAATAATATGTACTTGGTATGCAGTTGCGTTCTAGTGGATTTCTTGCGAATACATTGTTGATGCTAGATTTATAGAGTTTAAGATATATAGTAACAACGGGAAAGGTTAATCTGTCATCGCTTAAAAGATTGTGTCTGGTTTTGATTTTTCATGATGAAAATAAAAGGTATTCGTTCTCACGAGGAATTATTGGATTTCGTGATATTATATAATATATGTATACGACAAGGTCCATTATATTTTTATGGATTGATCTTTAAATCGATGACTTGCAATCTTTCGTATCTAGCATTTCACACTCCTGTATAGGTACATAGTTTGGCGAATTAATTGATTTTGCTAATCAAACATTACGCTGTGTGGCGTGAAAAACGTGCAAGTCATATAGACGTACCAACAGTGACAAAGGGGTTATAAAGTCTTCACGATATTGCGTCATTGTAAACTTTCGAATATCAATAGACACGTATGTCACTGGTATATATACAGAATAGCGTGCAAGTGATTATCGGGATAATAAGAGCAATGTGTTATTAGAGCTGTACGATATGTGTATACTGTGACGTTACAACCCGCGTCTCAAAGTCCCGAATGTAGAACTAGCGTGTTTCAATTACGGGACGCAATACCGTCCCTCAGGAGAGTCTCGAAAAATATCGGCCAGGAACTCCAGGGTCCAAGATTGTACTATAGTAGCGTAAGACTAACTATTTTGTTCCGTATAACCATTTCATGCGTTCGCATCCGGCCACCAGCACCATCACCGTTTCGCCGAGGGAGTAAGAAAGCAGTCACGCCACAGCAGATCGTCAGCCGCAAACTCGAGTGAAGGAAGTCGCCGCCAGCTCCGCGAAGGAACGTGGAGACGCATCGTACCATCAGGCGCCTCCACCCTGCTGCAGTCGGTTCTCGAATCGAGTAGGGAACTAATGCAGTAAGAGACATCCCCATCTCGCAGTATCGCCGGTACTGACGTCCCGCGAAGTGAACGTCACCAGTATCGAAGAGGATGGAAGGTTCTGGAAGCTGTCCAGATCCGAGGGGTCGCTACCCTCCATCACCCATGCGTCGCGACAGGAGTCCGGACGAGAATGAACTCCGGACGTAAGACCCGGACAACCCTAGCCACGGCAACGAGTTGTGACATAAAAGTCCCGAGTTAGGATCCGTCGCGAGGACTAGGATTAAGAATTAACTAGCGGAACCGCCCTGAGTATGGGATTGTATCGTTTACAAGCAGGCTCCGGTTATAGACTTTATCTCGTTCCGCGTCCTTTTTGTAGGGTTAAGTTGATAGAATTATCGATAAAAGTATTTAAGAATAAAATTTAGGCCAGTTACATGTTTCAAAATTAGCGCGAGGACCTACGATTGGCGATCATCTTCGACGTCGACGATTGGCCCAGAAGGGTCCGACGGGGATGATGGAGCTAGCGCTGGTTCCGAATCCCGAAGAACTCCCGAAGATCGTCATTCTCTATTAGTGTGCCAACTCGGCCGGTGCGTCTTGGAGAAATAGTTGAACCGTAAAACCGTCTTTTATCGTTCGCGGTAAGCGTCTCGTCGTCGAGAGGACGGAATCTTTTCCATTGACGCGGTTATCGATTAATTGCCAATCTTTATTTCGTTGTTCCTTTTCTTCCGGTTTCGGCCTAGGAAACGATCGCGTACCACCAGGCAGAAAATGATTCCGTGCCTACCGCTTGAACTTTCTATGTATTGTAATTTATTGTCTAACGTATAATTCGACTATTTTTTTACTCTCGGCGACCCTGGAGAATCGTGGAGGATCTGTGTATCACGCTTCCCGTGATTTCGCCAATAGATTATAGTAATTTTTAGCAAGGCCTAATTTTGAAGAGCCTATATTATTGCGTAAGATAACGATATTCTCGATCCGCCATTCCGACATTCTGAACCGCCGCTGGAACCGATTCGTGCCAGAAGATTCGAAATCGGAGATTCTCAATATTTTATCATCGTGCAGTCCATGCGTTCCCTGCCCCTCTACCGTCTCGTTACGAACTGCTTAGCCTGACAAGTTTCCTTCTTTCCTTCGAAAATTCCCTTTACCTTCCCGTGGCACAAGGGTGTGCCTGGCGCCCAGTAGGCTATAGTATCGTAGAGTCTTGAGTTTCTGGGATTTAGGGGAAGAGTAGGGAGTATCGAAATTTGTGACGTATCCCTGTATCGCTACGGATAGTTAAGGAGTTCCGCCTGTTCCGAAATAACGTCACAATATGTATATACTCTTACGTAGCTATCCATAACGTAGTCAGGTAAGCTGCACCTGCTATACTCGGCTGCATCTGAAAGATGCACTGCATGTGCGTCCTGAGAGAAATGCCGGTAAGTAGTTAATGGTGGGATAAGAGCTATTCCAATACTATAGAGAGGTGTAGTACATACCTACCAGATAATTCTGCAAGGTATAGGAGTGTCGCGAGTATCCCTATGACGTTGTAATATACTAAGCCACGAAGGAAGCTGCAATGTATGCGACCGTCTATAGAAAAAAAAAAAGGCGTGCAGGCGTGTAAGACTCACAGCTAACGTCTGCTTGAGCAATGTGCGGGCAGCCAGTGGCAAGGTAAGCCGGCAGGGATCGTGGCACGTTTGAGGTTAGATCCGCTTGCTTGCTTAATGAAAACGGGGCTTGTTGGAATCTTTCAGAACTCCGGTTGACCCAGCCGGATTGAAAATTTGTCGATGGAAGTAAATATTGCCGGATCGCATATCATCGCGATACTGGCGTAGCTGCCATTCGCTTAGTGGAAAAGATGCACGAGTTTGAATGGGACTTTTTGTTTTGACGATATTGGAGTATCTGTAACGATTGCGAGTGGTTGTATACGGGAAATTGTAGATTGCTTAATTAATAGTGGGGACTGTGACTTGTCGTTGCAAGTGGAAAAATTCTGTGATCGTCAGACGATGTCACTTGAAAGATAGAAAGTAGGAAATGTGTGAACTCGTAAGACGCTGTAGCTAACCTAACCTAACCGTAGATGAAAGCCTGCTGGATTCTGAAAAGGTAACCTCGCAAGCACTGTATGTAGAAAGTTGGATGAATTTCACTGTGGACATCCTGTAAAATGGGGATATTGTGATCCACTAACCCTGTCCTATGACTTGTGCGACTGTTGTCGAGTTCTTTGGAGAAAATGAGATATTTCGATGAAACGAGTGGTTAGGTTCGTTAGTAGATGTCGGGGCTGTCATTGATACACATAGGATTCCACGGTAGGCACTTAAGTCACTCGACAAAACCTTAATCCACTTAAGCCACCTAAGCCCCTTTGGTAGTTTTGAAAATATATCTGGAAAGAAAATATAGTTCCCCCATCTTCACAATCTATTCCCACGTTCCAGACACACAACGGTTCACATCGGTATTCATTGGTTCCACATTCTCAAAAATGACTGTGACGTCATTCCACAAATCTATAAGGATCTTGAAAATTCCTACAGCCCTTACGTTTACGTACCATAAAAAAAAGAACGTTGCCTCGATAAGAAAAATAAAATAGTATAATATTCGCAAAACTAAAAAACACCCCCAATTACCAAATATCGTATGATCCCACAGTAAAACTTCTTTATATTAATTATAATGACAAAACCTAACCTCAATAATCATTTACGTAGTTCCAGGCACTTTCCCGGCACTCGCAAGAGAATCGTCATTAAAATCATTGTCACGGGGAGCAGAACCCACGGTTCTACGTATCGTTGATATTGTTCATCAAAAGGGCGCTCTTGGTACCGGTGCTGGTAGTAGTGGTCTAAAAGGTGTCAGCAGCATCACCAATATCAGCAATAGCAACAGCAGCAGCGAAACACGAGGAGGTGGCACATTGGCGCAGGACGATGCGCGGTGCGACTTCATGAGATCAGAGAGGGACGTGAGAGTCTCGGTAGAGGTCGAGGCGGGAGTAGCCCACGGAATATATACATGCGCGGCAATACATGCCCGCAAACAGTCGACACGCGGCAGTCGTGCAGAGCGAAGCGATACGTGATACCGCGCAAAGAGGCTGCAGCTAACGTGGACATAGAATGAGAGGAGGGTGCGCGTGTACAATTTCAGAATAAAATAAAAAACTGTAATTGAATGGAGTGCGCGATTAATACACAATAGGGAAATCGTTGGGAAATACGTGTAACATACTCATAGACTGTACCGGTAACTATTTTGAGTTTGAGGATATCGAAAAAAAAAAAAAAATATTGCAGGCTGGTCTGTGCTAATCCACTCACGATTTACGATGAACGAGAGAGAACCCCAAAGGCTCGGCAAAACATTTCTGCCACTGACCACTACGAACCTCCTTGTCCTTATTGACGACTCGGCCGATCGTTAAGGATCAACGATCGTCTTGGAGGAATGATATCGTCCCCAGTAGCTGAACTTGGCCAACTCTTGTCGTCACAACTTTGGGATAAGAAGATGAGCTTGTACGGGATGCGGCGGACGATGTTCGACACTTGTTGAACTGCAGGCGATACCGGAGGGTGCTAACTCTGCGAGGAGATCGCAAGAGCAGCGAGATAGAGGATAAAGAAGAAAAATAGGAAAATAACACGTTAAAGGCAAAGACACTCGTCGAGTGTTACCGATCGAATCATCGGACGACGAGCAGTGCAGTGTGTGAAGTGTACGTCGAGAGTGTCTATAAAAATAGTTTAAAGAATAATAGAACCGTATTAAAATAAAATATATATATAAAGATAAACGAAAGAAAAAACTGAAGAAGCAAAAGATTAAAGCTTGATAAGTGCACCCCGATCCGTACCTGGCCGAGGCCACGAACGCATGTAGCTGGCTATGGGCAAGCATTTAATAATTCCCCTGGAATCTCAAGAAATCGGTAGAAAATCCAGCGCGATCTCGATCGGCAGTGGCGTTGCCGGCCGTCTGCGCCGGACATTAACGATCATCGAAAGTCCCACGACCTTTAGTAGTATAGAAACCGGTAGCACCAGATCCATCATCACTGCTACCAGCAGTACCACCTGTACCACTAGATCTAGCGTAACCGCCCCTTGGCGAATACGACGTCCAGGTCGCATAGACTTGCCAAAATCCTCCTCCGGTATTAAGAGAACTATCTCCAGTGTCCTCATCAGTGTCATCGTGATGTTACTGCTTGGTCACGCGCTTGGCGTGCCGACCCCTGGCCCTGGATACCTAGAGAGTCTCGCCAGAAATGCAGCAGACGACCTCCAAGTGAACGCGGAGGATGTCTTTGCCAAGGAGGAGGAGAGTCTTGCGTTTCCTGGAGCAGCCACCGATCGGCTGAATGATACGGAACTGGACAGAATCAGGAGGAGCATCGTGGAAGGTTTGGGACTTGACAGGATACCGGATCCCTCCAAGGTAAACTTTTAATTATAATTAATCTTGTACTTTGACTACTTTATTTACGAGTGCAAGATTCATCTTTTTTTTACTGCGTGCCTTACGTGCGCCTGGATTGATGATTTCAGTTGGATCCTTATTTATCCTATGCAATGATCGCGCGAGATAAACATTTAATGAGGAATGTCTTATTTTGGTCATATGACGATACGATAGGCGCCTTCTCGTTAGCAATTACTTTCACAGGATTAAGTGGTATCCTGGGTACCTGCTGATGATTGTAAATTGTATAGACGAGTTAATTGGGTGGTGCGACGAACTATCGCGTGTATAGGCAATTGGAGGGAGCGACGAGAAGGCAAGGTTCATTGGCATTGCTTAGAAAGGGTTGACGTTTTCATGTACACTACGTGTTATATATATGGGCGAGCGCGCAACGTTAACAACCTCGAATCACATAAAGAATTCCGTATGCGCAAATATGCACATGAAAACGCGACCGTGCCGTAGCGTTGAAAGCGATGTAATTGAATTGACGAAATACTTAATGGAATAATCAAAACGACGAATTAACTCCATACGATGAATTCACAGTGATCCTCGTATCTCGACGTGAATAAAAATAATCTCTTCATTTCTATACACGGTGCTTTCTCAATTTTTTTTTAATCGCTTTCATGCGGAAATTGTCGGCGACCAATGTAACCTTCGAAGTAGCGCCTTTCCCTTTTATGACCGGTATCACAAAATGACCGCGAAATCGGGTGGGTTTGAGTCGCCGGGACGGTATGTCGTTTCGAGTACCTAATTACCGAGCGGCAACCCTTTACCGTCGTCAGGAGCGAGAGAGAGAGAGAAGACCAGAGGGCGAACAAAGAGGAATGATTTAAAGTGAGAGAAAAGATGAGAGCCGGGAGGAAGCAAGGTAGGTAGATGGGTAGGTAGGTATGTAGGTAGGTAGACAAGCAGATAGGTAGGTACAAGATCCGCAAGGAGGAACTCAGTGCAGAAGTAAAAGGAGGAGAGCGTGTCGAGCGAAACGCGGCGAAAAAAAAGAAGAAATAAAAATAGAGAACATCCACTCTGGCCAATGTCTTCACTTTACATTTTACATTGCTTCGACCTGTCCCCGACTCTCGACGCCTTGCTCCGTTTCACTTTGCCGCCCGGTTGCACCAGCCATCTTCAGCAATTCCTGGCCGATCATCGCTCACGGCTAAATGAACTCGGTCAATCGAGTCTTACGTGCTTCCTTCCGAAGAACGGCTTCCTCAGGTAGGACCTCCTAGGAATCCTGGCAACCGGATACTTCCGCCGGAAGTGCAAGCGTCGGCTACAATACGCGGAAGATGTTCAATATCGTTGCTTAGCTTTTTTTTAAACCCCGCAGCATCGCCTCCACCGAAGCAATGCATTTGATCCCTGATACATTGCCAACTATAGTATCTGGCTGACCTAACCTCACATTCTCTACTACCACGGCAATATCAACAGGTGGTTCGCGTAACCCAAGAAGACCCACTAGACACCTTGTCGTTAAACTCTAAAGCAATGTCCAGTAGGATTTACGAAGTGACAAGTGGCTATGATCTTGCGGCTTGTAACGAGTTCATTAAGATTATCGTTATAGTAAAAGGAAGGTCGCGAAAAGGGTCCCAGTAATGTAGATCGTTATTTCTTTGGGACCTATGGGGACCGTGTTCCCATGGTGGACGACGGGGGGACCGTTTCGTCACGCGAAACGGAACCGTAAGAAACGAGACGGAACGCGACTCCGTAAGACCAAGCATTAAGGTATCCCACTAATGAGCTAAGAGTCCTAAAGAAGCACTGTATGCTTGATGACAAGGAGAATAATAATAACAATAATAATAATAATATACATAAACATATGAGAACTAATGCGGATTCGCGACATTACAATTTAATAACGATTAAGCGAATTACGTAGGCACCTAATAGAGTGCTGTCGGTGTGCGCATGCGCATCGCGAATGCCTGGAGAATGTCACTGGGAAATACCGGGCTGCTTCGTGAAACGTTACGGCAATGTAATTCCGAAGCATCCGAGGTCCTCTGGAACAGTACGAAATTCCTGCGAGTTCTTTCCCCTTCCATCTCGCGCTTTCTATATCGTTTAACGTTTAGTTATGCCAAACTGACCTAACGCCAATCGTTAACCTTTCGGTATCGCCTTGTGACATTACGGGACGTTCTTTAATCACGATTCACGACCGGGGAAGCACTGTAAACATTAAAGAACATTTTGAGCACAGCACGGGGGATAGGTAGTAAAGTTTTAACGGTCGTTATCGATTCTCACGAAGTTCGGATCGTTTGAACTATTCGAATAAAATCGGATAACCCTTGTACACTCGAAATGTTCCATTCGTTATCTTTATATAGGGAGGATCCTTGTATACATTCGGTTATCACCTGCACCAAGGAGACCCTTACGACCGTTACCGGTTATCGTGACTTCGATTACGTGGGAGCGGCGAGATTACGAGATTTTATCTCGAGGGTTATTTTCTTCGGTTTTATCGATACACACACACGCACATGCATCCGAACGTGATATTATTCGCTTAATAAATCATTACATAAAAAACACGCGTAATAGACAGTCAAGTCAAGTTTACTGACAACTCAGATTTGTACGGTAGCAGTATATATTTCGGCCTACGACAAACTCTATGTACCTGGTGTCGTTGTAGTTAGCCATAAGAATTCTAATACACATATTGTCTCAAATCGTGCGATTCCTGCTATAAATATTCGTACGGTTAAATATGAATATATGTACAGGATATATGCACTTTTTCGATGATCTTACAAAACATTATATATTTATATACGCATATGTATATATATATCATACTGACTCACCATTAATCTATATTTAAAATCTTCAAATGGACTGGAGCTCTTCAAATCATTAGATCACAGGCACTAAAAGTTTGTGAATCTTTATGTCCACATTGACGCTAACTCGCTCTCCATTCCTCTGCCATTTCTAGACCTATACCGTATCACCTCGCTGACTAACAAAACGTAAATTCACTATACCGTTTAAGCGTAAGAGCATCGTACGTGACATACGCATGTGTATCAGCATTTCAATACCAGTTCAATACCAATACACTCAGTGACTTACCTATATAATAATTAACGGCGTATCTATTTAAAATATATTTAACGATTCATCATAAACCTTCCGCTGGGAAATCCCCTTCCTCATATGGTATATATATATATATATATATCACGTGCACAATATATCTATATACAGAGGAGTGCCTATTCACGCATAACCGGATTCCTCGGACGAGCGATGTCGCTCTCGTTAAAATTTTCAGGGTGACTTCCGCTTCTATCGGCCATGCCGATGTACCTGACGACGCGCCCTTGCCCAACTGTAACGTATACGTCACGTGAATGTGGTCAGTTTACAATGGACGGTTCACGCGAACCACCGTGCAACGAAGGTTGATCAAATTTATAACGAATGTCACAGGTACAAAAAGTATGCTATGGTGTATGCTATGGATTGGAATTAGGTATGCTTTCGAGTATGCTAATATTGACTTTGATTGTTTTTGTATGTGTATGGGGGGAGGGGGGTTCTTATTATTGATTCGATTTTTGACTATCGATTTTTTCATCCGTCGTGAAAGCTGAGTAAAAGCGTGGTACATGACTTCGTAGTTCTCCGATCACCCGTAGACCCGATTGGTAGCGGAACATCTGATCATCGTATATATCGTATCCGTCTTGGTTGATCCACTTCGTGCAAAAGTGACAGGGATACGCGGGAGGTTCGTACTGACTTTCAAAGTGCGTTTCACGGGTGCTACACTTTCCTTATTTCTCGGCTATTAGCGAATGAACGACGCGCTTCCGTTCTGCAGGCGGTTTTTACTTTTCCTCATCCCCACGAGCGAAACCCGACACTGCGAAACGGAGACTTGGTCGTTTAAGCGAAATTAGCTTGGTCGTTTAAGTGATTTTAAGGGCTGGCCTGGTCTTGGTCTGTGGTTTGCTTTTGGTTTTAAAAGAGATGTGTGAGAGAGAGAGATGGGGGACGCGTAGGAATGAAAGGCGAGACACATAACCTCTAATATAGATGACTCATATAATTATTCGTATATGAGATACATGTCTTTATATATACGCATGACACAGAGGATTTGTTATACTTTGTAATCATTCCTATTTATTCACTTAAAGTGGCATTGGACCGGAACTTTTATCTACGCTCTTGCCATTGCTCTCGTATACACATTTTATTGTGGGCAAATACGCTTTTTACCGCGATAAGTTGACGAAATCTTAGATCGACTTACAGAGTCCGGTCCATTTCTAACGTACTATTGGAACGCGGAGCAAGTGATTGATGGGAGCTATCCGTAGGAGGAGTACGACGTCGTGACCCCAGAAAATTAGATAATTTCGAAGTCACGCCGCAAGCCAATTACCATCGGACGCTCGACGGCTTCTCGGGAATCAATTAACGGCTATGGGTAGGGGACAGGGAGGTACAGAAAGTTCACGCCGCGAGCGCCACTTGCGTATGCTTGTGTCATAAATCATCAGTGGCGGGAACGGCAGCACCGTCGCGGCACAGGACACATCTTCCACATGGAGATCTCGTTTTGACCCTGTGCTGGCCTTAGGAACTTGTTTTGACCAGCATGTCAACAGTTTCGGTCTCGAAGAAGACGCTGCTGACAAGGCTTATTCGAATCATGTACAATTTTGATATCCATCAAAAAAATCGTTCGCATATTTGAATCTTGATCTGCATTCAATTTCGGTTGTTCCTTTCCTTTTTACTTTTTCTTTCTTGGCTTCTTTTCGTGCCTTTTTTTTACTATGATGGCGCCCACGTCTCTCGCGTACTTTCCCCGCAACCGGACATTCGTACGTGGCTACCAAAAATAGACGTGATTTTGCGACCTCCTCGCTCGCTCGTGCCCGTGTACCTTGAGAAATTGACTTGTGGAGCTGTCACGTTGGTAATCTTTCTTTTGACGGTTGGTACACGGGTCCATCTGGCTGGTGCGTTAATTTGAGTATTTTCTACATCGTGATATCGATGAGGACGTATTGATCTTATTGATCTTGTAATGTCGATAGCGAGTGGATCAACGAAGGTAGATTGGATCTGGAGAATCAAGTGATATGCTTGCTCCGTTTGTTAATTGAATACTGGATTGATTTGAAACTTGTAATTTTTTTCTCTGACACGAGGACTCGGCTTTTTTTTTGTTACAGGCGAACGTGAGTCAGGCTGAGTACGAGAGGGCGCACAGAGAGTACCTGAAGAGGACAGAACTGTCACACGTACAAGAGGACAGGAGGCGAAGAACGCTACACACTTTTCAGCCTACAGGTAGATAAAAAATTTTTTTATACCAATTACAATTTTTTTACATCCCAAAATAGTCACCAAGAAAGACATAAGTTTTTTTTCCCACTCAGCTTGTCAAACTCACAAAAAGAGTCCCACCTGATCCCTTTAATTGTTATCAATTGTAAAAATTCTTTCTTATCTACCCTGTCCCCAGTCTCCTCGTATACCCACGTTACGAGTTATCTCGAAAAATCTCAACTCAGAATTGTCTAGCATTTTTTTTTATCGGTCACGAAGAACCGGACAAGGGTTGCACGGTTCAAGTCTGTCTTCGATAATCCGGGCTATCGCGTACCGTAGCTATTTTGTCTCTCGGCTCCCCGATGTCTTTGACACTAATATTCCACGAGGGAAATAAATTCTCCCGTAGAACAATATCGTAATCTCATATATCCACAGATTCGTTTCTCCTTATCAGTCTTACATAATGCACTTTCACAGGAGTGAATTAAAGTGACAAAGGAAAAATAAAATGCAACCGTTAATGGCATCGCCGAATTAATTAGAGCCGAGCGAAATAATTGCAAGGTGGGGTTGGGGTTTACTTCGGTACACGTAGCGAGCACACAGTGCATGGAGCTCAAGGGCGAAACTGCGCTAGAAACGTGACGTTGTTTCGTGCCAGGTTTAGCCAGACGTCGAGCACACTTGCTCCCTCTCTTTTTCAGTTCTCTCTTACACCTATGCACAGACTGTCCAGGATTTTCTCCTAGGGACAAGTAAAGCCACCTCAGCGTCCACGTACCATCTCGTTCCCATACAGTGCTTTCAGGGCCTTCAATCACTTCTTGTTGTTTCACAGTTTCCTGTCGTCTCCTAATACAAACCATAATGGTATCATCGCGCTCCGTCGCTACCAACTTTACGGCGCATCTGTTCAAACCGATCTCCATTTCCTTCTCTGTTATCGTTATTCCAGTTTCTCCAGGGTTGATCGTACCGATCAGTCACGTTCCTACCACTTCGGTACACCGCAACTCGGTACCGGCCTGCGACACTCCTAACCGATCTTCAGGATCGTCAGCTGCCGCTGAAACAGCTGTGAAAAGAGAAGAGACCGTCGAATAATAATTTTCTGGGATTATCGTTGTGATTTATAGAAAGGAACCCGACGCTACGAAGTCGGAGTCTCGGTTTCCTTCGTCTTTTTATCTCTCTTTCCCGTCCGGTTCTCTTCCCTCGCACTGTACATCATTCGTGGACTTTTCACTGGACACGTTTAACTTCTCATTCCCGCCTCCTGTCGCGGTGTTCTCATGCTACATAGCTTTTTTTTTTTAATACCACGTTACCTTCTCGCGTGTCGTTTCACCAATCTTATCGTTGGATCCGACGATGAAAACACGCTGGTACCACGTGGCGCTGGACCACGCGACGCCCCGTACTACGTAGACAAACATGTATATACACACACACACTTATAGACGTATTTACATGCGCCAGATTTGCTAGGACAAATACAAAGCAGAATTACGAATTCTTTTGATACTCTACCGCACTACGAGTACTGCCGTTTGTTATTACAAATAGGTAGGTATTCCTAGGCGTTGTTCGAGAACACAATCTTAAATCATAATACCGTCTTATTACATCAAGGGATATGAATATTCGTTCAATTCACGTCGTGCGCAAGGATATACGGATTAAATATGAACGTGGTAGGAGAGGAGTTTAGGAATGTGGTTATATTATAAAGGCATTTCGTAAGCGCGACCTCCTCGTTCCCTCATTTCAATTCCCACTTATTCGAAAGACCAAGATCCCATCTCGTTGATCCAATGTGATTTTGCCAAAGGACGTCTCACTAGCGGGGACTTACATCAGAGCATCCAGCAGTCACACGGAGTTAGATACCACGCATAACTTATTAACCGGCTACTTCAGTAACTTTGTGTACCGATTATCGTTTGAAATCACATGGTTCGGCATGTTCGGAGGAACGTTGAAAAAGGGCCTAGAATCTATTAGGTTTGAACGATATGTATCGCATGGGGTCTGATCGGTATCGGGGGGATCTGATTTTATCGGTATAGATTCGGTATAGCCGACGGGAAGAACGTGCGCGGGGCCTTACGGCCCACGCGACCAACGACTTTCTCTCCGTTGGGCCTCCTATTGCCAGTAGTATTAGGTGTACCCGGTCGTTACCGTAAGGAAACCCGCTTTGGGAATTCCATGTGTTCCTATTTCCTGTGATACGTTACTTGGAACATGGCACAGGACTATCGCCGGTCTCCCCGTTTGTTGCCTTCTTTAGTAAGGCGAAACTATGCCGTGACGACGCTGCTGCCTTTTTCTGCCACTGGGAAGGCCAGCGGCAAGGCGACATCGCGAGCACGTTGTCGGGGCTTTCGTTTTAGCGATAGGAAAGTCTCGACGTTGATATTAAAACGTCAGGGGCTTGTTACGTTATTGACGCAGGATTCCTCGAAGCTGACATTCATCGTAGATGCTAATCCAACGTGTATACCGTGTGGGTACAGGCTGGTATATAAATAGTAGAAAAGCAGTCGTGAGTGTCTCGGATTATTATCATGCGGTGCAACGTCTTCATCTCGTATGCTTATGTTATTGTTGTTGTTGTTGTTACCATAAACGATCGAACGAAATGAATGGAATATATTTTTCGAGAATTATTTCAATAATCTTTGTATTCAATGAATTCGTGTTTTGGCCTTCTCTTTTGTATTTTTATTTTTTATTTTTTTCGGTCTCGTCGTCATTCCTTTCGTTGTTGCCGGTGGGACGTGTGTCGTTTCGAGGTAAAACGATCTCGTGAAGGGAGACGCTAGGATCTATTTTTTTTTTTTGGTGGGAGGGATAACGAAACGAGGGGTGGGAAACGGAGGAAGATTCGATCCTATCGAACTATCTTCTATGCGTATTGCATAAGAAATCGAATATTTATCGGAAAACAGGTTCCGATGGACATGGCTTTCTAGATAAACGGCAGCGCACAAGTCGAAGACGTTCCTTTGGAAACTGAAAATGCATCTTTATGCCCCGAGCAATGCGTTATACCCACCTTGGACGATGTTTATCTACTTGACTACCTATATAACCAGAGATTATATCTGGTTATCTAGAGACGTGGAAGCGACTTCGACAATCGAGTTGTATTTTAATGCACGTTTGGATACACGCGATTCCGGGATGCGGTATCTATAGCGTGAGGCGCCTTAATTTATCAGCAACGCTACTTGCCGATTTATGTACGGCGCGACGGATGCGATTGTCGCGCGTTATTTTTGTATTTATCGCGAGAGGGAGGAAAAGTTATGGAGACTAATGGCCACGTAGATTGATAATACTATTATTAACGTTCTTGACTGATTAACGAGAATCGATAACTTATTTACGTTATCTGTGAAATAATCGAACGCGATAACATTGCAATTGTTGATATAATAACTCGTGCAGGATGCAAGATTAAAGTTAATGGTGTATGCCGAGAATATATGAAAATTTCGAAAAATCCCTTCTTTTCTTATAAAGTTATGAATTTCAGCTTCGTCAAGCTTCAGATCCTCTAATGTAATTCCTGGTAAGTTGCATCCAGGTTTCCTTGCACTCTCGGTGCATCTAAATTGCAGGAAACGATGTTTGGAATGTCGAGCGTTTACGAGGCGTATAATAACTTCGGTCATTACGAGACTGGACTAGTTCTGGTCCTTGACTCGATATCGAGGATCGTGACGCGAGAGAAAAAAAAATTGCAGAATTGAAATAAAAATTTACGAGGGATAATCAAATGCTGTAAATTTTACCGGTTTAGAATTGTAAGGATTTTTTTATTTAAATATTATATTCCGTGCATGTGGCATTAGATGTTCGTGACTTTTTTTTCCCGTTATCGATATCGAGACATTCCGTCGGACTACCTGACAACGTGGCGCTCTTCGATAAACGTGGAATTTCGAAGGAAGGACGCGGCGCCTGGTGAACGACGCCGATCGTAATTGGGCGGGGGCCCAAGGATAGAATTAAATGGACGTCTCCAATTAGTAGCGATATAATGAAAATTCACGAGGGTATATACCGCAGGCGTGGAAAAGGCAGACGGACCAACGGGCTATACTTTTCTTACTTTTGGCCTTTGTTACGGCGACGAACCACAATTTCACGAAAGATCTCGTACTTCGTAAACACCCGGTACCATTTTATTCTTACCTAAGTGAAAAGGGATGGCATTTTATTACAGGGCGCGGCAGCATCGGCTTCTATAATCGGTTCGATCTACGACTGCTATATCTTCTTCATATTCCACATGAACATCTCGTAAAGTGGATCTGATGTCGTTCGGTTATTTTCGTCGAAATCGTTAAAATCCTTCGGAGCAACTGGTGGATAATTGACTTGTCCATCGATGCCCCTATGATACACCTACGAGCACGCGCTTCTTGGTTAAATCCTTGTAGGAGACTCTTCCTATCTTTTTCTTCTTTGCCCTTTGCTCTCTCCCTTTATCTGCTTATTGACTTCGTCGCGATCCTTATCGGTAACTGGTACCGCTCGACTTCCTTTCAGCAGCCGAATCGTTTGACAAGATCGTACATACGTATTACCCAGTGACACTGCAGATTGAACGTCATTCATGTTCCATTTATTTTTATTGCTATACTCTGACTTAATCTTACGCTCCTAATATGAAGTATATGTATACAAGTGTACTGATGTATATTCTGTAGAGTATATATGTATATGTGCGTGTGTCATATATAGTTACAGAAAAGAAAGTATACTCGATGTGTGTGTGTGTGTTCGCACGTGCGTGCGTGCGTGTGTGTGTACACAGGCTGGACAAGAATTTTTGGAATTAAAAAAAAGGTCCGCAGCGTGCGAAAGATCACGTAATATATTTTTTTTATTGTATACACTATACTGGACCATGTACTATTTCGGGTTACCGATATACGTTAGTAACGATAAGGATCAGGGTCGCGTACGAATTAGTCCCCAACGTCAAGGCGTCTCTTGTCTATAGGCGTGTGGTGTCACGTCACTCGTGCTATTAAAATGCCTGCCTGACGTCGAGTAAGTTTCTCAATGAAACTATTAGCGTCCGTCCTTCCCGAGAGCGGAGGGGGTAAGGAGGGGGAGTGGGCGAAGGTGGGGGAAGAAAGGAAAGTAAAAAAAGTATGTCGGAAAGAAAAATGATAAGAAATTTAACAAAGGACTCGAGAAGATGTTGAGGTGACGAAAAGATATCGAAGATGTGTTGCCTCGAGTATCGATACTCGATATCGATATGGATTGACTGATTAAAAATATAATAGAAATTAATAATGCCAGTGGCTTTGGATAATTGATTATTTTCTATAGAGATTTATTTATTTCTTTTTTTCAAAATCATCAAATAACCTCTTCGTTCACCTGTAAAGGGATGCCAGGTATCACTGCGGAGATGATCGTGCGATACCGTATCGTAAAAAAGTAAGGAAAAGAGGGAGTGCGAGAAAGAGAGGGAAGAGAAGAAGAAAAAAGATAAAGAAAAGGTCTCCGGTGCCCTTAGGGTATGACGTTCAAAGGACTGGCTGGGCAAAGGCGCAGCAAGGGCAGGTGGCCAATTCTAGTCGGTGCGGTTTTGTCTCGAGACGCCCGTCAAGCCTTACACGTATATATGTCTCTTTTACTCCTTTTTTAACGACGGCTCCATTTCTATTTGTCCCGGGTCTCCGCCTCTCGAGACACCCCGCAGACTCCTTATTATGAAATAGAATTCCCGAGCGTGGCGGAATGCCGAGCGACGAGTTTCACGATGCAAGAAGCGCTGCACCTGACTCGACTCTGTCTATATGTATATATACGGAGCCAGGTAGAGCGCATATATGTATGTATGCACGCGCACGCATATACAACGCGTACCGGAGACTCAAGAAAAGAAACTGGACTGCCTTGCTTCGATACAATGTCCTTAAGGTCCTTACTGTACCCGCGGTAGACGTAGTTCGACTGCAGCGCCATCTCGATAATAACGTCTGCATCTGGAAGCATGTATCGGTTTGAAAATTTTCAAATTTCTTCATTCGCACGCAACGCTTACGCATCCGTGCGTATACGTAAGTACGTGCATCGTTACGTAGCGAGTCGGATGGAAGACTTTCTCGTGGTTCGCGATTACTCACCGAAATACAGAGGGCGGTTTATTTTCGGAGGGAAGCCTGGTAATCAAGTTATTCTTGGCGCGTCTCACGATCTTTCACACTGGCATGGACTACCACCACCTCCCTCTCGTACTCCATTGCCGCCACCTTTGGCTTCTTTCCTCTTTCTTTTCCTTTTCTTCCATCTCTTGGCTGTCCTCGTCCCTCTCGCTCTCTCTCTTTGCACTCAAGATATCGGAGGCCCCATTCACTAGAGCTACACGGTTTAATACCGGCACGCCGAGTCATCCCTCGCGTGTCTTCAGGAATGCGGATATTCTTTCAATTATGCTCCTAAATACGTATAGTCGGTATCTCCTGATTTTTGGTCAAGCTCTTATCAGGGTACGCATGGTTTCTGTTGTCGATTGGTATAGAGTATTTTTATCGCTGGCTTTATTTTTTTTCGCTTCCTCGTCTCTCTCTCTCTTTTTTCTTCCTGTTTTTATTCGGTTGGTAACGCCCGTGGCAAATTCGTTTTTCGGCTAAATTAACGCTCAACTCTCACAGTGTAATTATAACGTCGTCTCGAAACGAATTCTTGTCACTGTTCAGACAAAGTGTATTTATCTGTTGTGATTCTAAACCTGGACCTCCTACGCGTTTCTGGTTTTAGATTTCTCAGTGTGGATAAATATTTTGGATTCCAGCTATATATATATTGCTACTCCTATTTAGCGTATATACGTATATATGTGTATATATCCTTTTTCGAGATATCTATTCCCGCGTCGTTCATCTTTTCTTAGTTTTCTTCCTCAGCCACGATGCTCTACCAATTTTAGACTTCGCAAGCATCTTCCTCTTCTCAGATGCTAATTTGAGCCACGGCTTCTTATCGATACGACTTCGGTGCACGCGAAAGCGGCGGCACCTTTTGAAGGTATACAGAGTTTAATTGCACGAGTTGCACATAGGTCAGGCTATGCAAATCCGCGATCAGGCCCACGACCTGACCTCTCCACTCTACGCATAGTTAACGCAGTCAGGATGGATAACATTGTGAGAGCTGAGAAAACGTGATCATCCTGAACCCTTTATGAGAAAGTTTAAAGGTCGAGTCTTCGTTATGGAAGGTCTTTTTGTTTTCTTCTTAGTTGTTCCTCAAGTCAATTATTATATAGGGTTATTCAGGTGAAACGTACCACCTGAAGTTAGTTCTACAGTATAAAGATCAAACGAACAGGCTAACTTCAGGTGGTGCGTTTGTTCATGAATAGCCTTGTGTACGGTTTAAAGAAGAAAAGCTTAATCTTGTGCTTAATAGTCGTGAAAGCACTTTCCTCCCGGTGGAAGTAGTCAGAAACAGGATGTTGCCAATGGTACATGGATGCGGCGCCGAGTACTTTGCAGCATGTGCATGTGCACGCGTCAATTAGCCTAACGCGTTAAATATCCTCGCGTGTGACTCGACCTCAGCGAGACCCACGTCGCCACGTTAATCGTGAGCGATGCACGAACCTAGAACATGGAAATCGGGTCGAATCGACCGTAGATTTAAACGCTGTAATATTCAATAAATTTACAATGCACTCAAGAACGGTTTTTTCTTGTGTTTCAGAGTATTTCGGCAACGAGACGAAGTTCGTCGTCAAGGAGGAGTTCTCACGTCGTCTCTACTTCCCAGTGGAGTTGCCCGATGTTGATTCCACGACCGAGGTGGAGCACGCTAATCTGAGGTTTCTCTTACACGGACACGAAACATCGACAGAGGAACCGGAAGTGCTAGTGTACCAAGTGACGAATGAGGATCCCAGTAGAAGACGCCTAGTGTCACGTACGAAACTCCCCACGATCCGACCTGGCGAATTGCGCTGGGTGGAGTTCGACGTGAGTGAAGCGGCCGCGTCTTGGCTCGAGGATGGTCAGGACAACCTGGGCCTGGTGTTGCGATTCAGGCACAGTGGGCATCCTCAGCCAAGGAACTTTCGTTTACCGACGTTGAACCTCTTTACCACGGTGATGACGTCGGACCTGGACAATGTGCTTGACGACGGTAGTGCCTCGTCACATCGTCACAAGCGTGCTATTCCTGATCAGTTGATGTCCTTTCAAAAGGGTAGACGCACCGAGTGTCGGGGCGACAATAAAAAGTGCTGCCGCCATCGGATGACCGTCATCTTCAAGGACCTCAAGGGCTTCGAATTTATAATACAACCAAAGACTTTCGACGCAGGTTACTGCAAGGGCAGATGTCCGCCACGTTACAATCCGGCCCATCATCACGCCCTTCTACAGAGTCTCATCTGGAAGGAGGATCGCAAGAAGGCACCACGACCTTGTTGCGCCCCCAGCAAACTCGCTGAGCTCGAGATCCTCTACTTCGACGAGAACGACTCGACGAAGCTCAAAATTTCCAACTGGAAGAACATGCGTGTCCTTGAGTGTGCGTGTTCTTAACGGACCTCGGAGGTTCCAGGTTGTACTAACTATGCGAACGCCTGTCCACGTATCTAATCATATACGTAGACAACGTTTCTAATTGAACCGTTATTAACGAGGACTCACCAAAGAATCGTCCGACGCGGCGCCCGGCGTCGCGGCTGGGACGCCGGGCGAGCCTCGAGTGTTAAAGACTGCGAGATATATTGGTTGGCCCCATTATATATATACGTATATATTGTAGTTATATACATATATATAAATACGTAAGGCCCTATTATTCGGCCCTATTGTATATGGCCCTAGCCCTGGCCCTTCTCCTCACGGGCATCAACCCTCTGACTGTGATATAAGAACGTTTACACGTTTACTACTCGTTACTATTCGTATTGTATTTTGTACTCGTAAGTCGTTAGAACACTAAGTAAGCCACGTAACGCAGAAAAAAAACGTACTCATTCATGTATCTATAGAACTCGCGTACATATTTATTAATTTATTACGGTTACGCTAGAGGAACACGAATTTCTATCACGGAATGTAGAATCGCGATATTGGGTCTGATGAACGATAATGCCCAATTTCGTACGTCTATGCACCCTAGTTCCACGTTGTATTGTATAACACGCTCGTTGATTATTAAAAAAACAAAAACAAAGGATAAACAAGAACAACACTCGCTTCGCAGAACCTTCCGTTTTGTTTTAGTTCCTATAGGTTATCTCGCAATAATTAGTCTCGAACGCTTCCACCGTTGTTTTCCATTCTTAATTATATAAAGCATGTGCGTTAAGGAAAGATTGGCCTCTACTTTCAAAATAACTCAATTTGGAAAATTCGAGGAAGGTATATAATATGTATGTAATATATACGATACGTGCGTGTACATACTATATTAATACAAATACCTCATGGACAGAGGTTATGCGCACTCACCAATATGTGCAGTACCTTCCATATCACGAGTTTCGTGAGGCTTCAAAACGTTTACGCACGCGATATTTACGAATTCCTTTAAAAACCTTCGTACGAGTCCCGGTTGGGATTTTGAGTTTGTAGAGCCGGTAGAACATGCCGAGTATGAGAAACGGTCGTGCGCATGCGCAGGTGGGAACACTCATTGCGCCATTTTAATATATTTGCTTGTTCTCTTAGGCGAGACAACATTTGGCTCGCGACCACTTCAAAGAATTTTGACTGTCAAACAGAATGAGATTCTATGCCGCTGCTCACTCGAGAGGTTATACTTAATGGCACGGACGTGAAATTGAATGGAAATAATATTACCGCCATTGACAGCTATGAAATTCATTGGGGTACGTACTTTCAAGCTCCACGATCGTTTTCTTCTCGGTAATGGAAAGCAACTGACTTCCGTATCCGTCGAGACCATGTTTTTTTTTTATTTGCTCTTTTATGATCTTACCGCCACGAGAACAATAGTATGTAAACTGCACTTTGGTTTTTACCGGGTACACGTTATTGGTATATGCGAGGACGTGACGCCACAATCTTTGCCAGTCATTTGTCACTCTCGAATCATTCGTGCCTTTCATTCGTTTTCTATTTATTGTATCATTTTATTAGTCCGTTTACGTTTTTTTTAAATCTTCCTTCTCTCTATTCGTTCTCAATTTATTTCTTAATATTTGACAGACACGCGAAAGTGTTACGTCAGCAATGTTCGCGCGAGATACGTACGATACACCATGTGCGCCGATCGTCACTGTATCGCGCGCACTTTGCCAACGGACGTTTTTTTGGCAAATTTTTATAACGACTAGAAAACGTCGTATTATTTATAGCCGAGAATTAAATAAACAATTATTTTATTTCCTGATATTGTTGGCTACTTTATTCTCCTCGATAGACAAATGGTCATAAATATTTGTATCACATACATCCGAGACGTACAACTCTATGCAGAAGTAACGGTCGTTTTTTTAAAAACGCCTACCGCAACGCCACTTCGCGTCGTATGTTTTGTCTGTGTGGCCATATTGCCGCCAAGCTGTTGGCGGTCGACGAAGAAATTGCGTAAAGCCTACAGTCTCGTATCTCCGTCTCCAAAAGACGAGAGGGTGTGCCAACGAACGGCGCAAGATCACAACTAAAAGCAGGAGGAGCTAACTTTTGGGGTTATCTCGCGCGACGGCAATAAACTGTCGCGGCAGCTTGTACGTGACGTGACGATATTCGTTCGGTGAGGTTAAAGGTTGCCTTCCCCGTTACGCAATTTCAACGTCGAGCAGAATTCACATGCCATCACTTTTTCTTCTCGTTTTTCAGACTTTACAATGGATTCGGAGATTTATGGAACGGATAGGATAACATGTGGAAAAACGTGGCCAATTATGTGCTACCGGTATTAGGTATTTTTCAGTGTGCGATTGGTACGTATATTAATGCCTGTTGTGCAGTACCAACTTTACAAGATCAAAGTAGCCTAGTGTCTAATCTGGCTATTCTTACTGGTGTTAAAAACAGAGACTATACCTTTTCATAGAAAATACAGCATGACAAAAAAGTTCTTGGCACAGATTGAAATATGTCTTTGAACTCTGTTTGTTTTATTAGGCTGCTCCGAGATTATTGAAAAGATAATCTCCCTTTGTGATATAGTGCTGAATGAGAAAAGAGGTTGGAAAAAAAAATTTACGAAATCCACGTTTAACACTGTGAAACTCTTCGGTGATTCGTCTGATATTAAAAAGGATGTGTATCGGTCTATGTATAATATATTATTTACGTTCATTGTAGTAAGTTTCCATATGAGAAATTTTATCTAACTATATTAATGAGTTGATGCCAATTTTTTATCACACAGCAGTCAAGCCATGTGACTCTTATAATAAATTCTGGGTATACAGCTGAATATGAATATTGAATATTCCTGATTACAGAAAAACATCCTGAAGACGTTTTTATAAACGAAATTGAATGTAATTAACAATCAAATCAACATTAGACCTTAATGAGATTTTAGGTCTTGCCAGAACGGAAGTCTTTATAATTTACGTATATGGTGCATATTCCATCAAGGGCCTTACGGCTTTCCTTAAAAATTATACAAGTCCGGTTTCAGTTGGGACCACCCGCGTCGACAGAATCTTTCGTACAATGTTTTCCGGAAGTATTGCTGGACCACACAGCATCTCGCACAGATCAGTACCCTCCGCAGAGAAATCTAGAAGGCACGCCATACAAATATATTCGATCAGACTTAACTGCCGTTAAATAAACTATAGTACAAGAATTGAGAACTGTTTTCTTAAGCCTTCTCTGTTTTTAATCGACTAAGCAGCAATACGAGTCGTAGTCGCGTTCCTGGCTACTCCCATACGGCACGACGTTAACGATGAAGATAAATTTTTTGGAACGACGATTTACGCGAAGACACCAAACTCGACAATCTTTTCCTCTTCACTAACCGGATGATCATTGCTTAATGCTCTCTTTAAATTCCCGCTTAGAGTGATCGCGTCTGGGTTTACATAGAAACGACAGCTAATATGCTTAGACAAGATGAAGGATGATTTTATATATACTGTGGATATAAAATCATGATATATTCAATGTACAAATATAACTGTTCCAGTATAGAACTGTATTATTTTGTCGTACGGTATACTTTGCATGCACTCCGCACGGAGTATTCTGAATAAAAAAACATTTTTATTCTTCTACCATTGTTACTTGCTGAACAATGCAAAGAGCTCGACTTCGTTTTCTAAGCATCATCTATATGTATACCTGTCTCCGTCGACCTGGAGATTCACTATCAGTTGTATTCGAGCCGCACACGCGTGTCTAGAAATAGGATGAATTTTTCTGCAATTATTTGTATATTAATATTAGGCGCGTATCGCTGTGAAGCAAGTAGAAACCAGTCGTTTCCTGTACAAGGTTAGAAAAGTTCATCATTGTTTTTGAATAAACATCGTCGTTCGCGTACTTAGTTTATGGTATTCGGTCCAATCTTTGTATGATTATAGGAATGGAATTGAACTGCCGTCGTCTGTCCTGTAAATTGGGTGAGCACTGTGTCTACCGTAAGAACTGGTGTCGCATTCCACCCTGTCCGGGAATGGTGTTTTGTAGTGCCGAAAAAAATGGTAAAGTACCAGGATACGAAAAAAAGGACAATAATGGCGCGAATAGAGAGCGTCAAAAGATCCGGGACTTTTTGACAAAGTCGTGAATTTTTAGCACGTACGCCAGCTTCCTGTGATTACGTCAAGTGTTCACGAGGTTATCGCTGCAGTACTAGGTACGCGAGAGACCAGAGAACGGGACTCTATACGAATATCTACGCCTACTGTGTTACAGGTAAACAGTCTACCGTTTAAGGTACTTCGGGTTGGCTAGACAATTCTGTTTCAGAACGGTAGAGAAATTAACAACTGAAACATAATCTTCAGCCCTTTGAGAAACTACTGATTGCAGGGTCGTGCTTTTGACTTGTATTTTTCGTTTTTACTTTTATTTTATACATATTCCAGAACACGAATTTAAACGACGTGCCGTTAGCTGCGGCGGCTTCGAGTGTCCCAGAAAGGAATTTGCTTGTATATTACGTGAGCCAAAGTGCCGTGCTTATCCCTGCAGAATACTTCAGGCTTGTATACCACGACGGGATGTAGACAGATTAATTGATACATGTAATTTTGCGAATTGCTCTTCCTTCGATCACTGTTATCTCAAGAGGTCCACTGATGGATGCGTTGATAATCATTGCAGAAGGAATTATCGTCTAGCTTGTCTTCACATGCGTGGTAAAATTTTTATTTGAATACTTTAACATTGTCTGCTGCTTTCGATCGAATTAATGTTTTTGAAATATAATTTTAATGTATTTTACAGGCGAACAACCACTTCCTGAGATCTGTCGTGGAATTATATGCGCTGATTTACACGTCCCTGTAGTCAAAATGCGAAATTGTATTTGCCAACCTTGCAATGATGCGGCTAGATGTGCCAAAATTAAAAGTGCTTATGGTTTGGACACAGATAATAATAACAATATATCTAGAGAAATCATATTATAAAAATTAAATAGCTTTTAATTATTCTAATGATGTTGCGGTACGTATACATGTATGTACAGAGATTTGTAGTAAAGTTTTTTGTTTATTGAATGGAATAAGTATTCAAGATAGATAATTTCGAACTCCAAGACGGACAACCAATACCTGATTACAATTTCTTTGAATGCAGTATAATGTAATAACAAACAAATGCAAATCAAGTCTGAATAAAACGTTAAATGGGTAAATTCAGCAGGAATACGTATTACAATGAAAAATTAAAAAGGATCATGATTTTGTTTTCTCTTTACACTTCTCTCTGCATCTGTTTACAAAAATTAACCGCAATGAAACAAAATGTTGTTCAATGTTATAAATACATGATACTAAGCACTATATCTACTTTCTCTATCATAAAATGATATTGATAATCCAAAGGATCAGATTAATACACTTTATAACGTTTCATTCGTATAAAATTTAACGATGCGATAAAAACTATAACCAATTCGAAATTAAGCGATATCACGATTTTATAAGATTTACCCTGATACGATTGTCACCATCTAAAAACAATAGTATCAAGGAGAACTATGTTCGTATCTTTGCTTAAGCTATACAGTCCCAAGTGTTCTTTATAACACGTAGTTATAACTTTTTGAAAAACATTGAATAACCGTATTTTCAACAAAGGTGTTTCGTTGAATGAAATGCGATCATATGTAAAACGTACGCACGTGCCGATTTGAAGTGACGATTATTTCACCGATTTTTATTTCGTTATTTTCAAGAGCGTACAGTGTGTTATATGTCCATGATAGTTTGCTTATGGCGTTTGCCTTAACATGGGAGGGTATATCGAACACGTTTTTAGTACTGTTTCACTGATAGATTGTTTGCCACAATTGTCATCACTGTCATTAACATTATCAAGATGATCTTCATGGTGATTGATCATTTTCCTATTCGTTAGCCAGTCCACGCATAAAGTATTCGGTGAAGCACAGTATCTACTTTGCGTGATATCATCGAGAAAGTTCGAAGAGGCGATAATTGTCGTATCAGGACTACGAACTTCTGGTTCTCTGTTCTCATCCGGCGCCACTCTGGGACATGGACCTTCGTCCTCTTCGTCTGATGAGCACAGATTTATTAGTGGTATACAATCTGGCGTCTTCGTTGTGGATACTGATTTCGTCATTGCCAGGGTGGTTGGGTCCAAGGTGCCAACATTGACCTCCAGGTGAACCGCAGATCTTCTTCCTGTTGGTGTGCTTGATGCTTTTCTATTTTTCAAGGAACTAGGACCTGGCGTACTGCACTCTGGATTGTGATCCTCTGAGAGCTTACGCTTCAAGGTATTTTTGTTAGCGTCTTGGTGGTTCATCGACGCGGATCTGGGCCTGGCACGAGGTGGTCTTTTACGAGTGGGACATTGATACTTGGAGATGTCACGTTTCAGCTCTACAATGTCCTTGTCTGTGAGTCGCGTTAATAGAACGCGCACAGGACGACACGCCATGTATAACAATTGGGATCGTATGCTGAGCACTGAAATAAATACGGAAATAAAGTGATCTCTTGTAGAACTGTTGGTTCTTTTAAATTTGCATCGCGTGCGTACACGGAAACTATACTTCTACAATCGTATTACTTCCTCTTTTACCATTTAGAAATCGTTTGGTAAGCAATAGAGAACATCGTGGCTGTTATTCTTATTAGATAGAAATACGGAAGAAAAAATGACAATAGATCGTACTATAGATGTTTAAATCCGCAAAACAGTAAATCGGAAATCCAGTGTACGCATAGAGAAAATTCTATAAGTGATAATACCTGTCTTTTCCTTTAAATTGTTGAACTTGTACTCGTGCACATAGTCCTTGTTAGGCTTGTCTCGACTAGGCTTGTACGTAACTATCCACCTATTATACTCGTTGGTTCTGTCCAGCCATCTTGGTCTCGAACCAGCACATAATGGTGGCGCACCCAGATGCCTTTCTATCCTCTCCAACCGTTCTTGTTGCGTCACTTCCGTCATCGTCTTGGATTTCTTCACCATAACGATTCCAGCAGGTGAAGAGAATGGGATTGTAGGACAACGAGTGAGATTCACTGAGCCACGAATTCGTCGCGACGTTCTGGAGGTGATACCATCGACGTTTGTCGTCGTTGCATTTCCGGCTATTGTTATTTCCGAAGATACTTTTGGTTTACACAAGGAGTCGGGTGAACATAAGTGGAAATATTCGAGGAATTGATTCTGTGTTGTTTGTGGTAACTGCGACGCCGGGTCTGGAGTTTCTGGTCGTGAATTCGCGCTTGTTCGTTCTTGATCACAACACGTCTTTTCGTGTTCCTGTTAATTTTCACAACATTAAATTGCGTTACTTTATATTGTTGTTGAATTCATTTTGTATAACAAAGAATTCTACCTGCATTTTTTGCAAGCCGACAAATTCGGCATCGCAATTGTCGCAGAGGTAAATATCGTCGCATGGTGGATGCACCATCACTTGGTGGCGTTGTTGTTGTTGTTGCTGTTGTTGTTGTTGCTGCTGCTGCTGCTGTTTCGTTTTACAAGTGGAACCTGGTGGAGCGATGTTACGTGGTAACAACGATCTCCGAGGACTTTCGACCTTTTTGTCATAGTTCTGTAATTACCGATGACGGTGTTAAACGTTGTCGTTATTATAGATAAGAATATATTGAATGGAACAAGGTGTTCTTGTTATAAAACATACCATATTCTCATTGCGAAATGTCACCAAGAGTTTTCCTGTACCTTTGTGGTACAAACTGGTCGTGGAGTCCCAATTATTGACATATTGCAATTTGTCGCGAGGATATAAAGCGAGATAAGAGCAAAAGCGTAATAAATATTCACTCCTGTGATACGTGTAACATCGAAATACTAATTTCTTCAGGTTTCCAATCCAGTTCTGAAATTGTCATTATATTATAACATGCTATTAAAATAATAGTACTCCAAAACTATTACATTTTTTGTATACTCACTTCATTGACTTTTTTGGGCCGAATGAAAGGATTGGAAAATACAACTTCCTTCGGCCACCACTGAGGTTGTCCCACAACCTTAGCAGTGTCATGACCAAATGAACATTGGACCATGAATGTTATGAATCGTTCCAGTTGTGGCTGTAATAAATGATTTATTAGACTAAAATGTGAACCCACCATTTAAAAAATTTATATGAATCACCATGTATTCAATATATAATTTGTGGGGGAAGACAAAGAATATATTAGGTACTTTTCTGAATGAATTTACCAATGTAATTTCCTCCAAAGATGTTGGATAGCCATCAGCAAATAGCAATGGAAGATTGGATATCATAGACCCTTCCTCCGACAAGTTGTCATCACTGAGTTCCATATTGCCTGTAGAAGCCATCATGTGTTTGTCCACGACATCACAAAGTCGGTCCAGCTCCAAATCTGTCCCATGGCCACCTTCTTGTAATTCCAAGAGCCTCATCTTTCTAATATGCAAAACATTCTTTGCCCCCTAACACTTTCGCAGTTCATTGTACTTCATAGTGTTATATGCACAGATATAATTACAAGCTCTTTTCTATGAATCCTGTAAAATACAAATGGATCAGACTTTCAGAATATCACTAAATAAAATTTCCATAAAATAAAACTAAGGAATATTTAATGATTTACTCAAGCTTAAAATTTTACAATTTTGTATTATACGAAACCAATGATCTATCAAAATACCATTTTATTACTAAATTTAAACTGAACTATCACATTTTATACTTATGGGAGCTTCTAACTAAGAATCATTTTATAATTATCTGGATTATTAAATACATGAAAAATGAAAAATATCACTAACTTCTTCTCATCATTTAACATTTTGGATTTGCTCTTTAGTTCTAAATATTAAACTTCAAGAAAAAATTACGTCAAGCTCAAGTAAAAGATAAAAATAGAAGGTCACCAGTCTGTAGTAAATATCTAATAATTGCTAAACAAGGGAAGCCAGGGGCTGGGGATGTTTTTGCGACATGTATACGAGCATGGCGTCAGAACATACATATGTATGTATTTCACGACTTATACTATTAGCATATGACATACCTAGTGAGACGCGCGAATATTCGTCTTCCTCAATTTTCTTATCTTTATTTTGACAGAATCAAAATTTCAACGCGTATAAGGAAAATGAAATAAGATGTCGCGCGCGCGAGCTCAAAAATTGTATCGAACAGGAAAATCGCGTCATGCGCGCTCATCGAGAGTTCACGAAACTCGTCGAATGAACCTAACCCCCAACTATGCATTTTTTCGTTTACCTACTACGCGAGACGCCGTCGTATCCCCGAACATTAGATGCTCCGTCTGATACACACTGGATACTATCATATACTAACGTCAGACAACGAACGACAACAATTACGACGTTAAAATCCCTGCGATTGCGCACCCATATCTCTTCCAAGTGTTTAATTTCGAGGATCCGCGGTTGGGCGCCGAATCACTCAGAGTGGAGTTGCTATGAGAATGACGGAGTACGTGAACAATTGTGAACCTAATGGAGTAATATGTGAATCGTAATCCACAATGAGGGATGGTATTCCGCACAAAGATGCGACCATAAAGAATTCTTAGCAATATAGGTCTGCGCCAATTAGACGAAGGAGAAGGAAATCGAGTAGGACGTAAATACCAGTGTAACTTCATCACCATGAACACTGTCAACACGCTTCTATGATCAACTGAGACGCCTATTTATGGAATTTATATATGCCGCCAGATCTAGATACCTTGTTGACGAAGAAGTTTTAATTACCATTGATGAATCGACTGGCAGAGGCCCCTTCGCCTTCACCTCACACAACCTAGACGCTTTTGGGTACCCAAGATGGCGTCGGATTTCCCGTCTTTTCTTTGCCACTTACGGACTGCATTTCACTCGTTACAGGTAGACCGGACCTGGTACGATTTTCGTCACGGTTTTGCGCATTGCATAATCTATTCTGACTGGTAGTTATTTGGCAAATTTTATTCTACACGTTTTTATATTTATCTAGGGAATCGGTTAGAACTCTTTGGGTGATCAAAAACAATCGAACCCTGTGACGATTATATGTGCCTTCAAGGGTGCATAATGTTTATATTTATATATAAATTGGCACAATTGGCAATATATATATAAATTGTGCCAAAATTGGCACAAAGTACAATGTCAATTTGAAAACAGGTTTAATCATTCCACATAGATATATTCGTTTTCTCTTTTCATTTTATAATCGTGGAAATTATAAATTACGACTACTATAATTGATTGGGACAAAAACTTAATTTCTTGGTCACATAAGTATAGTATATTGTGTAAGATGGTTTTTCCTTACAGAGTACTTTCTTTGGTATTAATTTAATTTCATTACACGTAAAACGAAATAATAACAAAAGGAAAATTGAAGAAAATTTCTTTGTTGTAATCGCGCGTGCGCTATTGATACAAGCGCGACATCGCATGGAAAAATAGCCTTAGTAAACTGCTGTATAATTTATCATAAGAGAAAGTATACGTTATCGAAAGATTGCATACCCCAGATAATATGTAAATCCTAGTTATCTTTAAGATGCCGATAAGACAACTTCTGTCACGTTCGATGCCTGAAAGACAATTTTTGGACATAATTTGTCTGGGACTTGATAAACAAGAGGGTACCCATCATTAGCATTATTACATTTCGGTCGTATAAAGTTCAATATAAATATGGAAATTGGTTGTAGTTTGCGATAGAAGAAGGTAAAAAAGATAAACGCGAGTTTCGGATGAACGAAAATCGCACTCATGTAATTTCAATTCATATTTTCACTTTATGGAACATTATTTTATTTTATGCATCAAAAAATTCTCCTACGATTGATATGCGTCGTAGAAATGATTGTGATTGACAAGATAGCGACTGATAGTCAATCTTAGCTGACATATTTCTAGGATACCTATTGGTTCTCCTAATAGTTTCTAACATAATCTGTGGTTCGAATTTTGCTCGCTTCGAATAAGAAACATTATTTGCAGTTCGACTCTCATTTCTTTCAATACTAGAAGAATATTCGTCGCTACCTGATGCTAAGTCAAAAGTTTCTATAGTGTCACTATCATCCGCTTTATAAATAGCATTAGGTGGCGCTATAATTTGAGTTTTTGAATAATCAGCATCCTCTGCAGTGCTCTCATTAAGGTTTTCCATATCGTTAAGCGCATTTTCAGAAGAATTTTCTTGTTCTAAAGTAGTATCGGTATCTGTTTCAGATATATCACTCTGTTTATTTGTAGATATACTTTCCTCGGACGTTTGTCTCATATCGGATAGTTTAATAATCTTTATATGATTTTCTCTCGTGTTTTCAGGATCATTACCATGATTAATAGGTTCGTTTGTAGCTTCCGGTAGATCCTGATCCTTAGGAACGATGAATCTCCTCAGAGATGATTTCTTGCTTGGAAACATATTTTGCGTAGGTCGACAACACTGCAATGCTCCAGGATCAATTGGATGAGCTTCTGTATTGAAAATGTATCCTCCAGCGTTAACGACACATCGTCCCCACTGAGTTTCCACGACGTCCCCGCGTTGTCCTGACTCATGTATAAAATTGTCAGGATCGAATAAGAGGTAGAGATACTTAGTAGTTTCCGCTAAGAAGAAAGACTCCATTCTGTCAGCTTTGCGATGATCGCGCACGTCGTTTATTGTTGCATAGCCACAAGTCGTCTTGGCGCTGTGCTGTAAACTGCGGAGTACGTCTACGCCAACTTGGATAAGATAGGGATCATCAGTAGCTCTGTATAGATACATGACAGATTCAATGAGTTCTGGTCTAAGTGGATATCCTTCACGATTTGTACCCGCTTCTGCTTGTGGTATATTGTAAAATTCTGGTGTGAAACCGAATTGTTTCCATACTTGATGATAATTGTGAAGGGACTTCATTGCATCGCCTATTTCACCAAAGAGACTAAGCACTCCTGGCCAGTATGCATCCAATGATTGAAAAACTGGTAACGTCACTTGGCCTTTAGTCATGGAGACCCAGAGATGCCAATCCTCTCGTCGTACATATTTCTCTATAGCTGCTCTGTGCTCACGAAACATGGCACCCAACAATGGATCTTGCAGAAGCAAGGTACCTTTTGCAAGATACTCAAAGTAAGAGTCTACACCAGCTCCAATACCAGAATCCTGGGCAGTCCAGTGACCTGTTAATACATCTACGTGGTTACCTACTAAGCCAATGTTTGACTTGTAATAATGCAATGCTTTCACAGCATTCATTGCAACTTCCTCATATAATGGATCTCCAGTTAATCTAGAGAGTGTTCCAAATTCCAGTAAGAATGTGCCGATTCCTGCTGTGCATGTTATGCTAGTTTCTCCCTCCGGAACACCATACTTCAAATTCACTGTTCCATATGGCATACCAGTTGGTGTATCAAAAGCAGCAATAAGTCTCTTAGCCATGTCTTCTGCAAGGCGTAACAAGGGTCCATTGCAGGGCCATCCTGGTTCTAGCTGCAAACCAGCTTTACGCGACAATAAATGTGCACTTAATAGTCCTCCAACTACTCTGATATTTGTTTCAAATACAGATACATTGATGTTTGCTTCAAAGTCAGTTCGAGCCCCAATAATTTCAGCTACCCTGCGAAATTCAGTAAAATTTCCCATAACAGCTAATGTATCGAGTGCATCAATTAATGTCAGTGAGAAACTTCCCCAGGTATCAAAACCATTACAACTCAATGAGCGCAATTCATCGTAAGGGTATGCATACTTTAAATAACTAGTGTATGCATGATCAAACATGCTTCGCACTTCCTCCCTTAGGGTGATTAAATCTTTTTTTTCATACATTCGTGCACTGCTAGCAATAGCTAGATAACTGATGAGCCAGATAAAACGTAACAAAGTCATTATTGCCGCTGTATATAAATCGCTAAGTTCAAGTTATCATAAATCTCTGACCGTCTATTTGAGTAGTTCGTGATCTTCCATTTGTTATCACGTCTCCGCAAGATAAAAAATATCAGTTTTTAATGATAATGACTGCTTTTGTTTAGGTTATATTTATATCACTGTATTGTACAATTGAGAAACAGCTAGAGATATTAACACTAACGAAGATCGATGATTTCATTCACTTTATATTAAATACTGTATTATACTAAGTATTAATTAAAAATCTGAGTGTCATCTATAACTCATACCGTCCTGAGAATCGTACTATTCTTCGATATATTTTAAACTAGGTATTGAAACTTCTTTTTTTCTTCAATATAAAGATAAATCAACAATCTTTTCTGTTGTTGGTTGTTATCTTTCCCGGCTTAACGACACCAGCGACGCTGGTCGATCGCAATGCTTATTACAACTGATTACAACTGATTGCAAGTCTGCGCCGTCTGCGCCCACAACTGTTACAAGTTTTAAGATTACGCGATAGCGATTCAAATATTATTATATTATTTATGAATTAACATTTATTTGATTCTTACGGTGACTTTTTTTCTGAATCAGAAATTCTTAATTGTTCTATTCGTCGAAAAAGAGTGTCATGTCGGGTATCAAGATGTCAAGTCATTGACGAGCTGTACGTTACATTATGTGCTGCTCAGTACGTTTGAGACCGTCCGTAATTTCTTGCTGAATTAATCGCTGATGGCTAAAGGACACTGTCGCAAGTCGAATTATTCTAAGTAATGAAATTTTCGACGTATCCTGACATAAAATATTCTCTGAACAGTAGCTTCGCTACGATCGAACGTTGGAAATTATTCAACCTGTATAGGGACGTGAGCTTGTGCTCGTCAAAAATTTTTGTCAGCTGCTTTTTAATCTATTATTGTCGGACGTTGTGTTTGTGAAATTATTGTCCTTCTCAGGCTCTCAATTTTTACGACGTTCTTACATATTTGGAATTAGATATGGGATTGAATGAACTAGTATACTGGTGAGTAATATATCATATTTTTATAATACTTGTTGATAGTTTAAATTAGGGGATGACACTATTATTTCTTTTTACATTCATCTAGGTATCAAAAAAAGATTGGGACGTATGATAAACAACAATGGGAGAAGACAGTAGAACAACGTATTCTGGGAGGATTCACTCATATTCCCATGCGCACTGCAAGACTGAAGACAGAACTCATTGATGTTGATCTTGTGAGAGGTATATTTGATTCTATCAAACATTATTAGATGTTGTTTTTGATATTTTATGTTTAATCATTCTGTGTTAAATCGTGTGTATAGGATCATCTTTCCCAAAAGCTAAACCAAAACATGGGTTGACTACAGTAGCTCGTTTAGCTGTCCAACGATTACTCTTACTTCCTCTACACAGTCGTTGGTGGATTCAGCAGACAAGTCCTCGTGTTTTTGTTCTTTTTCTACTATTATACAGCTTGCAGCTCCTTAACATTGGCATCTACTTCAATATCAATAATATCATCAAAGAAAGCAATGAATCTAATGTACGAGATCATTATTTGATCATATAATAATTCTAGTAATAACTGACAATAACAGTTCACTTCATTTTTATAGATTGTATCAACTTCTGAGGTATTGATACCGGTGTTCATGATGCTGACATTATGTACAGTACATTCTCAAATCGTATCGACGAATTCTGGTCCTTCTATGAACAATGTTCATAATAATCTCAATGTCGGTCGCTCCTGCCGTGGACGATGTCACTTAGGCAAGAGACCAAGGCGAAAGCTTAGTATGCAGTCATATTATTTTACAGCAATGTTCTTGAAGAACCATATACATATACAGGCTTGATTATTGTAACAATTTCAAAATAATCAAACGATTTCTATGTTCAGGGGTAAATGATGAATCAAAATCTTCCCAAGATACTGCATCAGAAAAAGCTAGTTCGGTTAGTGGTGACGTGCCACCTTCTGTAAGATTTGCTAAAAAAGTCACAATTGAGAGTTCCAGTGTTTTGGGTTCAAGACAGGTAAACAGTTTTTTCTTCCCATACATATAATCCATGGTAAAAATGTATTAAGGTTAAGCAACAAAACTCTTTTAGCGACATGTTCAGCAAGAATCTGGCGGTCTCGTCGAAAGTGATGACGGTTCATCCGCAAATGCAATGTCTCCTGTAGATGTTTCGGCAGGTAAAGAAAAGTCAGGTACTGTAAAAACAACTGTTACAATATTTATAAATTCATTGTATCTAGATATCCTTCTACACATTGTTCGAAATTGCAGATAATGTTGTAGAGGAGAATCCTAATGACCCAGAAGTTGTTCATCAAGATGATGACGGCTTTGAAAGTCTCAATGGAAATGTGTCAAGCGATAATGATAGAGTGACAGCTGCAATTGTTGCTACTACTGCTATTGCTGCTACGCCTACTACTTCTACTACTACCATCGTTGCTGCTACTGCTACTAGTACTACTATTATTACTACTGCTACTGCTACTGCTACTACTACTACTACTACTGCTGCTACTACTACTACTACTGGTGCTGCATCTAGGTCGCCAGCGGATGAGCACAATGAAGATAATAACACAGACAGAGCATCCCGCCATGAGGAACACGGAAGTGGGCTTGATGAACTTAGAAAGGAAGAAAGTTCGTCAAAGTTCTCAGGTTCGTATGCATGCGGTTATCATGTTACGTTTGGTATGCGTTTATCCAAAAAATTTTTTTTATGAACGTGAAATAAATGATGAGTACATGGAATAAAAGTACCCCAAATAATAAAATATAAAGAAAGTCTGTTACGCCCGTTAGAAATAAAGAATTATAGGAAACAACAGTACAGCATATCGTTTGGAAGTTAGATGCCAGATATTATACAACAATGTCAATAACATCATATGTAAATGTTATCGATAATATCTGATCAAAAGTTGCGCGTCTTTTCGCCGCACCACTGCCATCCTTCGCATTGCGAATTTATGTCCCCGTAACATTGGCGTGTATACATACATTTGTACAATTATATATACATATATCTCAATGGATAAAAAAATTATGGTTTTCCACTTTCCACGCAGCACCCGTTGCCTCGAGGAAAAGCGGAAATTATTCGGATAGCGAGGGAGACGCACGGAATGGTTCGGTATGTGAATTTATCGGCTCCACAAAATATGCGATTAATTCATTAATCGAGACAAGTTTATCCATAATGCCCAATGATGTGACGGGATTTCGTATCGCGTTAGGATGATACTACTCTAGCGTTGTTATTCTCGTCATCATAATCGAGATAACGTAGTCGTAATTGACGTCACCGTCTTCATCGTTATCTTCATGGTCGATCTTCATCATCGGCATTGATATAGAAAGTACTGTAAGTAGGAAATCGAACGAAGATCTTGTTTTTGTCATGATGTGAGTGTATTACTCGTTCTCGCGAAGGTAGGTAGAATAGGTAACTCTTAAGACTCCGATCAAGGTACAAGGATCACCAATACAAAGGAACATTCAGAAAAAAATGACTCCAAATAACTGGAATAGAAATACAAAGCTATGATAGAATTTGGATCACGTATCATTGCGTTATTTTGCAATCTCTGAAAAAGTACACTCGTTTAAGGACTGCGAAGGATCAGCTAATGCTGCAGTGCTAGATCATGGGGCTGCTGGAAACGAGGTTGATATGGTCGGGGTGTCCACGTCGAACACTAGGAAGCTTTGTGAGAGTGAAGAGGAGGGCGAGTGCGAAGATGCTGCGATGCACCATCTCACAGAAGCCACAACTTCCGCTACCGAATGGATGGGAGTAACAACGAATAGCGACGAATGCAGCTACAGGTGCAATAAGGACGATGGTAGTCCATGTAGATTCCATTAAGGATTCCTGAGCCATGCTAATGTCGATGACGATACTTACTTTTATGATTTAGTTCCGAGCTGGAGGAATCTGAATCTCATAGCGAGGGCAACATAAATACAGAATTCGTCGAACATCCGTTTTCGTGGGAATTCGAACTGCCACCGTCGATTCTGTTGAGTCAAAGTTGCGCATCCTCGGATCGTGGTTAGTAAACTTTTGAATAATACTCCTAAGGAGCTGGATCAGAATTCTTTGGCTTATTTTTAGTCTCATGTACCATATGGACACGACGTGACATAATGAAGGCAGAACTCTCGGTGCTGGATATCAGCTCTGCCATTATTGCCAGGGTGGAATCGATGCCTGAGAGTATGGATTATTTTTATGGAGGATTACTGCTCTCTCTAATACTCACCCTGGTACCTTCTATAAGACGTCTTAGCGATCATTTTGGCAGCGATGCTGTCAATAACGTCACCAGCACATTCATCTCCGGGGATCTTCTTACCCAGGCTGGTTTGGATACTTATACCGATGCTCTTTGTAGAATAATGGATGCAGCTGTTGGCAAGACATTCTGGTAAGCGTGATTAACTATAATTACAACGAGAATTAGAGTACCGATTTAATAGAACTGTCAATTTTCTTATTAGGGAGCGCACAATTGTTCTGGTATCTGCCTTCGAAAGACTCACACTTTCCTGCATACTTTTCTTCTTGCTGGCCGTTGCTGAGCGAACCTTTAAACAAAGATTATTGTATGCCAAGTTGTTCTCACATCTGACATCGTCGAGACGTGCTCGAAAATCCGACCTACCGCATTTTCGTTTGAACAAAGTTCGCAATATTAAAACGTGGCTGAGCGTCAGGTCCTATTTGAAAGTATGATATTTAAATATCCATTGTCCACTTGGTACATTCAGTTTGTTCACTTCGCCTCATTACAGAGACGAGGCCCCCAACGATCCGTTGACGTGATAGTATCAGCAGTTTTCATAGTTACCCTCATACTATTGTCATTCGTTAGCTTGGAACTGATTAAGGTATGGACTTTGATTTTAGTTAGTATTGTTTCTGCAAATTATTTAGTTATCCATTGTCAATTTAATTTTAGGACCTGGAAAGTCTTCACTCACGATACAATATAGAAGCACTCTTTTGGAGCTTTGCACTTGGAATATTTATTTTACGGTTCATGACGTTAGGCACCAAGATTAACAAGAAATATAGAAATCTTTCGGTTCTAATAACCGAACAGGTAAGATAAGACTAGTTATCACGGAAGTACACGTCAAATAGTATAGTTTATATAAAATATACTTTTCGAAATAACTATCCTTTAATGTCTCTCAGTCGATTCTATTATTTGCGATTAGTATCTTTTTCTTTTCATTGAAACAGTTTTGATTGATCACTTTTACTTTCAGATTAATCTTTATCTACAAATAGAACAGAAACCGCACAAGAAGGAGGAACTTATGGTAGCGAATTGTGTATTAAAATTGGCAGCCGATCTATTGAAGGTTAGTATATAAGCAAAAATCTGTAATTTACCATAATTATGATAAAAAATGTAGGTGGCAATTCATATATAATTGATTTCCAATATTATTTCAGGAGCTGGAAAGTCCCTTCAAAATATCTGGACTGTCAGCCAATCCATACTTGTACACAATTACCAAAGTTGTATTGCTCTCTGCCTTGTCAGGAGTTTTGTCCGAGTTACTTGGTTTTAAACTCAAGTTACACAAGATTAAGATTAAGTAGAGCAAACGGTAATTTGAGTGATATTAACAGTGTATAGGTAATATATCCTATACTGTGTTAAACAAACAAATTATCGTATACTATTATAATTATCATTCCTGTTATAGTCTTGTGAAATAACACGCACTCGAAAACAAAATAAACTGGACTGAGACGCATTAAGAGCTTCTAGAATGAATGATGGACTGTTTCCACTGATGCCATTGTTGCTGCTATGCTACTGTTGTTATTGTTGTAACTATCGTCCTATCTTCAACGATTAGATGACTGTAAATACTTGTAATAAAACAATATCTATACGAAAGAGAGATTTTTTCATTGTATCTGACTGATCCTGTACTACTGCATAATATATTATTTGAATTGCCGAATCTTTACACTGCGAAGTACCGGGTGGTGGAGATACTCATGCAGAGGTTATCAAGGAATGTTTCTTAATTTGTGTCCAAGTATTTTTTTGCAAAAGAACGAAATAATTCTTATGATTTCAAAAAGAAATACGGCGAATTTGAAGATAATACTATTTATAAGTATGAAACGTAAGAGTGACTGCTTGCAGCGCCTCCATCTATGTATACATATACTAATAGTTTTTAATTCTATATCTGGTTCTTGTATATACTAGAAAAGTAACACGTGTGCTTATACTATGTAGTTTTATGTACAGCGCTTCTAAAATTACACGTAAAACTATTTTAGAGTCAAGGACATAAGGGATATGTTACAATTTGTCTAATATCACATTTCATTATCCGTTAATTTCGTGAAATCCATATGTGCATGCGATATGAATCACATAAAAATATTCATCTTATAGTGAGTGGTTGATAAAAGGATAAAACGAGAATACTAGGAATGATATACATGGAACTATCTTAATATACATATACATGTGAACTTTTTTGGAAACAACCCTTGCACCATACAGTTCTGAAGAATCTGGAAGCGTAAGGTGATTACACAGATTTATTGTGCCTTAGAGTGAATTATTCATACTTTAATAAGTTAACATTGAAAAGTTCATCGTTATGCGGATACGTCGTAAAAATATATTATTTTTACGATTGACTGGCAGAACAGCTACATGATACAACTTTCTTTTGCAGAATTTTTTTATTCTTAGGCCGCTAGACATGGCCTGACAGACCGACGATTCTCATTGCAAGGTGAAAATGTACTGTTTTCTCCGGTGCCCCGGACGTATGACAATCTAGAGTTAAGGGGCTATTAGAGTTCGAACGCTAAAATAAAAGGGTATTTTTGGGAATTTTTTCTGGGCATGCTGTTAAAAATATTGAAATAAAACTTATTGG